>OZ024743.1:246611982-246632482 GCA_964016885.1 Eledone cirrhosa | reverse complement strand
AAAATTGAAAGGCAGAGTTGGCCACAGCTAGATTTGAACTCAGGATATAAAGAGTTCAAACAAATACCTTAAAGCATTTTCTCCCAACAATTTAATGATTCTGCTTAATAATGATTTCTAGTATAGGCACAAGGCCAGTATTTGGGAGGAGGGGAAAGTCAGTTAAACCGAACCCAGTACATTACTGGTACTTTATTTTATCGACACCGTAAGGATGAAAGGCAAAGTTAACCTCGGCTGGATTTGAACTCAGAACGTAAAGAGACGTAACTATACCGCAAAGCAAGGTGTCCGACGCTCTACCAATTCTGCTAATCCGCTGCTTAATAATAACAATATATCTAAACTATACATATGGCTATATTTAAACTTTAATTTACCATAATACCACTTGAATAACAAAATTGATAATTTTATTCAAAACAAGGTTGTATTATATTCCAAAAACTATGATACTGTAGTCACTTTAGTTGAGTGGAACTTACTTAGGTCAGTATCGGTGGAGTGGAACTTTCTGTAGCCATTGTTACAATAGAGTAGAACTTAGGATAGCCATTGGTCTCAGTTGAGTAGAACTGCTGTCTCTATGAAGTAGAAATTAATTTAGTCAGTGTGCCAGTGAAGTAGAAATTAATTTTGTCAGTATACCAGTGAAGTAGACTTGAGTTGAGTTAATGTCTTAGTGGAGTGGAACTTACTTGAGTCAGTGTCTCAGTGGAGTGGAACCTACTTGAGTCAGTGTCAGTGGAATTACTGTCTGACAATGTATAAATGACAATTTATTTTTATGGCAAGATATTCAATTGTGATATAATTAAATTTACAATCTCTCTCTCTCTCTCTCTCTCTCTCTCTCTCTCTCTCTCTCTCTCTCATATAGATATCATCATCATCATGTACTAATGTGTGTATATGTTATATATGTATAAGTTGCTGCTTTTGTAAACCAGGAAAATAACTAATTAGATTACATTGTTCTAGAAACACATTAAGTTCATCTTTTTTTCTTCCTTTTACTTCTTTCTATTTTAAACACCGCCACCACCACATACACTAATTCAGTTCTAACAGTTGTACTATAGATGTTGCTAATGTTCTATTACAAAAAGAATGTTGTTGCTATGATTCATGTCAGCTTGAACCTTTTGTAAACTGAATATATATTTTTAGCAATAACTTCCAATCTCCTCCCTATCATTACATCCCTATTGCTCCTCTCTATCCCAGTCCCATCAGTTCTCCCTCTCTTTCCAGATGTGTACCCCTCCCATGGTTTCTTTAAACTCATTTAAACCTTTTTGATACCAAACCATCTGAAACCACCTCTGGTTCTGCACTACAAAGCTATTTGTTTTTATGTGTTTATATTCTTAACTCTTAACGTCCTGTACCATATGAACCATATCAGCTGTTTTGATATCACACTGCAGCTGGTTGTATAATATAAAAGTGTTCATATTTATCTAAAACCCTTCATAATGATAATTTTACGTAAAGAAAAAGATGTTACTAAATTATTTTCAAAACATCAGCTTTAATAATGAGAAAGTTAATAATACTTAATCCTTCTAAATTTTTTATTATTTTAAAAATTATGTGAAAATTTATTACTAAATTAAAATTCTTCATGATTTTAAAAATTAATTGAAAAACATAGACAATGTCTTTCATTAGAAATATGTAAAAAAAAAAAAAAAACGGAGTTTAAAAATGTAGGCCTTTGTTCTAATACTGTACATTTTAGCAACAATCTGTCCACTAGTAAAAATACAATAAATATTTGAATTAACAATTTACTGCAAATTTTCACAATGATTTGTCCTCCAGTAAAGATGTTGTAAACATTTGAATTAACAAACCAGTTGATAAATATTTTCTGCTAAATCACTGTAGTAGCTGAAGGTTGTGACCAATGTCACAATATGGTATTTCATTGCTTTGTTGTTTGCTATTATCTTTCTCTATCTCTTCCTTTAGGTAACTGTTACTAATATTGAAAACCAAAGTTTTCTGATCTCATACAAACAATGTGCACTTGTGAATTCACTCAACACGTAAGTTATCACTGCTTGTTTTTTCATGTTTCATATCAGAAACACACACATACATATAACACACCTGTCTGTGTGTTGGCTCTTCATTGGTTCCGGCAATAAGTGTTCCCATCGATTCGATCCACAGTATAGCCTGTTCCTGAAATTAATGTGCAAGTAGCTGAGTATTCCACAGACAGGTGTACCTTTAATGTAGTTCTCAACGAGATTCACCATGACACAGTGTGTGTGAATTACAGGTACAACTCAATTTTGCCAGCTGAGTGGACTAGAGCAACGTGAAATAAAGTGACTTACTCAAGGACACAATATGCTGCCGGAAATCAAACTTAGGACTTTACAATCATGAGCTGAACACCCTAACCACTAAGCCATGCGTTTTCATATCTATACACACTTACACATATACAAACACCCCCACACACATACAAACATATACACTAATCGTTTGCTGAAGTCTTATCTGGTTTTTAAGATGATATTTTATGCATTGGTTGACAGTTGATAGAGCATTTGAAATGGCATCTTCAACATAACCACCACTAACAACACCACCAACACCAACATCATCATCAACACCAAACCACCATCAACACCAACATCGTCACCATAATGTTCTATGTCATCTAGAGTTGATGTCATACTATGTCATTGTAGACAAGTTCTTTTGAGTTTGATATAGTGCCAGCTATATAAAAGCCATATAACTACTTATGACATCTCATTCCGTCATTCGATATCTGAATTGGAGAGAATTCTTAAGGTTTCACTATCTATATTATATTTAGTTAACATTACCTTGTTTTATTGCCATATGAGGTCTTGTGGCTTAGTGTTGGACTTGTAATCATAAGGTTGTGTGTTTTGATTCCTGGCCTGGGCAAGGTGTTGTGTTCTTGAGCAAACAATAACAATGACAACAACAACAATATACACACGAGAGCCAAATACTTGAGAAGGCACTAATCTGATTCTTTTATTGAATTATTATATTTCAGTTAGCCTTTCACCTACAAGTAGAGAATTAAACTACTCTTTCTTTCTTTTACTGATTTCAGTCATTAGACTACAGCCATGCTCAGGCACCTCTTTTAACCCTTTAGCATTTACACCAGCCATATCTGGCCAGAATGCTCTCATCTCTTTCTGCTGAAATTGGTCATAACCAGCCACTCATACTGATGTTAAAGTATTGTTCTCAAAATAAATAATATCAAAATCTCATAGATTCGATATTATGTGAAATAAAGCCTTTACTGTGAAAATACAATAGTATATATAGTTGGTGTTAGGAAGGGCATCCAGTCGTAGAAAACCTGCCAGACAGTCCTATACGAGCAAAACAACCAATCTTGCCTCAAATGGGACAATTCCTGTCTAAACCCATGCTAGTGTGGAAGATAGACGTTAAACGATGATGATGATGATATATAGAGTAATGTAAATGATAAAGGGTTAAGGGATTTAGTTAATCATATTATTCCTATGTCTGGTACCTATTTTATCAATCTCACTTTGTCAAACTGTTAAATGTAAACACTCACATATATATATATATATATATATATCATCATCATCATTTCACATCTATTTTTCCACGTTAGCATGGGTTAGACGAGTTGTCCTGTTGTGAGACAAACCAGATCAGATGACCATATACACACACCCTGTAAGGTAGTAGTGCTGGAGTCACAATAAATGCTCCTAGTAAATGCTGTAAAGTGGTTGGTGATGATGATGTGTGTATATATATATATATATATATATATATACATGGCAGCCTTCTGCGGTATCTATCTACCTCTAGGAACTAGTAAATCCAAGGCTAAAGTGAGAGACACCTGCTCAAAGTGTCACAGAGAGGGACAGCTCCAAACTACATAGTTGTGAAGTAAACTCTTAAACCACACAGCTATCCCTATGTCTATGTTCATTAAATGTTTGACAGAAATTATTACAATTATTGCTCCATTCTAAAAATGAATTGCTTTTATTTATCTTTTGTTGTTGTTGTTTTTCCAGAACATTGCGGCATTGTCAGAGTACCATTTCTAACTTTCCTTTGAGGGATGATCCTGATCGACCGAGTGAAAGTACCATGGATAAGGAGTCCAATGGCTGGATTATCTTCAGTTGCATGCTAGCTATTCTACGTGTTCTGCTCAACTTAACACACGAAAATGGTGCGTTGTGTATTTAGATATTCTCCCTAAACACTTTATTGTTTTTTGTTTTAGCTTCATCCTCCACCCTGCCATTCTGTGCAGAATCTGTTAGGAAGGTCATTCAGCTATAGAAACAAGTCCATAAAAAGGGAACGTGAGACAGTTCTCCTGCTCTTCTAGGAGAACAGTAACTCTGATTAAGGGCTGAATTGGACTGTAACAACCTTTCTGATCTATATCTATGTTACTAAATATGGTAACTGATACAGTGGACAATGGAATAAAAGTCTTGTCACCTTCTTTTCTATGTTCATACCTTGAGCATTCAGCACCAGGCCCCTCTCCACACACACCTGGGATAATTAGGATTGTAGTACTTCCTCTGTCTCCACTATGACTTCTGGTAGTTCACTGAGTACATTTTTAATGACATCATAGAAAATACTCTTCAGGCATGTCAAAGAAATAACAACCTCCCTAATGTTGGTGTCATGTTAAAATATACATTGTGCACACTGTAAAGGGGCCAGTGATCAAATAGAGATAACATAAGGCCAGGAAGACCCTTTAGTCTTGTTAACAACATAACATCCTCCCTAGTGTTGGTGTCAATATATTACACCCAGTACACTCTGCAAGGTGGTTGGCATTAGGAAAGGTATTCAACGTTAGAAATTATGCCAAAAAGATTAGAAAGGACTGTGTTAGGCTTATCAATAACATGACAACCTTTCTAATGTGGATGGTGTTATGAAGGGCATCCAGCCATAGAACCAGGGCAAGAGGGAGGGGGAGACAGTTCCCCCGGCCTGTCTAAGAGAACAGTAACACTGAGTAAGTGCTGATCTGAACTATAAGGGCATGTCCAATACATGCCAACATGAAAAACAGACATCATTGTTTGTCAGCGATTGCATCCACCCCCCATTGATTATGATGAGATTGCTTGCAGATCTCCAAATGAAGGGTTATTTACTAGTGTGGTTGTTATGCCAGGGTAGGTCATGAAGACAATGATATCAGCCACAATATATTAATCATTGCTCAAATCTAGATTAGATACAATTTTATTGCTTCAATTTCTTGACCAGTTTCTAACTTTTTGCACTTTTTCTCTGTAACTTTCGTACTCTCTCTCTCTCTCTCTCTCTCTCTCTCTCTCTCTCTCTCTCTCTCTCTCTCTCTCTCTCTCTCTCTCTCTATCTACCTATCTTTATCTCTTTAACTGTCCCTCTAGCTTTCTCTCCCTCCCTCCTCTCTATCTTTGTGTCTATCAATTTCTCTCTCTCAAGCTATCCCTCCGTTTTTCTATCTATTAATCTCTCTCATAATTGTTGTTATTATTACATTAGAAATCTTCTTTCCACTTCAGATTATGGTTGTACCAAAATTGGTTCCCAGAGAGGTCTTATTCAAACAGTCTTTGACTGTATACTTCAGGTGCCTCAGTACACCTTGATGTGCAAACAGTTTGACTTATTAGTCTTGGTGAGTTTGGCACTACTTCTTTCTTTTACTTTTGTTAATTAGCAAGATTTCTTCAGTGTAAAAAAAAACAGAAAAGGAAAGAGCTCTTAATGTCCTTGAGGAGTCATAGGTGTGCCGTCCTGACACACAGCATGTCTTAGGGATTTTAAACCTGGCAGAGCTCATCTCTTTCCAGATCTGAACACAGCCGATTTCTTTCAAAGAAAAAATAATAAAGTAAGGTAGAAGTATTGGCTCCAGTATTGAACTGGTACTATATTTATCAACTCTGCAAGGATGGAAGGTAAAGTTAACTTCGATGAGATTTGAACATAGTGCAGAGAGGTGGAACAAATATAAAAATACTTTTAATCCAGCCCCCTAATAACTCTACTAATTTGCCGTCTTGGACAAAGGGTTGGGGTGCTGGTCCAAAATATTGCCTCTCGTAAAGGCTTTTATTGAAGTTCCTAAATGCAATCACAAATTCTATCTCATAGTTTCTTTCCTGACCATTACAATTTGTAAAAATTCAAAAGCAACATCAATCATCATCTTCCCTTTCCTTGAATTATATTCTTTCTATCTTGTCTTTTTCACTTCTCAGTAGCCCCTTGCATTTTAGTGGCTTTACTGTCTTGCTTAGGGTGAGCAAAAAAAGTACTAATATCTACATAGTCGTGCCGTTATGTGGAGCTCAAGGTTTCTTCTACCTTCACTATTTTAGAGTCTTGGTTTGTTGATCAATCTTGTGGAACATTGTGTGGTCAACCGGCGTCTTCTAATTACCATGGAAACACTTCGACCTCCTGAGAGTTCAATTCCATCAGAGAAACTTGGTGCTGTTGAAGCCCTTGTTGATGTAAGTAAACCTTGGATGCTTTTTTTTTTTTTTTAATATATATATTTGTGTATTAACCTTTCTGATACCAACCCACTTGAAACTGTCCCTGATTCTATGAAAGTAAAACATTTATTTTAAAGAGTTCATATATAAATCTAAACCTTCCATTATAATTTTTTTATATGATCCTTTTCTTAAGTTATGTTCTAAAGTTAATAAATGAGAAAATTAGTTATTTACTAATTTTTTTTTTTTTTTTTTTTTTTTTTTCAATTAAATAGCCTATGCATCATCATCATCATTTAACATTTGTTTTCCCTATTTCATGTATTTCATTAGAAATGTGGTAATGAAAGAGTTAATCATACATTTTGCAAATATACTGGATGCATTTTATCATAGGACCATTGGTTATAGGTATCCCATTAGCCCAGAGGTTCTGAAGCTTTTGGGGCCACTGCCCCCCTCACAGCCACGTAATAACCTCAGTGCCTCCCTACCCTATTTCCAAAGAGACCTGCCTAAAAGCAAATTGTAAATAATCATAACTATAATAAAGGGAGCAGTGCAGGACTGCATCCCGAATATATATTGTTTATCCCATTAGTAAAATAAGTTAGATTACTTTGAATAATAACGAATGAATATTACATAATTTATCTACTAAATTTCGTAGCTGTTGATTAAATATTCTTATCTGTTAGACATGCAGTGACTAACAACAGAATGTTTTAAGTCTGTAAGTCTGCGTGTCTGATATATATGCGTAGCTTGTGAATAAAAAAATTCAAACATCTTTTGTAATGTATCGTCTTATTGGCTAATTTCATCATCTTATTTGCTAATCAACCAATGAGAGTAATTGTTGCTCAAAAGCATCCGCCACTTTGTTTGCACGTTTATTTATCGTTTCGCTTTCGAATCTTCCTCCTGTATTTCGTCGTTTATCATCAAAATATTTTTCTCGTTTTGGTAAGTAATATTGTTAATTTATATATGATTTTTTAAAATTTATATTAACTATTTTTTTTTCAGTTCGTTATAACATGCTTATAATATTGGTTGTATCATATTTACTTGTATATTTGTCCATATTATTGTTCGTTTTATGTTAGATATTATTATGTTAGACTATTTGTATGTAATATTTAATTTTTATTAATTCAACTATAACAATTATTATGTAAAATATATTTATTTAATAATGATTGTTTTTTGTAGTTGTCTATATTAAAAGTCTGAAAATATTTTTATACATCTTACAATAATATTTATAAGATCATTTATAAAATAACAATTATATAATCTAATTACATTACAACGATAATTTATTATTAATATATATCATGTTTAACTAGAGTTATTACAAGCGTTGCTTTAAAAGAATATTAAACTAGACCTGAAAAATGCGCAAGCCCAAAAGTGCCACAGAATGTTATAATAAACCTTCAAAAGTGTGGGACTAAAGTTGTTGCTCAAAAATATTGTAATCATTATCTACCGTACACTTTGTGGCATCCTTTTATAAAAAAGAGACTCATAACGAACTCAAGACGGCACGATAATTATTTAAGTGAATTTATAATATAGAATTCGGTTTAAGTGCATTTCGTATTAATCATTACTAAACATCTAATATGAGATATTGAACATTAGCTTAAATAATTATTGTGTCGTCTTGAGTTCGTTATGAGTCTCTTTTTTTATAAAAGGATGCCACAGAGTGTACGATAGATAATGATTACAATATTTTTGAGCAACAACTCTAGTCCCACACTTTTGAAGGTTTATTATAACATTCTGTGGCTCTTTTGAGCTTGCTTATTTTAAGATTCACTTCTTTTAAAATTTTCAAATGTCTACACTCCAGTTAGCGTCCGTTATATCATAACACTTATTACATCGCTTATATAAACATCCATATATTTGCATCGTTATATAGGGTTTCATTACATTTCACCGTAATGCAGTTTATATATATCGTCTTTTTTAAATGTATCATGGATTACGTTACTGATTACAGAAGACAGTGTAACACAGTCTTTCTTCAATTTCTGTCTATATTGTCAATTACGATTGTATTTGACATATATCTACATGCATGTGTATTTGTATATAATATAAATATGCACACTAGACATGCTAGCAGAAAACCACCCGGAGGGTGGTTTTTCTGTTAGTATGTAATAAATAATATAAACTATGTATAAATAAATATATATTTTTTATTTTACTGTATTTATATATAGTATGTATCATTTGATATACTATTATAATCATCTCTAACCCCTCTCCCCCTGGACCTTCTCAGCCCCCCCCCCCCCCCCGAGAGGCAGTCGCGCCCTCTTTGAGAACCTTTGCTTTTGTTGTCAACATTTACTGTTTCTTAAAACCCTAATATACTCTGTAAAGTGGTTGGTATTAGGAAGAGCATCCAGCTATAAATAAAAACCACACTGAATGTGGTATATGTGAACAAAGACGAGATCATTTGATTACTGTCATATGGAAGTGATTAAAGATAAAAATGATATTTTGATCATTTATTATATCAGAATACTTAATAACAACCAGATCACTTGACTAGGGCTTTATTTTATGGACCCCAAAAAGGCAAAGGTGACCTTGGGGAGAGTTGAACTCAGAATGTAAAGAGCTGGGACAAATATTGCCAACCATTCTTCCAATCGACCCTGACATTAGTATAAATTAGACTAAATTATATGTGTGTGTATATATATATATACAGTGTGTTCGCTTTTTACACGAAGATGCGTTCGTGAACGCGGCACGTAAAGCAAATTCGCGTAAAAAGCAAACAGACTATATATATACACACACGGCTCAGAGAGAAATATATATAATTATATCTGCAGACATGGCTGTGTAGTTAAGGAGTTTGCTTCCCAACCACTTTGTTTGGGGGCTCAATCCCAGCACGTTGTCCCTTGGACGTGTCTTCTATTATAACCTTGAGTTGACCAATCAACACCTTGTAAGACGGAATCTTTGTGGAAGCCCGCCATAAAATGTGTCCGTGTCTTTCTGTTTGTGTATGCCCCTTAATCTAGTTGTTCAACAAAAAGAAATTTATATGACAGTTCCCTAGCATGGCCGCAGTCTAATGGCTTTAGAAAGTAAGAGAAAAGACAAAATAAAAGATGTAAACAGACGGGGGGGGGGGGGCATCTTTCACTTGTGTATCATAATTGATACACAAGTTGAGCGGCTGTGTTATTAGGGAGGGGGTTGTAGAAGAAGTAAAACAAGAAAACGTAAAGCAAGCATTATGGTTATATAACTGACTGAAAGTAGTGAGAGAGAAGGAGAAAGCAATGTATCTGCTAGGGAGGGGTGGCAGATACTTAGAAAGATATTAGATATAATATTTATAAGAGAAAAGCACTTGAAACACTTGAGAGTAAGTATCGGTTTATTTAACGAGTTATAAAATCTAGTAAGACAGTCAGTGTATGTGAGGTTTAGTTGACTGTGTGAGTTGGAGAGGGGAAGACAGAGGGAGGGGGAGCAGAACATTGAATGGAGGAAGGAGTAGAAGCTGATCTTCTCAGTGACTGTAATAGAATAAAAGGGAGGGTGATAGAAAAGAGGCATGTAATTATAGTACTGGTGGAAATCAAATCTGCGTTTAAATAATTGTATTCATTTACTGGTTTCAGTCATTATACTGTGGCCATCTTTGGGCACAGTCTTGAAACGACATGTGAGCGTGCATGGTTTAATGGCTAGAGCGTTATGCTTGTAATCGTGAGGTTGTGAGTTCGATTCCCGGATTGGGTAATGCGTTGTGTCCTTGAGCAAGACACTTTATTTTACGTTACTCGAGTTTACTTAGCTATAGGAATCAGTTGCGACATCATTGGTGTCAAGCTGTATCGGCCATTGCCTTTCCCTTGGACAATATCAGTGGCGTGGCGAGGGGAGATTGGTATAGATGGGCGACTACTGGTCCAAGAGAACTCCTTACTGCCTGCACCTGTATACAATAAAAGAATTTAATTTACGTTTTTGTTCTTGCAGTGAATATTTGAGACACTCTTGCAAAAAAATGTACTTATTGTTTGGGGAAAGCCATTCCACTGCAAATTAGAAATATAAGAGTGAAAACTAGAGTGGAGTAAGAACAATAAAACAAGAGTTGATACTTTTACCTTACACTTCATGGTATTTCGTGGGTAGGTTTTTCAAAAGAAGAGAAATGGGGTGTGGTGTTGAGGATGACTGCTGCCTTTACTGTGTAAATTTTAGGTTGGAAGATTAGTAACAATTGCAGATTGGTGTAGTCATATTAGCCAAAATATAAAAAAAAGTTATGGTTGTTTTGAGAAAGCTGATACAATGCATATTAGAAATACATGAGTGAAAACTAAAGTAAAGTAAGAAAAATAAAACAACAGTTTAGACTTTTACCTTATATTTTATAGTATTTTGAAATTAGGACTTTTTCAAAAGAAAAGAAAGATAATGTGATAGTGATGACAGTATCCTACTGTTGGAAGATTGGTGACTTGTGCAGACAGTCACAATAGCCAACTGGCTTCATGGAACTTACACTTACAGTATATGACTGGTCTGGGTACTATTGATAAGAATATCCTTGATTACGTTAGTCAATCTTTTGTAAAGATTGGCACAGAAAATCTCAGTCATCCTCATCATCATCTATTTTCCCTGCTTTCAAGGACGAGACAGGTCGTTACAGACGAAGTCGGTACTTAATCAGAACCCCCAACCTCTCAGGCAGACCGTATCCCTAAATTCCAAATTTAGCAACTGAAGAACTCATTTGATACAAAATTTAGGCATTAGAGAGATCCTTTGATAATGAATTTAGCAACTGGGGAGCTCCATGGATGTCAAATCTAGGAACTGGATAGCTCCTTTGATAATGAACTTAGTGATTAGTGGAATCCTTGTATACCAAATTTAACAACTAGAGAGCTCCATCAATACCAAATTCAAGTTAGGAAATAAGAAAATGAAAATACCTCTTCAGGGTCACTGAATTGATTGCATTTGTAGATGTGCAAAGAAAAGAATTAGCAAAAGTTGCTCTGCTTATTATGCACTGCATATGACTCAACGAGGGAACCCTAAACCCTACAGTGCCACTTCCATCATACTCTCTTCTATCCCCTCCCATACTGCTAAAATTAACTGCCAGTTAAATACTGGGATCAATTTAATCTCTCTCTCCCTCTCTCTCTCTCTCCAATTACTGGCCTTGTGCTTAAATTAGAAATCATTATTTACTCTTGACATCCTGTACTGCATCATACCACATTAGCAAGGCATTCTTGACAAGTACAAAACAGCACTATGGCTGCATAAAATTTAAAATTAATCTGTTTACTTTAATATTGCAAATTTTCACAATGATCTGTCTACTAGTAAAGATACTATAAACATTTGAATTAAGAAATCCATATTTAAATATTTGCATTTAAATCAGTTTGGGATGTTAAGAGTTAATCTAACACATTGTCCATTGTTCTTCAACATCTAGTAAAAAATGTTTAATACAATGATATTTTTGTTTTTTTCCAGTTATTTTGTCGTAAAGAACTTGCTGCTCGTGAAATGGAAGCACAAGAAGAGGAAGAAGGATCCAACACAGAAGGGTCTTCTCCCAATAAGAGTGGCAACTGGCATGAATCAGACTCATGTCTGCAGTGGATTGTGGGGACAAAACGGAAAGAAGCTGAGAAGCAAAATGAGCAGAGACACAATGGGGAGGATGAATCACTTGGTGATGCTACAGATGCCGAAGAGAAATTCACAAAAGGTAAGCTTCTACATTTATCAGCAGCAGTAGTAGTGGTGGTGGTAATAGTAATAGTAGTAGCAGTAGCAGCAATACTGATAGCAACAGTAGTAGTAGCAGCAGCAGCAATACTAATAACAACAGTAGTAGTAGCAGCAGCAGCAGCAGTAATAACAACAGTATTAAGTAGTAATAGTCACAGCAACATCATTTTTTTTTACTTTTTTGTTTATGTAAGTAAACTTTATTCTGCTTCAGTAATACAATTAAAAGAAAAAGAAAAAAATGTGGAGGTTGGGGCAAAATTCTACACCCTTGGCTGTATCAGCCATTCCACTTCACAAGACATTTTCTTATTTTATATATATATATATATGTACTTTTATTTTAAACTTCTTCAACTATTTTTTCTTATGAGCCTTGATGGTGGATTGTTAAAGTCAGACAAAGTACCTTGTGTTCTCTTGAGCTCAACTTTGTGTTTCACTTTTTCAGGGATAATAAAATAAAGTACCAGTCTCTAACAATGAACTGGTGAAATTGTTAGAGAGTGAGACAAGACAGCTGTGTATTTGTTCCAGCTTTGCATCTTGCTTTGGCCTACATGTGTGGTAGACTTAATTTATTGCCCAGTTTAACACAACCTGGCCCTAATCGTTGCAAGTAATTGAACCAAGTCTCCAGCTTGCAAATACCTTTTTCCATCCTTCATGCTAGTCTTAGAAGTCATGGGCTCTGCCAAAGAGGTAGGCAAGATAGACAGGTCTCTCCTGTTTTTTCAAGGACATGCTAACCTCTCTAGTGCTGGTGCTACAATAAATTAAATCACACCCAAAATACTCTGTTAAGTGGGTGGTAACAGGAAGGGCATCCAACCATAGTAACCATGCCAGCAGTGAGACTGCAGGACTGTTAAATCATCAGATAAATGCTTTGTCATATTTGTTCTGGCTCCTTCTGCTCTGAGTTCACATTCCCTGGAAGTTAACCTTGACCTTTCATCCTTCCAGGATTTGATAAAAATAAAGTACCAGTCAAATATTGCAGTTGACTTAATTGACTTTCCCCTTCCCCCTAAAATTATTGGCCTTATGCCTAAATTAAAAATCTTTATTAATATTATTGGATTGGCAGAATTAGTAGAACAAGGACAAACTGCTTTATGGTATTTGATCTAGCTCTTTATGTTGTGAGTTCAAATCTTGCCCTAATCAAATAAAGTACCAGTCAAATAGTGAGATCCATTTAATTGACGTTTCCCTTCCCCTATAATTGTTGACTTAGTGCCTAAATTAGAAATTATTATATTATCATTTTATGACCATATTTCTAATGAAATACACTCAATTTTCAATTAGTTAATGTAGAATTTTAAGAGATTTACCAAAAGTTTTAATTATTTCATTACTAAGATAGTAACTGAACATATGATTCTTATATAAATCTATGTTGGAAGATTATAATTTAAATAGGAACCCTTAAAATAGGTGGTTTTGTTTCATAGAACCAGAACTGGTTTTGGCTGGGTTTGTATCAAGGGTTAACCCAACTCTTTTGAAACCAAACCACCTGAAACTACCTTTGGTTTTAGGATACAACAGCATTTATTTTGTTTTCAAGTATTTATTTTTATCTAATAATTTATGTTCCAAACACCAACTTAATAATTGTTTCTACTTTTGGCACAAGGCCAGCAATTACCCAGTACATTACTGGTACTTTATTTTATCGACCCCGTAAGGATGAAAGGCAAAGTTAACCTCGGCGGGATTTGAACTCAGAATGGCAAGGGCCGTAACTCTATGCATCAAAGCATGGCGTCCGATCCTCTACCGATACTGCCAATCCACCACCCTAATAATTATGATAATAATTGTTTCTACTTTTTGGCACAAGGCCAGCAATTACCCAGTGCATTACTGGTACTTTATTTTATCGACCCCGTAAGGATGAAAGGCAAAGTTAACCTCGGCGGGATTTGAACTCAGATTGGAAAGGGCCGTAACTCTATGCATCAAAGCATGGCGTCCGAACCTCTACCGATACTGCCAATCCACCACTTAATAATGAAAAGTTAGTTATATTACTATCTCCAAATTCTTTATTTTTTAAGTAGTTTGAAAATTATAGGCAGTGTGTTTCACTAAAAATATGGTAATGAGGTTATATGTTTTACATTATAATTTCCTCTTTGCAGCCTTACACGAAGCCGGAAAACATATGGAAAACAGCTTTGTTGCAGCCTATGTTGCCTTGTTAATTGGTTGCCTTATTCAAGACAACCGGGTATGTACCTTATCACATTGTAGTAAATGTTGTGTCTATGTTGGCTGTAGTAAACAGTTATATTTATGTTGACTGTAATAAACACTGCTATATCAATGTTTAGTGTTATAAATACTGGTTTATTATGGTACATACTAGTACTTATATGTTCACTGATGTAGCTGTGTTGACTGTAATATATACTGTTATAGCAGTGTTGGGTATTGAACAGTGTTTATGTTGAGTGTGGTAATCATTGGTGTATCACTCCAACTACCACTACACCACCACCACTCCAACTACCACTACACCACCACCACTCCAACTACCACTACACCACCACCACTCCAACTACCACTACACCACCACCACTTCAACTACCACTACACCACCATCACTCCAACTACCACTACACTACCATCACTCCAACTACCACTACACCACCACCACTCCAACTACCACAACATCACTACCACTACACCACTACCACTACACCAACACCATTCCAACTACCACTACACCACCACCACTCCAACTACCACTACACCACCACCACTTCAACTACCACTACACCACCATCACTCCAACTACCACTACACTACCATCACTCCAACTACCACTACACCACCACCACTCCAACTACCACAACATCACTACCACTACACCACTACCACTACACCAACACCATTCCAACTACCACTACACCACCACCACTCCAACTACCACTACACCAACACCACTCCAACTACCACTACACCACCAACACCACTCCGACTACCACTACACCAACACCACTCCAACTACCACTACAGCAACATCACTCCAACTACCACAATACCACCACCACTCCAACTACATCACCACCACTACACCACTACCACTACAGCAACATCACTCCAACTACCACTACACCAACACCACACCTTCACCATTCCAACCACCATTACACCATCACCTGTCCAACTACCCCCACTCCAACCACCCCCACACCATACCATTATCACTACAATCACCATGCCCTATCACTCCAATTACCACTACCACTTCAACCACCACTGCTCCAAAACTATCACCTCTACACCACCATCACTCCAACTACTGCTATACCACTACCACTACACCACTCCAACCACCACTACAATATCACCACTCCAACCACCACTACACTATCACCACTCCAACCACCTCTCCACTATCACCGCTCCAACTACCACTGCCACCTCTATACTATTAGTCCTCCCACCACTTCAGTCAGCTTTTACTGTAGTTGACCTTCCTCTTTGTTAACTTCATCAGCAGCTGTTATTTTTATTCTCCTCACTCCTCACCCTCTGCTGAAGCAGTTTTCTTTGGCTGCTATTCTTATAATCATCCCTCCCCTCAATTACATATGCTCAGACTGCTGCTATCAGATGTATGTATGTGTGAGTGTGTGTGTGGCTGCTTGATATTTACAGCACGTGGTGGTGGTGGTGTTAACAGTAGTAGTAGTGGGTGTCATGGTGGTAGTGGAGGTAGTAGTAGCACTATTACATAAGTGAAGAATTATGTTTCAGTGAGTGATATGTTGTTACATCTGTAACCTCCATTTCATTGTACTTTTGTGTGTTGCTAGTTAATATATCGAGGCAGCACATGGCTTAGTGGTTAGGGTGTTGGGCTTGCAATTATAAGGTTATGAGTTCGATTTCAGCGACGTTGTATTCTTTAATATACCTTATTTTCACATTGCTCCCGTCAACTTTGCTGGCAAAAATAAGTTGTATCTGTAATTCACATAGCCATGCTATATTGTTCTATATCATGAGAAGACTCATGGTTTAGTGGTTAGGGTTTTTAGTTCACAATCGTAATGTTGTGAGTTCAATTCTCCATGTTGTGGTATGTCCTGAGCAAGACATTATTTCACATTACTCCAATCTACATAGCTGGCAAAAATTAGTTGTACGTGTGATTCGGTGAGCCAGCCTTGTCCACACTATCCCTGAGAACTACGTTAAGGGTATATATGTCTGTGGAAAGCTCATCATCAAAACTGATGGAAAAATCCATAATTTAGTACATAAAGGTATAACCTACCTACATTCTGCACTAGCAGTGACATAATTAGTATGTAGTGACACTTTTGTCTTACCTTTCATTGAATATTAAGTCTTGATATTGTTCTATATCATGAAAAGGCACATGGTTTAGTGGTTAGGGTGTTTAGCTCACAATCGTAATGTTATGAGTTCAATTCTCCATGGTGTGGTGTGTCTTTGCCAGACATATTATTTCACATTACTCCAATCTACACAGCTGGCAAAAATGAGTTGTACCAGTAATTCGGTGGGCCTGCCTTGTCTCATACTGAAACTCCCTGAGAATTGCTTTTAGTATTGTTAATGTAATAATAATAATAAATTTATTTTTTAACCTTATAGAGCAATGTTGAGAAGGTGAAAGAATATCTTCCAAATGGTTTTGAACCAATGATAAGAATTTTGAAGAAGTTTTTAGGATTCATGAATCTTACGGTAAGTTTCTGCCTTTTGTTCACACATAACACTATTCTAGTGTTTTCTCTTGTTTTAATTACCTGTTGTTGATTTTTTCATATACCACTGCTGCTCCTAGGAATTTTGAAACAAAGTTGTGAGGCATTGTGAGATATGTGGTTGAAATTGTAAGAAAGAAAGCCAGTATAATGCAAATTAGAAATAGAGTAGTGAAAAGAAGAGTCAAGTGAAAGTAAACAATAGATTACAGTTTTATCTTTTATTTCATATTTCGGAGTTAAATCCAAAATATCATGAATAATTTTTGTCCGTTTTTCCATGTTTGCATGGGTCAGACAGTAAAGGTAAAAGTTTAAACTGTTTTGTTTTTTAACTTGCATTCCTAAACAATTTTAACCATATATTTTATGTCAACAATAGGTCCTATAAGCAACCATATGTGTTTACAATTTGCTATAGATGGCTGAAAAATAAGACTTACTTTTGTAATTGTTATTGTTTAGCCTTAATCAAATAGATCTTAAGGTCGAATGCATTTTAGCTGTGATCATCTTGCTTTTTTAGGGGTATATATAAGCACATATATAGCTGTGTGTCTTCTACTAAAACCTTAGGCCAACCAATGCCTTGTGGTTGAATTTGGTAGGCAGAAACTGAAAAGAAGCTTGTTGTATATATATGTGTGTGTTTTCCTCATGTATCTTCATGTTGATAACATTTAGAGCAGAGACATTTGTTTATGTTCACAAAGTTATTTCATTGACCTTCTGTAGAAGATAGTATCAATAATAGAAAAACATAATTTCCTTGATCCAATATGACAATTAGCTCCTTTTTCAATAGATTAGAACCAATAAATTAGGACAGAATCACACTAAAGCCAAGTTCTTTAACCCTTTCATATCTTCCATGAAAGATACAGCCAATGATTTTCAAATAATTTTGAAACTGATCAAGACTTTGGAGGGATTTAGTATTATAACAAATTTCTTCATTATTAAACTGGTGTTTGGAACATAACTTAACAAAATGTTCTTACATAAAATAAACAGTTTTCTATCATACATAGAATCATTGGCAATTTCAAGCAGTTTGATATTAAAAAGGTTAAGATGTTGTTTGTTAGCTTTTATTATATTTTTGCAATTGTTTCTCCTTTCTAACCTATTTTCTGTGTTGTTTTACAGAGTGCTTCTGGAGGATCAGGAAGTCGCTCAATTGCTCGAGTCATCGAGACTCTGGAGGCTTGTTAAATAAATCTGCAGTGACTTCTGCTTGTATTTTACTGAAATCCCACCCTTGTTCCTCTGCTCCTCTCTCTCTCCATTTTTTTTAATGCTATATTTTTTTTTAGCCATGCCAAGAGTTCATTACTTTGTCATCAACATCATTTCATTGTATACATCAAGTCTCCAACATGTTGCCTCATTCAATAAGTGCTTCACAGAGATTCCTTTAAAAAAAATATAATCACAAGTGGAAAAAAAATACAGCCAAAAGAAAATGCTCTTCCTCCCTCCCTCCTCTTACACACACAATTTCACTTTATTTTAAACCAGCCTCTTGACCCTTGTTATAATGCCTCCCCTTCTCTCTCCATTCCCTTCTTCCTCCTCCCCGCTGACTCCCTCTATTTCTCTCACACATGCACAACCATAATTATTTGAGTTTTTTCTGCTGACTAAAAACAAAAACAGGTAAATATAAAAGACCCTTGCAAAACTAGGAACCTTCGAATCATCTTTTATCATCTTTTAATATTTCCATCACTCCTACTCCCTTTTTAAAAACGCTGTTCATTCATTTTTTATGTTATTTTATTTTTGTTGTTTCTCTCTCCTCCCCCTCCCCTAAACGATTTGTCTTTTACTTCTCTCTACCTTTTCTCCTTCCCTCCTACTATTACTCCTCCATTGCGTGCCTTTCTCTCTGATATACCCACCCTCCATATACATATACTATAGGCTGAGATATCCCTATAAACTCCTTCCTTCCCTCAATACCTGAGGATTCAATCACCAAAATCATTATCATCATTAAAAGTACCAGTCAGATAATCAGGTCAATTATCTCCTCCCCCACAAATTGCAGGCCTTGGTTATTCCCGCTGAGGTTAGCTTTGCCTTTCATCCTTGCGGGGTTGATAAAATAAAGCCCCAGTGATGCACTGGGGTCAATTTGGTCCACTTTCCACTCCTCCCTCCGAAATGCTGGCCTTGTGCCTATAGTAGAAATCATTATTATTATCACTTAAGGGCATTGGATTGGCAGAATTGTTAAAGCATTGGACAAAATATGAATCCTTCCAAGGACAACTTTGTCTTTCTTCCTTCCAGAGTTGGTAAAATAAAGTACCCAGTGAAGAATTGGGGTCGGTTTAATCAATTTTCTCCTTCCCCCGGAAATTGCCGGCCTTGTGCCTAAATTAAAAATCATTATTGCTTGTTACCAGTAATGTACTTTTGTCGATTTAATCAAGTAAGCCCTCCTCTAAAATTTCTGGCCTTGTGCCTATTTTAGTAACAATTAATAATATTATGATAGTAGATTGGACACAAAATGCCTTTCGTTATTTTTGCTGGCTCTTTGTATTCTGAATTCAAATCCTGTCACGGTCAACTTTGCCGTTCGTCCTTTCGAGGTCAATAAAATAAAGTACCAGTAAAGTACTGGGGTCGATATAGTAAAGGGAAGTGGATTGGCAGAACTGTTAACGTGTCAGACAAAAATACGTTACAGTATTTACTTACGGCTCTTTATGTTTGGATTTCAAATCTCACCAAGGTTAAGATAAGATAAGATACCAATCAAGCATTGTGGTCGATTTAATAGAATAAACCTTCTTCCCTCTCTCCAAAATTTGTGGCCTGTGTTTGAAATTATTTACTATCACTTTTACTTGATGAAATAAAGTACCTGCCAACAACTGGGGTCAATAAAATTGACTTTCCCCTTCCTTCAAATTACTGGGCCTTGTGCCAATGTTAGAAAGAATTATTTTAATTATTATTATTATCATCATCAATCAAGTATTAGGGTCAATGTAATTGACTTATCCCTCTCGCTCCCCAAAATTGCTGGCCTTGTGGCTAAATTAGAAACCCTTATTATTATTATTATCATAGTTGTTCTCACAAAACCAAAACCAAGAAATAAAAAAGTTTCTAACCTATTGTTTTTTTTTTTTTTTGTAAATTGTTCAAGCATATTTCATCTTCATTCTGCCCTCCTTGGCATGGCTCTAATGTGCATATGTAATTAAAATTTAATGTACATCATACAGTTTTTACTTACTGCATGTATAGCTGCATCTGTTTTATATGTGTATATCTGCGTGTGTGTTATGTAAATGAGTTTCTCTCTCTCTCTTTCTATATATATATATATATGTATGTATGTATGTATATATATATATGAGTGTG
>OZ024743.1:246581982-246609482 GCA_964016885.1 Eledone cirrhosa | reverse complement strand
AGAAGAACGTACCCGGGAATGCCTCAGAGATTTGAAAATGGATAGAGGCTGTGAAAGATGGTGAAGCTAATGAAAGTTTAATGGAGGCAGCTAAATCTGGTAGTGAGAATTTATTTTGTTAGAGCTTATTGCCAACCTTAGTGAGAGCTATTTTTAAGGAGAGTTATTAAAAATTACTTGAAATTCTATCTGGTATCAATTTAATTTCCAACACTGACCGTGCGTATGTATCCATGTGTTATACATGTATTATATAGTTGGCATGGGTGTGTTTTATAATCTTCAGCACAAGATCATAACCAATAGTAGCTGCTATTGATTCCAGTCTGGCGTTTCTCATGAATAACAACTTCACTTTCAATACTGTGATATGTTTACACAGCACTCTTTTGCTACTACACTTTAGACTTTAAAACAACTGCCTAAGAATTTGAATGGATTTAGTGATATAACTTTCTCGTATATTGTGATGGTGTTTGGAACATAAAGGTTCTTAAATAAAATTATGACGAAAGTTGTTTTTTTTTAAATTAAATATAAACATTTTAAAACAACTACATTGTTTTAACAAGACTTTATTACGGCAAATACAACGTAATTACACCAACATAACTTCAGTTAATTTAATACGTTAACCTTTTCATTGTCACGTTTCTAATGAAAATACGCTGCCTATGATTTTCTAAATATCAACATTACTAAGCTGATGTTTGGAACATAACTTAACAAAGGTTCTGGCATAAAATTATGATGGAAGATTTTTAGATGAATATAGACATATCAAAACAAACAGTTTCGTATTGTAGTACTAGGTACAGTTTGGTATGAAAAGAGTTAACACAGCATTGCTCTAGCTTCTCGTTTACACAAGTTTTCTGTGGTAATCATAGCTTTATTGCGCCGACACAACTTCAGTGTGTTACACACAGACTAGCAATCACCGATGCATGCAAGACTGTCTTCTTCACGCCACCATTGTCCGAGGGAAAAGCAAAGGCCGATATAGCTTGGCACCAGTGTCGACAGTACTCATTTTTACCACCTACCTGAACTGGAGGAACGTGAAATAAAGTATCTTGCCCAAGGACACAATGCGCTATCCTGTCCGAGAATAAAACTCACAACCTAACGATCGTGAACCTATCACTCTAACCACACCGTCACCTACATTCACGACGTGAGACACATCTTCAATGTTAAACACAACTTTATTGTTATAGTATAACTTTATTCCATTAACATAACATATACATACATATATATATATATATATATATATATATATATATATATATATATATATATACTAGACCACCCGTAACACGTTGGGTCACGTTCACTTCAAAATATTTTTAAAATTATGTTCACTTCAAAATATTTTTTAAATAATTAAAATATTCACAGACGTATATAATGTGAAATGAAACTGGAAGGTCCATATATATATACATATAAATGTGTGTGTGTATATATATATATATATATATATATATATATATATATGTGGGTGTCTGTGATCTATACACTGGCCGTAAACACATATACGCACGCGCACATATATATATACACCACAACACCAGCTCTCGTCCATTCTCCTTCTCTGTCTCTCTCTCTCTCTCTATGTCTCTCTTTCAATTTACTCTCTCACAACCACTATCTCTTTCTCTCTGTCCTTCTCTCTCTCTCTCTATGAAGCTACCCGGAAAAAGCCGTATCTCGCGAACCCGTGTACCGATTTACACGAATTGATTTATTCCATTGTATTCCCATTTCAGGGTCAACTTCCTTTCAAAGTATTTTCCCATTATGCGCCCTTTTGGCTGTATTATATTACAGGCAAGTGAGCAAGCACTCGCCTAATTTTAGCAATATACTAGCAGAATGACCCGGCGTTGCTCGGGATTCTAAACATAGATTGGCATGTTTATCTCTCCTTTCTGAAACAGTTTCGTCGTGAATAGGCAAATAATTTTCCATTAAGATTTTTCAAAAGCATGTAATTGCGTTCCATCTCTTTTTTGTTGTTGTTTTTTGCTGCTGTTGGTGTGATAGCAGCCGTTGGTCGTACTACTAACACAGTCTCGTCCGTCTTCAGCCAATCGTGTATATCCCCTTCTGCCTCGTCTACCTAAAAAAATGATTGTAACACCTCCTTGTACACAATGTTCTTTGTTCTTCCGTGTCGGGCATATGCAAACAGATTTGTCTTGCTTCCCACTCTTGAGCAGCCAACGTATAGTTGCCCGTGTGAAAAATATATATTAAAATAACAGATTAAAGTTTAAGCAAAGAATCGCTGCTTTCACTCTTAACGGGACCTTCTGAAACTAAAAACATCAAAACACTCACACGACCATACATGTGTAAAGTTTGAAAAAAATCAGTTGGGTGGTTCTCGAGATTTAGGGAGTCAGACAGACAAACATTCTCTGTTTTAGATATATACTAGCAGAATGGCCTGGCGTTGCTCGGGATTTGCTCCAGGGTTCTTATATATTTGATATATATTTATCCTTATCGAGCCTCGTGAAATAAATACGTTTATTTATATTTTGTTATTGTGTATGCAAAAATATCTGTACACGAATATATAATTATATATATATATATATATATATATATATATATATATTTTCAAAACACTCACAGGGCCATAAGTAGTACATGTGTAAAGTTTGAAAACAATCGGTTGGGTGGTTCTCGAGTTTTAGGGAGTCAGACAGACATTCTCTGTTTTTTATATATATATATAACCAAAAGTTAAACAAGGTTCATTGATTAATCAATGAATATAGTTTTACAATAGATTAGAATCACTCAACAAAGAAGTTTTTTGGAGTTATTAATATTAATTCA
Organism: Eledone cirrhosa; assembly: GCA_964016885.1. Classification (NCBI taxonomy): domain Eukaryota; kingdom Metazoa; phylum Mollusca; class Cephalopoda; order Octopoda; family Eledonidae; genus Eledone; species Eledone cirrhosa. The sequence goes on along the minus strand of OZ024743.1, from coordinate 246,606,626 downwards.
AAATATTAATAAATATAGACATTCATGTGATCAAATATATTTTATTATATATATTTCAGAGGTACTGTGCTGTTTCCTCAGTACGTCCTCATCAGATAAAATAAATTGATGTCTGACATACCTCACCTGTGTTGATGGTTCAATTCCAGTCTTGGCAGTGATTAGTTATGACAAAACTCAATATTTATATACCATAAGCAGTAACATGACAAACTACATATAATTGAGAGGGTACGTAGGAAAATGTGTAGAAAAAATAAAATAAATACATATATAGTTAAGTAAAATACATAAACACATCAGTACATAACTGTTAAATATTTAAATAATTAAATATGTAAATATCCGTATTAGAGAAAAAAAACATGATTTAGTTCTCTCTCTCTCATTTGTTTTTTTCTCTAATACGGATATTTACATATTTAATTATTTAAATATTTAATAGTTATGTACTGATGTGTTTATGTATTTTACTTACATCAATTTATTTTATCTGATGAGGACGTACTGAGGAAACAGCACAGTACCTCTGAAATATATATAAAAAAATATATTTGATCACATGAATGTCTATATTTATTTAGGTTTGTTGGTTCACCACTGGATAGAACTGATAATTCCGAATGGTCAATCTCGATGTAATATTATGGAGAGTACTCAACGTAATGCAACTCACCCGTCTTCGTTTGTGTAGTTGGTGGTGCGAGTACGGAGTTAATTATTATAGAATAACAGGAGACTGGACTGGTGTAAATCCTTGAAAGGTTTATTATACTATGATCATTTCAATGACCGGGTTCAGTATGAATAATCAGGTATTCAAAATATAAGATAAAATCCATGGGGCTGAAAATCAGAGACAAGAGGACGACCGACTATTTAGCAGCTAAAATACGACTGAGGTAGAAGCTGCTAAATAGTCGGTCGTCCTCTTGTCTCTGATTTTCAGCCCCATGGATTTTATCTGTTATATTCCTTTGTTATATTTTGAATACCTGATTATTCATACTGAACCCGGTCATTGAAATGATCATAGCATAATAAACCTTTCAAGGATTTACACCAGTCCAGTCTCCTGTTATTTTATATATATATAGTAATATTAAATGTGAATACTAAAATCCGAAGAGGGCTCGATAAGGATTATATATATAAATATATATATATATATATATATATATATATATATATATATATACATTTATATATATATATATATATATATATATACATTTATTCAATTGAAGAAAGTTGGTTGATTGAAAATCTACCGAACAGATGTAAAGCACATAGGGATGTATAAATGAAACCGTCTTTCTTGCTTATTATTATTATATATACTTTATTATAGTTTAGATATATATGGACGTTGTAAACACGGCATGTTAAAATGTTGGAGCAGTTTCACCAAAAATGCCTCCGGCATATACTCAAGATAAGCTGGAACACATTCGTTCCAGACACTGAGATTCTTGCTAGGGTAAAAGTCATATCTACTCAAGATATGCTTATTAGGAATCAGTTAAGATGGACAGGTCACATGATTTGTATGAGTGACAGACGCATCCACAAGAAAATTTTTTTATGGCGAACTCAAGCTGGGCAAAAGGTTAAATAGTAAACCAAAGGAGGAGATACAGTTGTGTTTGAACGAATACCACAAAACATTATATCCGACCTTCTAACGACACTGCCAATTCGCCGCCTCATGTATACATACCATAAATAAGATCTTCCAATTCAAGATTTAACAACAGAAATATTTAACTAATTTTTATCTGTCCTTTTTTGCCTTTCTTTTCTTTTTTGTTTCTAAGGTGTATTGACTTGCCAGCTTTACACGGACACTTAAATTGATTAAATAAATAAAGCCGTAAATATTGTTGTTTTTAAATTGATATTTAGAACTACATTATCTAATGTGTTCTTTCTTTAAATAAGGTGGTGATGATAAAAATATTGTTTAGCCATGTCAGACCCATGGTCTAAGGTACATCATCTAAATCGTTTTATTTTTTTTTTTTTCGGATTAAAGACTATATTATACAATGTGTATTCGCGTTGGGGTGTGATTTGAGGGGGGGGGGGGGATATGACTGCTATTTCTAACTGACTGAGCAACCACTTAGCTCCCTCACTGGTTGGTTTAATGTAGGTCAGATGGAAATCTATTAATGAAGCGGTGGATTGGCAGTATCGGTAGAGGGTCGGATGCCATGCTTTGACGCATAGAATTACGGCACTTGCCATTCTGAGTTCAAATCCCGCCGAGGTTAACTTTGCCTTTCATCCTTACGGGGTCGATAAAATAAAGTACCAGTAATGCTGTGGGTAATTGCTGGCCTTGTGCCAAAAGTAGAAACAATTAATGAATGGATGGATAGAGCTGACAATGTGTGTTTAATAAAAGAGTAAAAAACAAAACAAAAAAGCAAATGAACCTCCGTTGGTTTTGACGATGAGTGTTTCACAGTGACGTCAACCTATAACAATTCTCAGGGAGTTTCTGCATGACACGCGTGACAAGGCTGGCACTTAGAATTACAATTGCAGTTCATCCGACAGGCTTTCATAAAGTTTCTATTAACTCAAATTCACTCACAAAGCTTGGGTCGACTCGAGGCTATGATAAAAGACACTTGTCCAAGATGCAACGGAATGAGATCGAAACCAGAACCTCGTCATTGTGAAGCGAACTTAACCATTCGACCATACTGCACCCAGTAATAACGGGTTAAAGATAAAGGGCCCTTAACTCCTGAAGCCGTTGAGGTGCCGTCTAGGCACACAGCGAAGCCCATCTCCTACCATGAGGAACATACCAGATTTCGTTCAGAGAAAGAGGGGGGGGGGCATTCATCCCAGAGCTTGACTGACACTTTATTTATCGACCTCAAAATGATGAAAAGCAAAGTTGACCTCAGCGAGATTGGAACTCAGAGCACAGTTAGCTGGAACAAATATCGAGGCATTTTTAATCCGACGCCCCTAACGACTCAACTAATTCGCCGAAAATATTCAACAGGAACAGTCAGAGAAACTCTGTGAACAGTTGTTTGGTGGAAAAGGAAAGTCGTTAGAGTGGGTTGGCTAGCAATATTCTGAATTTGTATTTATTGCTCAGGATGTGTGAACAATAGATCCTGTCACTGACCTTACTTCTCGTTTGACATTAACACATCCGTCTTTTGTTTATATTTCTTAAAGTGATTTGCTGATTTGGTTTCCATATTTCTTTCCTTAAAAAGAGATATGTGGCTCAATTATCATTAAATTTCCAAACAACGAAGTTAGATGGTCTGGTTCAAGATCGTAAGATCGTGAGTTCGACTCCTGGCAGCTCGTTGTGTTCTTGAGCAAGACATTTTATTCCACGTTGCTTCTGTCCACTCAGTTGTAATTTTGTAAAAAATGAGTTACAGTGAATTTTCCTGGGGACTACGTTAAGGGTGCGTGTGTCTGTGGAATACCCAGCCACCAGCACGTTAATTTCACGAACTGGAACTTCCGTAGACGGCATTTCACTTGACACCGAGAGCACCCATTTTAACTCAAACTTAGCCACGCAGTTGGATTGTATCTGGGACCTTGTGATTAGGAAGTGAACAGTCAATTGCATATAAATAGGGTAATGGATGTGTTTGGAGTATATTTACAATGGTGGGGGAGAAACTACTGGAAGATAGGTATGGCGGAGACGCAAACGATTATGTTAGTACTCTTAATAACACGGCATTAGAATAAATATAGTTATTGACTTCTAATTTAGGTACAGGCCAGCAAATTTGGGGGAAGGGAAAAGTTGATTAAATCAACCACAGCACTCGACTGGTAATTTATTTGATCAACTCCAGAAGAATGACAGGCAAAGTTGACCTCGGCAGGATTTGAAAGCGGAATGTAAAGAGCTAAATAAAATACTGCAATGGTATTTTATCTGACGCTTTACCAATTCTATCAATCCACAATCCTACAGAATAATTATAGATATTAAGAGTACGACCGTTAATGTAGCTCACATCTGTTCGACCTCCAACGAGGCTTGTTCCAGTTGTCTGAACAGCCTACTCGTGAAATTAACGTGCAAGTAGCTGAGCATTCCACATACACGTATACTTTTAACACTTCTCAAGGATTTTTAGCATAACACACAATGTGACCCTTTTTGAATTATAAGTACAAGTCATTTTTTTTTCTACCTGAGTGAACTGGAGCAACGTGAGATAGAGTGCCTTGCTCAAGGACACAATGCACGACCGAGAATTGATCTCACGAGCATGAACCGAAAACCCTAACCACTAAACCACATGCCTTCACAGTTCATATCTGTCCTAACTCGGTGTAATGTTCTTAGTAAATGAATATTCATGTCGCCATCCGAGTTTGTGTAAACTATAAATGACTATGTCTCTCTGTTGTTAAGAAGCAAGGCTGAAACTATAGTATTAGCAATTCTATATATATGTTCTGAGTGAGAAAAACGATTTCAAAGTGGGCACATGTCAGATCAAAGTGAGAATAACAATTTCAAAATGAATACATAGCACTCCAAAATAGCCATACCACTTCAAAGTGAGAATAGTGATTTCATAGTGAGCTCTTGTCAAGTAAACAAAACGTTATCAATTGGAGAATACATTATAAACAAAACAAAACAGAAGGAGTGTTCTATTTAAGTCACAATCTTGATAGCTTGTCTTCTATTGAATTATTGCATTAGTATAACCTGATTGTGCTGCATCTAAAATAGTTGCACGAACGTATTTCGTAGGTAGTAATAATTTTTTTTAACAGCGTTTGTTATATAATACCTAGACAAACAACATCGAGTGATCATTGAACAAAGTACTCAGACACAAGAGCTTGCAGTCAGTCAGCTCATAGATTGTTATGATTGTAGATCAGTAATATTGTCGTATTAATAGCTGAAATTACTGGAAAATACAAAATTTTTGCCTCATTACTGAACTAATAAAAACTTATAATTAAATTATTTCACTGCGTTGTTTCATGCTCTGTCTCTCAAAATATCAGTCAAATCTTTTTGTGGTAAACTCATTTTGAAATTGCTATTCTATTAAGTTGTTGAAATCCTTGATCTCACTTTGAATTGGCAAGGACACACTTTGAACTCATATGTCCTTATTTAAAATGACAAATGATGTAGTCTTCGGTCGTTTTTCTGCTCACAGTGAAAATAGATGTAGGACAGTGGATTGACAGTGGTCAATAAAATATGATATCAATGGAGTACCGTCCACATCTCCGCACAATCATAGAACGCTCTGACAATAGATGAAATGACACACTTGGTTGGAATACATTGTTGTCACATCTTTCTGTAACACTAACACAACAGGGTGGCTCAGTGGTTAGAGTGTTCGATTAACGATCGTAAGGTCGCAAACTCGATTTCCGGTGACTTGGAGCAAAACACTTTATTTCACGTTGCTCCGATCCAATCAGCTGGAGAAACAAAATTGAGTAGTACATGTCATGGAAAGAAAAGAGACCTACCTTTGTGCCTTCACACATGTTCGGACTGAATCTCCCTGTGCGGATGTTCACCTGTTTTACGTCCAGCCAAAGAATCTAGCAATTCTCTCACACTCAACCATAGCAGCCATGAACATACTCATGTCGCATGCGGTACCCACCTTAGACAGAAGAGCGCCCGAAAAGCTCGCGAACTTCGTATGTGACGTCACTGGCCCCTCGCTTCCGGCAAGACCTGTCCTGCTCTTCTAGAGCCCTAACCCCACACGCCCCCTTGATCTCAAGGATCAATCACCCCCATCATATCCCTCCATGTCAAAGTCCGTCATCCACTTAGATGACCGGCGACCCTATTGCGATTTCTGCAAAGTTGGGGCGGCATTTTTGTTCTCCACTTCTCCGACGTCCATCAAATCAACAACTCTGCAGACATCCAAGACATGATGCGGCATTCCGTCCACAGACGCGTTGTTTCGGGATTTACAGCCGTTACCATTCTCTTTCCTCATTGTGATGTGCAACGCGCATTTAAGGATTTGACCCAGACTTCTTCGCCCACTTGTACGACCTCATTTTCTCTCTTTCTTCCACGGGTCACTGTAATAACGTGCACGTTTGTTACCATTCATATTTATATATCGCCCTATGTGGAACCGACTCCTCGGCCTGTCCCGCCCTAGGTGACATGTTGTACTTAAACACCGCATCTATTGGTGAAATATGTCGCCTCTCCGCCATGGCCTTGATCATATGATGGTGTCACTCCACGATCACATTTCCACTCAGTCTGTATGTTGCTCTGAAGAAGCGGCTCACATTCCACCCATTGAGCATCTCCTTCAGCATCTCCGAGCGAAACGCCGTGCTGTTGTCCATCAACAGTTTATCCACAGCGCTATGCTGCTAGCATCACACCATATAGTCCCGTTCTCCAATTTGGGTACGTACTAACTTTCTCTCACTGGGTCCTCCGCCTATACCCTCTCCACGTTCTCCCTCATTATGGCCACCATCCACTCTCCTACCCTGTCTCTCCAGCTAACTCCGTCCACTCGTCCCTTGCACATTGAGAAAGTTCTTGTTTGGCTATGTCGGTGCCCAGTTCTTGGACTTTATTTCCCCTCCAAAATACCAATGTGCCCGTCTTGTTCCTTCGCAGCCTGAGCCCCAGTGCAGCTCCTCCTTCCATCGCCTCTGGCGGTTTCGTGGTTAACCTAAACCTTCCTAGGTGGCTTGAGACCTCTGTTGCCGACACTACCGTCTCATCTACCTAGATATCGTCGATGTAGGAATTGGTAGCCCTCGTCACCTTGTCCATCTTCCCCTGAATGGCCTTGAGAACCGTCGCCATGATCTTTGGTGCCGAATTCAACCTGAACCCTTGCCTGGTTAGGCAGTATATCTGGCCCTTATACTTTACCAGCTGGTACTTCCACAGTTTCTCAGCTACGTGTAGTTGCAGATATGCCGACTTTAAGTCGACAATCGTGGACTCCCTCGTCATTTGCCTCTATTCTCGCAAGATTTTCCCGCCGGCATCTGTGACCTCGCCGCCTGTGTGGTACGACACGCGTTCATTCAGTTCACGAAAGTCTAGCACCGGCATGACCTTCTTCTGTGTTGGTTATATAACTGCCATTAATTCTGATCTTTATCTTCTCCTTCCAAGGGATTAATATGCTCTCCTCGATCCATCTTTACACCTCTCCCCCAAACTCGCTTCTAACATCACCTTTCAGAGTATGCTGTTAGCAACTCCCTCTGTTCGTCAACGTTGGAGGTTCTCCTTTCCAGCACCACTCAACTATCCACCGCTGACTGTCCAACACAGCCCTGTCTTTGTCTTGTATGGTATGAACAGCCCATTTTTCTTCATGGATCTCTCTGTCCTCCTGTTGCACACTCACGGCGCATGGTGTTCCCGCCCTCATTCACTGTAACGCCTCCTAAGCAACCAATTGCATCCATACCCATTACCGCATCAATTCCATCCACCACGTGGTCGATCACGATCACCCTTAGCCTTATTTTCCTTCCTTGTACCCCATCTCCACCACATTGCTACCTCTGCATCTAATCTCCCTGCTGTCGGTTGCCCTTGCACTACTCATCTCGCTCTACTTTTTAACCACTTCCGAAGTCACTAATTTCGTTGTGCTGCCCGTGTCCACAAGGACTTGTGACAGCTTTCCTCTCAGCAGAACCTCCACTACGGGTAACAGCTGCAAGAGCGTCTCTGCTTGCTTACGTGGGTAGCTACCGGCGCAGTAACTCCTTTTTGACCGTTTCCCTAGTCGCAATTGTTGGTCGTGTGACCTGCCCGCTTACGTTGGTAGCAAATTATTTCAGGCTCGGTTCCCCGCAGTCCTTTGCCATGTGCGGACCCTGTCACCTGAAACACTGGCCTCTGAACGCCCACGGCTTAGCGTTCATGGGGCCTCATCTCCACTCGTCGTTCGTCGATCGCTGTCGACTGCTATGGGTTTCTGTCACTGCTAACGCTGCCACATTCCGCTCAACGTCTTGTGTCACTACATGAGCCTGACTGATTAGCTCGCTCATGGCCATTTTGTTGTTACTCGTCAACTGTTGGAGCCCCGCCGAATTTTTTTCGGGGAAACCATTCACAAACGCCATCTGCATGGCCCTTTCGAGATTCTCTCTTGTGAATTCTGCTAGCGTAACCAAATTTCCATCGTGAACACGTCCACCTGCCCTCCCGTCCATCTCACTTGCCTAGCTTGGCGAAAGCAGCATAAGGTCCTTCAGTGAATGCTTCCTTAAGGCGCTGCTCTATCTTCTCCGCGTTAACTGGTCTGCCTGGTCCATTTCGAGGTATAATGCTAACGCGTCGCCATTAAGATACAGTGCTATGAGGCTAGCCACATTTTTGATACCCTGCTGTGTGGCAACCTATTTTATCTTACTAATCCAGGCGATAACATCCCCCTCGTCGCTGAAGTCTTTGACTGCATCGCTACCTATTCTTATTTTCATCGCCATATCGTCTGTGAGGTCGGAGAAAGTAAATAATAATTGTTTCTACTTTTGGCACAAGGCCAGCAATTAACCAGTGCATTACTGGTACTTTATTTTATCGACCCCGTAAGGATGAAAGGCAAAGTTAACCTCGAATTTAAAAAAACGTTGCCGAAAATAGCTTATTGTAGGAAAGAAAGAGACCTATCTTTGTGTCTTCACACATGTCCGGACTGAATCTCCCTGCGCGGATGTTTACCTGTTTTACCTCCGACCAAATAATATAGCAATCCTCACACACTCAATCATAGCAGCCATGAAGACTCGCACATCGCATGCGGTACACACGTTAGATAGAAGAGCACCCCAAAAGCCCACGACCTTCTCATGTGACGTCACTGACCCCTCGCTTCCGGCAAGACCTGCCCTTCCCATTCCGGCACCCTAACCCCATACATGTAAGTTAATGCTATACGTATATGTGGTATACTCGTGCACTCTAATTTCACAAACAGACTCGTTGTTGTAAGCGACGAAGGTCCAATACATTACAATATACATAAACATTTTATCATTTACTTACATAACCACACAGTCTGAAAGTGAACCCCATCAAGGGAAATAATGCAAAAGAGGGAGAAATGATTTTATGAAAGTACCTACCGTAAATACTCATATATAAATCGAGGTCAATATGTTGCCGAGTTTCATCAACTTCAAAATTCTACGTAAATAAGGTATTAAATTATTTTTGCTTTGGAAGTGAATATTACACCGGTTTCACTTTCGACTTAAAATTCATATTTCCTATTATTTTGTTATTGTTTTTATGTTTTGAATATGAACTTCAAAACGATTGAAAATTGGTTTTTAAAAAATCATTGTTGGAGTTGTGAAACAAAAACTATAATCTTAAACGGCACTTGAACATTTTAAATATCAAAATATTAAACTTCATGAGAAGTTCAAAACTGCACTATCTAAACATAATGTGTTGATTAGCTACATCGTCTTATACATGGGGTTTGGATTTTTGCTTATTTTTCAGACTTAGAATAGGATCGACTTATATTTGAGTATGTACGGTACTCGGCTTAAAACAACTGTTTTCCTTAACGTTAGCTTAATTTATAGCTGTTGATACTACTACCACCACTACTACTACTACTACTACTACTACTACTACTACTACTACTACTACTGATGCTGCTGCTGTTTATATTTTGCTTTGTGCATATTTGTCATACATAGGCGCTATCACACTAACGCATACATATGCTACCACATACTAATACATATTGAGATCATTCTATTTTGCTTTATAGCACTCCCCAGTGAATATAATACTATAACACCATGTATTTTATATATACACGTGTATGTGTGTTGTTTTTTCTGGGGTTTTTTTTCGCTGTTTCTATTTTCCTTTCCCTCCTCCGTTTCCCCAATAAATTGCCTAGTTATTGAACGCTCTGGGGTAGATATATTGTCTTTAAAGCGTTGAAATATCCGAGTAGAAAACTGATGAGGGAAACTCCCCCCAACCCCCGTTCTTGCTTCTTCTCATTTTTATTCTTATTTTTAAGCCTACCTATTCTCCAGATATTATATATATTTAGGAACGATCGACATTCGTCAAATCGGACCGAGGAAACAATGTTTCCATTGGTCTTTCCAATTGCTAATACTATCTATCGGTCGCAACTCCAGGTAGAAGGAGCAGCTCACGATTGCGAATCCAATTCTCTAAACACTCAGCCACAGGCCTTCACTATATATATATATATATATATATATATATATATATATATATATATAAGAGATAAACAAGGATTGGTATTCCAATTTGAACCTGTTTACAGTATTCTTTCTGCCTTTGTTAATATAAATTATAGCTTTAAAGAATTAGCTTTTAATGAACTCCCTTTTCTTTAAATCCATCAACCAATGACCTCCACCAATCCCAATCCCCACCCTCTCCTACCACCAGAAAAGATATAAATACCACCACATTTACTTGGACAGTCAGCTTCCTGATGATTTCTCACGAATGAAACAGTTCTAGTCCTGTAAAAGCTTTTCTATATTAAAATATAAATATATATATATATATTGTTATACTTGGGGAGGGCCATATTTGTGTAATATTGCCAGAATTAATAACAACACACTCACTGTTTGGTTGGTTTTCGCTTTTCGCATCTGTGTCTTTTATATCGGTTAATTTAATTTATTCGGTCCTCAATGTTGCCATTGACTGACCAACGGTCAAAAATAATACAGATACAATATAGACACAAACACATATATATAGTCTATCAAAGTTCTTTCGTTGCACATCTGCAACATCGTCAGTGGTGCTATTGTTTCCTCCCGTTGCATTGTATTTTCTACGCCATCTTTATTTAGTCTGTTTATATATTTATTTATTTATTTTTTTGTCTTCTTTGCGCATGCGTTTGCGTGTGTGTATAGTGTTTTGTTAGATGTGTGTTCGTGATTGGGTGACTGTGTATTGGTTAATGTATTCTATCTTTACTAGTGTGTGTTTATATGTGTTTGTTGTTATTGTGCTTGTGTATGTATTTATTTATTTATCTATTTATTTATTCATTTATACTTCTCTTAGGTCAGTGTTGTTTGTTTGGGTGATGTTGTTATTCCATTCATTTTTTCTGTTTAGCCTTGGCCTTCTAAGTTCTATTTAACTGGCCTCTCTGATTTGCCTATCTGCTGGGTCATTTCTATGTTTAGATATTATTCTAAGTTCTATGTTGTCTATGTTAGCGTCGTGTTGTTGTCTGGCATGTTCGTATAGTACTGAACCGTTGAACTGAGGCTATTTAAATAGCACTTATGCATGATACCACGCAATGGGATTGAATCCGAGACCTTATGGTTACGAAGCGAACTTCTTAAGTATTCGGCCATGCAGTGTCTCAGTTCGTAATACACATCAGCAGTAACTATTATATACTTTTCGTAGAGGCGTGTGCTGCTAATTTAAAACTTGGTGGAATCTATTCCTCTCCATGTCCTGGACACAACTGATTCCTTTAAAAGAGAGAAAAAGAGAGAGGGAGGGAGAGGGGGGGTCAACCCCAGTATTGGACTAGTTCTTTATTTATCAAACTCGAAAGTATAACAAGCAAAGTTGACTTCAGCAGGATTTGAACTCAGAGCGTAGTGAGCCGGAATAAAAAGCGGGGCATGTTTTAATCCGACGCCAATTCGCTCACTTGCTACTTCAATTTACATAGTTTATAATTACAATTTAATCTTGTATTCCAAGAGTCTTGATAAAATATACATTGCTTGTTCCTATATTTTTTGTATATTTTATCAAGTCTCTGAGGATACAGGATTGGGTGAAATTAAGATTCAAAGGTAAATTCCTCGAGTAAATTCTCAAATAATAATATATTGACATATTCCTATATATTAATAATTGTTACTACTTTTGGCACAAGGCCAGCAATTAAATCAACCCCAGCGTATTATTGGTACTTTATTTATCGACCCGTAAGGATGAAAGGCAAAGTTAGCCTCGGCGGGATTTGAACTCAGACAAACTAGAATCTCTTATCATTTTCTTGCTTTTATTTTTTCCTATTGAAACATTTGTAAGACAAATAAAATGTCTTCAATTTCTTCATCTTACTTGTCTATTCATTATTTAGGCGGTGGATTGGCAGAATCGGTAGAGCGTTGGACACCATACTTTATAGCATAGAGTTATGGCCCCTTACGTTCTGAGTTCAAATCCCGCCGAGGTCATCTTTGCGGGGTAGATAAAACAAAGTACCAGTAATGCACTGGGGTAATTTCTGGCCTTGTGCCAAAAGTAGAAACAATTATTATTTAAGTGCTTTGTGCATCTGAACGCATGATATTTAGTTCCCGATTCCGTATGGATATTACCTCTGATGAATTGATTCCTTATCGTTACTAATAGTAGAACCACGTGCATGAAACTTTGTCGGCATAACTTTCTTCACCTGAACTGTTACCTTTGGCGATCGGCTAAAGTGGAAGATGCTAGATGGTCGGTCGTCCTCGGGTCTATGATTTTCAGCCCCATGGATTTTATGTTACAATCATTTATTATATTTCGAATACCTGATGATATCACCGGATTCATACGGAACCCGGTCATTGAAATGATCATAGTATAATAAACCTTTCAAGAATTTACACAAGTCCAGCTTCCTGTTATTTTATTATAATATTTAACTCCGTACTCGCACCACCAACTACACAAACGAAGACGGTTGAGCTGCTTTACGTTGAGTATTCTCCATATTATTACATCAAGATTGACCATACGGAATGGCCAACTCTATCCAGTGGTGAACCTTCAAACCTAAATATATATATATATATATATATTTCGTTTCTGAATTTGTTTAGCAAGATTTTTTATCTGAAATCGTGTGTTGAAACCGATATTGTTATACTTTGGGAGGGTCATGTTGCCAATAAGAAACACACGCACCAGTTGCTTTCACTTCAATTTATTATATATTTATAAATTTATAAATTTACAAATTTACAAATTTATAAATTTCTGGTTGGTTGGTTGGTTCCACAACCAGATAGTTGTTTATATATATAGTCATAGTCCTTTCGTCACACACTCTGTGACCTCTTCAGTGACTGGGGATTCCTTTCTTTGTTTCTGTGCCTTTCCTTTCTTCTATCCTACGCCATTTTGTTTCTGTGTGTGTGTTGTGTGTTCAGTTTGCGCATGCGCCACATCCGGGTGTCTGTGTGTGTTTGTGTTCATTTATCTATTTGTTTATTTATTTATTTATTTATTGTTGGTTGGTTGTTTGTTCTATGTGTGTGTGTTTTCATTTTGTCCTGTGTGTGTTTTCATTTTGTCCTTAATTGTAAGTTTTGATGTTGCTGTTCCACTCATATTTTCTATTTAATTTTGGTTTTAATTCTTTTATGCTTACTGCCTCTGTAATTTGCCTAAACATTGCGTCTTTTCTGTGTGTGGATTCTATTTTTATTTCTATGTCCCTCAAATGTTCAGCAAAATGGTCCACTTCAGCTCTGCCCGTCCCTTCAATCTTTCTAATTTCTCAATCTTTCTTCTGATGAAGGACTAGCGTCCGAAACGTTAAGACTCTCTTCCTGCTATTTCAAGCGTTAAACTAATATATTCCTTCCATATACTGTACCGACTGTGTTGTTATTTCTGTTTACCTTTTACACTTTTACATGCATATATATAACAACGCTTACGTGGACCTCTCAAATTCGTTGGATTTTCAAATTGGATTTTCACTCTGAAACTGGATCTACACCCGGAGTTTACCTGAACTTCCACCAGAAAATCTTTTCATATATATATATATATATATATATATATATATATATATATATATATATATATATACAGTATTTTCCGTTGTGTTGTAATATAAATATTACACACAGTAGATTATCAGCTCACGTAGAGTTTGCTCGACGGTTCCAGTTGTAGTTCCAAAAGTAATCCGGAGAAAAATAGAAAGATTTGAATGGATACAGTTTAGTTGAAAGGAATTTATTGACACGTGTTTCTATAACAGTTACATAACCTAAAACAGCTGCTATCTACAAACTTTTAGTTATGCAGACATTCAATATTTCAATGTTATTATTTACTGTCATTTCATCAGAATAATATTACTGAGGACCTATTTAGTTTTTATAGAGAATATAAAGAGGGAGGGGTGAAGTTGTTAGAAGAATAGTTGAAGGAGTGGTTTTTCGATAGCAGTGAGAATTCTTGGTGGCAGTGAGTAATTAGATTCCCATCTGTTGTTTTGACATTTTTTATAGAATATATTATTGGTTATTTTTCTAAATCTATAGAAGGATTAGAGATAGTAAAGATATGCGTGGTTGGTTTTGTGTTTGCACTTAATTAACATTCAGACTTAAATTTTTCTTTCAAGTGTACGTATCCTTTCACCCACGCATTCACACACAAATATATTTGCACACCTCTACAAAATACATATACTCACAATTCACATATTCATACTTACATATATATACACATGCATACACATATATATACACACATGTATTCATGTACATACATACGCGCTCATGTGTATACATTTTCATACTCAACTTATCTTTATATACACACGTATAGACACACACATATATACATACATACTCTAGTCCATGTGTACACACATACACATACATACACATCCATATACACATATATACATACACATATATATATATATATATATATATATATATATATATATATATATATATATATATATATATATATATATATATATATATATATAAGCACTTTAATACATGAATACACTTACATCTAACTATACACATCAAACATATATATATATTTACTTATTTATATACATTTTCACATATATATACATACTTATGGACGTTTTTTGACACATTCATTATCGCATATTTGTACCTATTCTCATCAGCATATCTTTCCATTATTAGTGTGGTAATTTAAGGTTATTAATATATGTTGAGAAGAGATTGTTTTTATATTTTTCTAACTAGATTAAGGTTTATATAGTTGGGGGATGTCCCTCTTTTATGTAATATTCGGCTTGTAGTGGGAAAAAAGGGTTTTAGTTCTGTGACGGCAGAATAATGTTCGTTCAATTCTGTTATTCAGCAGTTTCTTCACACAAGAACTAAAACCCTTTTTTCCCACTACAAGCCGAATATTACATAAAAGAGGGACATCCCCCAACTATATAAACCTTAATCTAGTTAGAAAAATATAAAAACAATCTCTTCTCAACATATATTAATAACCTTAAATTACCACACTAATAATGGAAAGATATGCTGATGAGAATAGGTACAAATATGCGATAATGAATGTGTCAAAAAACGTCCATAAGTATGTATATATATGTGAAAATGTATATAAATAAGTAAATATATATATATGTTTGATGTGTATAGTTAGATGTAAGTGTATTCATGTATTAAAGTGCTTATATATATATATATATATATATATATATATATATATATATATATATATATATATATATATATATATATATATATATATATATATATATATATATATATATATATATATGTATGTATATATGTGTATATGGATGTGTATGTATGTGTATGTGTGTACACATGGACTATAGTATGTATGTATATATGTGTGTGTCTATACGTGTGTATATAAAGATAAGTTGAGTATGAAAATGTATACACATGAGCGCGTATGTATGTACACGAATACATGTGTGTATATATATGTGTATGCATGTGTATATATATGTAAGTATGAATATGTGAATTGTGAGTATATGTATTTTGTAGAGGTGTGCAAATATATTTGTGTGTGAATGCGTGGGTGAAAGGATACGTACACTTGAAAGAAAAATTTAAGTCTGAATGTTAATTAAGTGCAAACACAAAACCAACCACGCATATCTTTACTATCTCTAATCCTTCTATAGATTTAGAAAAATAACCAATAATATATTCTATAAAAAATGTCAAAACAACAGATGGGAATCTAATTACTCACTGCCACCAAGAATTCTCACTGCTATCGAAAAACCACTCCTTCAACTATTCTTCTAACAACTTCACCCCTCCCTCTTTATATTCTCTATAAAAACTAAATAGGTCCTCAGTAATATTATTCTGATGAAATGACAGTAAATAATAACATTGAAATATTGAATGTCTGCATAACTAAAAGTTTGTAGATAGCAGCTGTTTTAGGTTATGTAACTGTTATAGAAACACGTGTCAATAAATTCCTTTCAACTAAACTGTATCCATTCAAATCTTTCTATATATATATATATATATATATATATATATATATATATATATATATATATATATATATAGTGGTAGAATGGTCGTGGGTTATATCCGCAGTAGTTGAGCACTCAGTCCATAGGATGTGTATTAACTGTTGTGGGACTACTTCTATATTTATATACATATATTCTTCTACACATCCGTTACCAGTGCCATGACGAAGTTCCTCCTCCACCTCACCCTGTTCACAAACTATACAAAAAACGAGCAAGTTCGTTGGATAACATCCATGAGTTCGGCTGGTCTCGCTTGGGGATCCAGCTGGATCAGTTGGAAGCGGTTGCTTCTGATAGGACCTGCTTGAGGACTGTGCCCTCACGGCCCTCCCAGGAAGAAGAAGAAGAAGAAGAAGAAGAAGAAGAAGAAGAAGAAGAAGAAGAAGAAGAAGAAGAAGAAGAAGAAGAAGAAGAAGAAGAAGAAGAAGAAGAAGAAGAAGAAGAAGAAGAAGAAGAATGCATGGGTTGATCCCAGGAAGTGGGATGTGAACTGATACCACAAGGCATCCTATCTGACACTTGTTAACAATTTCTCCAATTCACTGCCTCTTGAATAATGCTTTACTTGTCGACTCCGAAAGAATGAAAGGCAAAGTTGACTTCGACGAAGATCGAACTCAGAAAACCGGAATAAATGTTGCAAACATTCAATCCGATGCTCTAACGACCCCGGCAATTCGCTAAGATTAATTTGTTAGTAAATACCTGTATTTTCTCTGGGTTGATTTAAAATATTTCCGCGTTGACATTCCTGAACATTTAAACGAAGGTGTGAAACATCAAGAAAGTTTTATAGCTCTAACAAACCCTTTAGTCAACAAGACATTAACTACAAATAGACAGATGTCACGGGAGACAGATGTCACGGGACAACCAGTATATAATACAACAATAAATCTACGCAATACAGTAGCCAATAGAAATTACACTGCGGACAAGAATACAACTGAAATATGTCACTCAACCAACAGATACTATACTACAACAAACATAAGCAACATATGTTATATAACAATTAATGTACGTACGTCTTCCAACATTTTGTTCTACCAAATGAAATGAAATAGAAATTTAACCAGTGAAGACATTATTCTGACATTCCAGTTGAATGTTTGCTTAAAGACAATCTTGATAAAAAGCAAACTTTAGCGTGTGACTGTTTTGGAAAGAAAGATATTACAATGATAACCTTCAATAATATATTCATAATTTAGGCATCTGCTGGGTGCCACCTCTGTTAGGATGTTCACATGCCAAAACTCACAATTCATGTTCTGACACTTATATTGTGTCACTGTTAAAGACTGATTAATTTAACGTACAGTTGATCCCTACTTGTTGTTCTAAATCTAATTTGTGCAATGGTATGAATAATATAATAGTATAAACTATTTAACTGTTATAATAACTTTGTGATGTTGCGCTGAGAGAATCATTGTTTGTGATGATTATTGCTTTTTATAAAATATGTAAAATAGAAGTATGCAAAGTGTGAGAGAATGCACTAATAATTTATAAAGTGATGTGTAATGTTTCAGAAATAAATAGTTATAAAACAGAATTATGTCACTGGACATATAAACAATAGGGAGGTGTGTGGTTTTGTGGATAGAGCGTTAAATTCATAGTCGTGGGGTTGTAAGTTCGATTCCCGGACCGGGTGATGCGTTGTGTCCTTGAACAAGACACTGTGGTATTTCACGTTGGCACATCGGTGGCGTGGAGATGGGCGTCTGCTGATCTTCCACAAACAAGCTTGCTCGGTCTTGTGCCATAGCGGGGAACTTTTTAGGTGCAAAACTCATGGCCATTCGTCACTGACGGGGTTGGGGTTCTTTATTTTATACTAGAGAATATACAGAAATGTATTAAGATGCCCTATTTAGGGAACTGGATGGAAAGGTCACAAGCAATGCGCCATCTTCAGCATTCGATAATCAGAAGAAGGGAGGTAGGTATAAAAGCCAAACTCGTTAGCTTCAATTGGATATTCGTGCCAACCCTTACCTATGGTCATGAATCTTGGGTAATGACCGAAAGGATACGATCGCGAATACAAGCGGTCGAAATGGGGTTCCTCCGAAGGTCTTTGGAGTAACGTTACTCCAATGCGTAGCTCGGAGTTCAGAGAGTTGTTTCAAGTAGAACCGCTACTTCTCCGAATTGGGAGATCACAGCTCCGATATTACGGACAAGTGTTCAGAATGTCTCAGGAAAGAATGGCTGGACAGATTTTACGAGCAAAACCAACCGGAAGGAGACTTGAACAAGATGGCTGGATAACATCCATTAGTTCGGCTGGTCTCGCTTGGAGATCCAGCCAGATCAGTTGGAAATGGTTGCTTCTGAGTGGACACATTTGAAGGAATGTTTGAGGACTTTGCCCTCACGAACCTCTCAGTGGACGAAGAAGAAGTCACAAGGGAAAAAACACGTAAAAAGGTCGCAAGAAAAAGTCACATTGTATTTAGATTCTATAAAAAATGGAAATTTATTGAAAACCGTGGGCATTTATATATGTAAAGATATCAGAAAAAAGAAACTCTGAAAACATTTAAATTCTGATTTTTTTTTCTGTTGTTTTTTTCGAATCAAAAGTGTGGCTTTTTTTTTTACTAGAAAATTAATTTCCGTTTACCGGTTTAAAATATATTAATTTACAGAGGTACACATTTTATATAGGCGTCGAATTGAATGCTTTGCGATATTCGTTCTCTGCGCTCTGAAATCAAATCTCGCCGAGGTCAACATTGCCTTTTATCCTTTGAAGGTAAAAAAATAAATAAATAAATACCAGTTCAGTACTTGGGTCGATTCTTTCTCTATATTTCTTTCTCACTTAATCTGTCACACTTATCTTTTCTGAAAGAACTCGATTGTGTTCAGATCTGGAGAAGTTTAAAGTCCCTAAGACACTGTGTGTGTACATCAGGAGTTACGGGTTCATACATACAAACATATTTTATATAGAGAGGCGATCGTCTGTCCTTGTCAACGCTGATTATCAGCTGAAAACAAATGTCGCTGTACAAGCAAAATTACATGGATTCTATAGTGGGACAAACGTCAGTACACTTAAACTATGAAAAGCTACAGAAACGTTTTTGTTAATTCAAAATTACTCGAGTATTTTTTGTGTCAGAAATCTAATATTTTACTTGAAGGAGTGTTTATACATCATAGTTATTCGCCACATTAAATGTTTTTCTTTCTTATTTGTATCCAAGTAGATCAGCTCTCGACATCTTGCTCTTATATATTCCTATTGTTTCATCAAGGAAGTTTTTCGTTATATTTCATCATTTTAATATTTGTATTTTGTTGACACCACTTCCTCCTCTTTTTTTTTCATCACAATACAAAGCTTGTTTATTCCGGCATTGTAGAAACATTTTAATAATATAAAAGTAGAGTCATACATATTCCAGTAAATATATAAAGTCTTTCATGTAAAGTATTGGCACAGACGGATTACCAGGCGACATCATGGCGCTTTTCACCGACCTATGATTCAGTGGATACTGGCCTGAAAAATAAAAAGGAATTACTGAAATAGTTCGATATCGGTAACATCAGAGAAACGAGAAAATGTATTTGATATCAATCATATCGAATATTTTTGGGGAGAAAACATTGGGCAAAAGCATTAAACGGCAACATTAGGCTTGTTGAGACATCTTGAATGAAATAGCGGGAAAAAATAGCTGCAATGACTGATAAACATGAACGATCAATAAATGTATTGTTTAAAGTTAAGCTCCCCTTCCTCTTTTAATTGTATTTCTCCCTTTCATCCCTATTTTTTGCGATTTACCATCCATTTTATGTATAACATACGTGCTTTGTTTTCCAATTAATATGTATTTTATTAAAACATTGCAAACTAATATAGCATCTACTCTCTCTCTCTCTCTCTCTCTCTCTCTCTCTCTCTCTCTCTCTCTCTCTCTCTCTCTCTCTCTCTCTCTCTCTCTCTCTCTCTCTCTCTCTCTCTCTCTCTCTCTCTCTCTCTCTTTCTCTCTCAGTCTCCCACACTCTGTTCCTACCAAGTCGAGTTATCAAATTCTTTTCGACATTCGACAGAAAGCATTTCATGTCGTTTGAAAATTTCATGAATATTCAAACCACCCCATTATGAAATACCTAGGCCTTACACAGTGTGTGTGTGTGTGTGTGTGTGTGTGTGTGCATCAAAAGAGATCGATATATAATATATAACGATCATGTGGCTCTATGATAGCTCTATGAGTGTTGGAGCTAAAAATCCATTGTACACTACCAATATCATAGGAAACCATATATCTAATATTTTGCAGAGAACAATCTAATTACGTTTAAAAAAACGTAGAGACAAGATAAGTATTATACTTACATGCAGTAAAAATCATCAACATTTGCCGTTGATTAAAATCGGAAAACAGTGAAGCCATGAGCTAGCAATCATTAGAAGACATTTTGAAATTCTAGAAAAACATTAGTTCCCAAAAAACGGGAGGCTAACCATTGCTCAGGCCACGTGTATATTAATAATAATTGTTTCTACTTTAGGCACAAGGCCAGCAATTATCCCAATGCATTATTGTATCGACCCTGTAAGGATGAAAGGCAAAGCTAACCTCGGCATGATTTGGACCGAGACCGCAAAGGGCCGTAACTCTATCTTGCACAGCATGGCGTCCGACCATCTCTCTCTCTCTCTCTCTCTCTCTCTCTCTCTCTCTCTCTCTCTCTCTCTATATATATATATATATATATATATATATATATATATATATATATATATATATATATATATATATATATATATATATATATATATATATATATATCACTCACTCTCTGTTTCTCCCCTTCTCACTTCCTCCCGTTCGCTAGTAGTGGACTTCCTTCTTTCTCACACCGCATTCACGGCATACGGTCTCTGCTTCTCTGACCGCTCATGAAATTCACCCAGATTATGCTGATCGGATAACTATCATGTGGCTTGCTGTTTTCCAACCTTCGGTTTGCTTTTCCTTCTGTTGGTTACTTGTCTCACTCGCTTTACGCGTTTCACTTGTCCCAATAGCTTATTTTAGTTATTGCTCGCACCAACCTGAGGTATCTGATTTTTAATGCGATGAAATACCAATGATGGTTGGCAAATCACTGATGAGGGACTAATTTTATAATATGTAATCCATGTGCAACCACGCAGTATTCTTCTCCCCTTGTTTTTCATATATATATATATATATATATATATATATATATATATATATATATATATATATATATATATATATATATATATATATATATATAAAATATTAAACAAATAATGAACAAACAATAAGACAGTTCCTTATATTAAACAAAAAAAGTTCATTATTTAACAATCGTTTCTAGGATATATATGTGTTAGAATTGGCATGCATATTCAACAGATCTATGTACAAAATTATACAAAATTATACAAACTATCAAGATTAAATATACATACCAACACATATATACGCCGTCATCAGAAATAATGAAGTATATTTATTGATAATAACAACAATTCAAAATTTCAGGTCCGTTTGGGAACAAAATTGACCAATGAAAATACAAAAGGTTTAATGCAGTTCGGTGTGTGTATATACATGTAAAACCCTTACACATATTTTACAAAAATGTATGCATAACTTGTATACGCATACTAAAAGGATGGATGCAAATACAAAATTTCAAGGTTAATGTCTCTGTAAGTTTATAATGCACAGATAAGATGCGTATAATGTTTAATATAAGGAACTGTCTTATTGTTTGTTCATTATTTGTTTAATATTTTATCTTGACTCTGTATACCGTTTATCTTTCACAGAAAGTGATTTTTCATTACATCTCTTCTTTCCATGATATCCGGAATACATTGAGTTCTTCATACGGATTGGACACTACCGTAAACTCTTGGTAGATTTATCTACATAATTTTGCTCCTATTTTCACGGAAATATTCGTATTTTTGTACTGTATGTGTGTATTAATTTTATATTTATGTATATACATATATATATGTATGATTTTATAAACCCATATACATTTAGTTGAGCTCTTTCAATTGTCCATCATCCATATCACAATGGAAAAACAATATTTAGGAACCTCCTTAAAAAACATACCAATACCTTCTAAGGATGACTTCTTACTCCTTATGATTCAGAAAACTAATAATTTTATCAGAAGGGTTAGATGGAGAGCCTACCACTTCGATAGAAAATCTAAACAAGCAGATCGGAAATATATGTATGATTTCAATACTTACAAGAATCCACCACACAACTTTTTACTTGAAGACTTCGAGAAAGACCTTTTTAATTTAATTAAACACCTCAAATTTAAAAAGTATAAATCCGTCTTTCAAAAGGACCTTGATTCTACCCTATTGGACCTAAAAAAGTCTAAAAAAATCCATGTCCACTCGGACAAAACTGGTAACTTGTATCATATGGATATTGAACATTATAACGAGTTCATATATAAAGAACTCAGAAAAAATTATAAAAAAATCTAATAATGCGTCACTCACCAACATCAACAACAAAACACACAACATAGTAAAAAAACTAAACATTGAAGATAGAACTGAACCTTTGGCATTGAAAAGACCACACTTCAACCTGAAGGATCATAAATCAAACTTTAACTCAAATCCTTCTATTAGACTTATATGTCCCTCCAAATCAGATATTGGAATAATTAGCAAAAAAATTTTAGATAGAGTCATCCCACAAATAAGAAAACACGTTATTTTACCACTCTGGGAAAACACCTCCCAGGTAATTAACTGGTTTAAAAATATTAGATGTAAATCTTCTGCTTCATTTCTACAATTTGATATAGATAATTACTATTCTTCTATATCACCTATACTCCTGAACAAAGCATTGATATTTGCTAAAAATAGATCTAACTTAACTTTGGATGACATTAATATTATTACACATGCTAGACTAACACTTATTGAATTTCAGAATGAATACTGGACCAGAAACACATATAGTAATCTATTTGATATTACTATGGGTTCAAGCGATTCCGCCCAAATTACTGATCTTGTGGGCCTCTTTCTCCTTTTCAACATAAATGCCTCTTTTCCCCACCTCAAAGGTGGTTTATATCGTGATGACTGTCTTCTTCTTTCTAACAACCTTAGCCTTTCAGAAATTGAAAAAAACAAAAAACATATTAGAACTTTCCTTAAAGACTATTATAATCTTAATATTACTTTTGAAAAAACAAGTAAAGTAGTAAATTTCCTAGATATAACTTTAGATTTAGCTACGGGTATCTACCAACCTTACCATAAACCTAACCAAAACTTACATTACATACACTCACAATCTAATCACCCTAAATCTATCCTTAAAAACCTTGCATATAATATATCACTTAGAATTTCTAACCTTTCTTCTAACCAAGATGTATTCGATAAAAATGCGACCTTCTATAACGAAGCTCTAGATAGAAGTGGCCACAAAAATAGATTAGAATATATACCTTCTACTAAAAATACTGAAAGCATACAACCTAATATTACCAACAAACACCAAATGAAAAGTACACACCTAAATGCCACCCACACTATACCCCAAAATACCAAATCTTCTAATATAAAGTATAGTAACTCTCAAAAAACTACTCATCATACAACTCTAATAAATATTAATAATAAAACTCCTAATAAAAAGGATAAAACACCTAAATCTACAAATATAACTAAAAATGGTTGTGGTGAGATCATTAACATTAATCCTCCTAGTAAAAATCACGATACTACCTATAAAAATAATAAAAATAATAAACAACATAGAAACCGTAATAGACGGGTTACTTGGTATAATGCTCCATTTAATTTACAAATTAAGGATAATATTGCTAAAAAATTTTTTTATATCCTAGAGAAAAACTTCCCGCCAAACCACAAATACCATCAAATCTTAAATAGGTCTACAGTTAAATTCTCATACTCTACAACAAATAACATAAAACAAAATATAAGTGCCTATAATGCATATAAATGTAAGAAAACCATAAGTATACCACCAGTACATCAAATTAACCATAATATCTCCTCAAATACAGAATTAACGAAAGGATGTAACTGTAGAAACAAAGCAAACTGCCCATTAAAAGGGAATTGTCTTGTTAACAACATAGTCTATAAATGTAATGTTAAAACTAAAGATTCTATTTGCTCATATATAGGAGCTACCTCTAACAATTTTAAGACAAGGTTTAATACCCACAAGCATAGTTTTAAAAATGCCGCACTGGCTA
>OZ024743.1:246496982-246576982 GCA_964016885.1 Eledone cirrhosa | reverse complement strand
CATGTATGTGCTTTAATATCTTCTTTTCTGCCTTTCTCTATCACACACACACAGTTTGGAGAAGACAAACACCCATATCATGAACAAACAATATATGTGTGCGTGTGTGTATGGTTGTGTTCTCTAGATGGTCAGTGGTATATGAACAGGTTATCATCTATCACTATCTACCTACTTACGTATATATCTGTTAGTCCGTCTGTCTATCTATAACTATCAATGTATATTAACTAATGTATCTGTCTTCAGACAAAAACAACAATAATACCAAAACACAAGTTCTAATAGCAGTCGGAAGATAGATACATAAGAAGGATAAATAGGCAGTAGGTATATATATATATATATATATATATATATATATATATATATATATATATATATAATTTAAATGGATACAGTTTAGTTAAAAGGAATTTATTGACACGTGTTTCAATAACAGTTACAAAACCTGAAAACAGCTGCTATCTACAAAGTATTAGTTATGCAGACATTCAATATTTCAATGTTATTATCAACTGTCATCTCATCAGAATAATTTTACTGAGGACCTGTTTGGTTTTTATAGAGAATATTAGGAGGGAGGGGTGAAGTTGTTAGAAGAATAGTTGAGGGAGTGGTTTTTTGATAGCAGTGAGAATTTTTGGTGGCAGTGAGTAATTAGATTCCTATCTGTTGTTTTGACATTTTTATAGAATATATTATTGGTTATTTTTCTAAATCTATAGAAGGATTAGAGATAGTATAGATATGCATGGTTGGTTTTGTGTTTGCACTTAATTAACATTCAGACTTAAATTTTTCTTTCAAGTGTACGTATCCTTTCGCCCACGCATTCACACACAAACATATATGCACACCTCTACAAAATACATATACTCACATACACATACTTACATGCTCATACTTACATACATATACACATGCACATATATATATACATATATATACATATATACATGTACATACATACGCATTCATGTGTATACATTTTCATACTCAACTTATCTTTATATACACACGTATAGACACACACATATATACATACATACTCCAGTCTATGTGTATATATATATATATATATATATATATAAACACTTTAATACATGAATACACTTACATCTAACTATACAAATCAAACATATATATATATTTACTTATTTATATACATTTTCACATATATATACATACATATGGTCGCTTTTAGACACATTCATTATAGCATATTCGCACCTATTCTCATCAGCATATCTTTTCATTATTAGTGTGGTAATTTAAGGGCCGAGGTTGACTTTGCCTTTCATCCTTACGGGGTCGATAAAATAAAGTACCAGTAATGCACTGGGTAATTGCTGGCCTTGTGCCAAAAGTAGAAACAATTAATATACATATATATGTTGAGAAGAGATTGTTTTTATATTTTTCTAACTAGATTGAGGTTTATATAGTTGGGGGATGTCCCTCTTTTATGTAATATTCAGCTTGTAGTGGGAAAAAAGGGTTTTAGTTCGGTGACGGCAGAATAATGTTCGTTCAATTCTGTTATTAAGCAATTTCTTCTTGTGTGTGATTATGTAATAAATCTCAAGATTACACAATTTGCAGAAATTTTGGCTCCTGGAAAAGCTTTGGGTTTTAGCTAATTTCTCCCATTTTAGGGTAAACTTTTGATCGCTATCCCTGAGCGTCCAAGCTTTTTCTGCTAAAGTTGTTACATTTCTTTGGCACTGGTGTTTTATTGAGTAAGAATGCCTATATAATCGAGATTTAAACGATGTTGCCGTTGATCCCACGTAATACCACTCGTTGCCTCCGGATTTAATGGTACACTTATAAATGATATTTTTTTCCAGGCAGTTATTGCCGAGGGGGCAGTTGTCAGGATAGGTGCAGTTACAATTGTGTACGTTGGGTTTTCTCCGGTGTAGTATTGCGGACGAACTTAGGTGTGGTTTATTTATGTTCTGTAGTGTATTGTCTACTGTTTTTTTTGTGTTCTTTGTACTTAAGTTTTTAGTGTTTTCGTTTAACCTTCTAGTATTGATCTTTTTTATGTGTTGTTCAAGGTTTAACGCTGTAGAGTATGACAGTCTTATAGTGGTAGGGTTTAGGATTTTGTGGTATTTGTGTGATGTAGGAAAATGTCTCTTAATTATTTTAAAGAAGAGAACTGGTAAATTTGTACTAATGGAACTATTGTATTCAGGGTTATACCATAAGTACTATTTGCATCGCTTTCTATTAGTTTTGTTTGTTGGTTTACTGGTGTGTATACTATGGTAGTAAGTGTGGTTTGGTGTTGTTATTATATCTACCTATGTGGGATTTATTTGGGGTGTTTTAATTGTTCTCATCTATATACTCTATTTTGTTGAGGTAGCCTGCTTTACTAAGGGCGTTATCGTAGTACTCGGCGTGTTCCTTAAATACTTGTATGTTAGAAGATAGACCCGAGATTCTAAGGGAAATATTTTTAGGGATAGATTTAATTATAGAGATGGGGTGGTTAGACCCAACATTTACGTACTTGAGATTTTCATTCAATTTATGAAACGGTTTAATCAGACCAGAGTTTAAATTGAGTGTGACATCCAGGAAGTTAACTACTTTAAGGTTGTATTCATATGTTATAGTTAGTCCTATTTCGAGTAGTAGTTTTCTTATATCTTTGCGTAGTTTTTCTAGTTTTTGGTTATTTAGGTTTTTAACTAGGAGGAGAACATCGTCGCGGTATATTCCACCGTGGAGATTGCTGAATTTTTCCTGGAGTCTAAAGGCGATAAATAACCCCACAATATCAGTTATTTCCGCCGAATCGTTAGAGCCCATTGTTATGTCAAAGTTAGAGGGTCTATCTTTACGAACCCAATAACTGTTCTCAAATTTGACTATAGTTTTCCTAGCTTCTAATATAATCTTAATTTCATCGTTTGTAAGGTCAGAGTTATCCTTAGCAAACTTAATGGCTCTATTCAAAGTTTCAGGTGATATCAATGAGTAATATTCGTCGATATCAAACTGGATAAACTTAGATTTATTCTTATTGCTAATGCTATTAAACCATCTTATTGCTTCTTGGGTCTTCCTCCAGAGTTTAATGTTAACCTTAGCCCTAATTTGGGGGATGATTCTATCTAAGATATATTTGCTTATTTTACCTATATCTGATTTAGAGGGGCAGATTAATCTAATTGTAGGGTCATTATCAAAGTTTACCTTATGGTCCTTAAGATTGAAGGTGGATACCGCCGGTAAGAGTGGTCCTGTCCTATCTTCGATTCCGAGATTTTTCACTATTTCGCATGCCTCGTCATTGATGTGCTTAAGAGTTACTTCATTCGTTTTTCTATATTTTTTATGTAATTCTTTTCGAATGAAGTTGTTGTATGTAGTGCAGTCCATATATATATATATCGACAACACCACCGTCGTCCACTTTATAAAACCATATTTATTTCATTATACATATTTCAAGGGCCACCAAGGCAGATTATGGTGCGCTTTCATCAGATAAAATAGATTTTATAAATAAATATTGACATACCCTGAAAAAATGCAACCTTCACGGTTGGAGTCTCCTGTTTGGCTTCACGGTTGGAGTCTCCTGTTTGGCTTCACGGTTGGAGTCTCTTGTTTGGCTTCTTGCTCACATTAATTTCTCTATTTTCATTTATATATATATATATATATATATATATATATATATATATATATATATATATATATATATATATATATATATATATATATATAGTGTGTGTGAGAGAGAGAGAAGAGGTGGTGGTGTTGTCGAAATTTTATTCTAAACGTACGAAAAATATTGTTTATCTTCAAATGAGAACATCTTAATCTCCATGGAAACGTTCTATAAATGAGTAAAATATTCCATTTTGGGAATTTCAGTAATTTATTCGTTTTATATGTAACTAGATACTGTATATATTATTTGTGTGTTTATACATAACTTTTATATATAACACTTAAAATGCCATATTGATCTTTAATATCTGCTGGTTGTTTATAATTAAACTGGAATTTCCACGGGGTAAGTTAGCAAAATATAAAAGTTACCGCCCCCAACGCCCTCTAACGCACGTTACTGGATGTTATTAAAGTTACTGTAAATTCAGGCAAAATTGACTCCGAAAGATTTTCTGTAACTTGTCTCCGTCATGCCCATTCACGTTATAGATGTTGAGTCACTCACTATTCTTATTACTGCTGTCATTTATAGTCTTTCATATTCATGATAGAAGCAAAAATAATCTCTAGTTTAGCTATATATTTGTTCAGTTGTATTTTGTTTTTCCACATATTTAATACAGCATAATATAATAATAATAATAATAATTCTTTCTTCATATATATATAACTGTAAGTATGCACACGTACACACATATACATGTGTGTGTGTGTGTGTGTGTGTGTGTGTGTGTGTGTATGTGTATGTGTGTGTGTGTGTGTATCTCTGCTTTTGTTTCTGGAACCCAAATTTTGTGGGTTTTATTCATCTATCGACAAGCTAAAAAAAAGAAACCTAATGGTTTTGATGTAGAACGTTCGTTTTGGAAATAAATTGTCGACTTAATTCCTTTACAAACTGATTTCTTGCCGGCTTCGATAAACATAAAACGTTCGGTAACTTCTATCTACTTCTTAATAATTCTGATGTTATCAGATCAGTTTGTCAATCGTAAAAATATATAGTGCCTGATGGCTATAAAGAACGGAAATGCATGGAAATAATACATAAGAGAACAAACATCTCTTTTGTTATTTTTATTTATTTAATGGAATAAACAGCTTCAGTTTTTCATGTCTGTTTTTGTTGTTCTTGTTATCTTTGCATTCTGTTTCTTTTTTATAACTTTTTTGAAATAATTATTCTATGGATAAATTCTTGAATGAACCTCCACCAGTTTCGATGATGAGTGTTTCAGTTGTTCGATCAACAGAACAGCCTGCTGGTGAAATGACTTAACGCTATTCTGTGTGAATTACAGGTACGGTTTATCTGGCAGTTTCCAAACAGTTTTGGTCAACCCAGTTCCACTAAAAAGACTTAAGTTGACTCGATGCTATGATAAATGACACTCACCCAAGATGCTACATAGTAGTATCGAACTGTAGACCTTAGGATTGCAAATCTAACTTATTAACCCTTTGGCCATGCTGTGCCCATGTACAAATTATATAGGCATATTATATATGCATTTTCTAGAAATACAAGAAAGTTGCTTGAGCGGATATGAAAAACAATAAGTATATGATGACGGTAATTGTCTAGAACGAAAGTTCTCAACGGGGGCAGGGGGGGGGGGGAATTTGGAGCTCTGAGGGGCACTGGTAGGCTCTTTACTTTGGTAAGTTTTATAAGCCATATTTGTAAGTCTTTGAAACACCTAGTGTGAATGGATTTGAATGAGCATGCAGACAGCATAACTATGGTCTGAACGCAGCTGTGAGCAGGTGTGTAGACGTGTCTCGACATTAACGGGCAATTGAGATCCTAATAATGGAAAAACCCACAGTCAACTGGGTCAAGGACACTTTGAGTGCAGCCAGTTAGAATCTTATAAATTATTGACTCAACCGTAACGAGTTAACACTATGTAGATCTATTTTATTCCCTATTGTATAAATAATATTACAAAGAAAAAAAGAAAAAACACAGAAGCGGGTAGCACACACATCTAGGACCACATACAACACATAAGCAGGTAATACACGCATCTAGGACCACATGCAACACATAAGGAGGTAGCACATACATCTAGGACCACATACAACACACAGGCAGGTATGTGGTCCTAAATGTATGTACAACACATAATCAGATAATACACACATCTAGGACCACATACAACACATAAGCAGGTAATACACGCATCTAGGACCACATACAACACATAAGCAGGTAATACACACATCTAGGACCACATGCAACACATAAAGAGGTAGCACACACATCTAGGACCACATACAACACATAATCAGATAATACACACATCTAGGACCACATACAACACATAAGCAGGTAATACACGCATCTAGGACCACATGCAACACATAAGGAGGTAGCACATACATCTAGGACCACATACAACACACAGACAGGTATGTGGTCCTAAATGTATGTACAACACATAATCAGATAATACACACATCTAGGACCACATACAACACATAAGCAGGTAATACACGCATCTAGGACCACATACAACACATAAGCAGGTAATACACACATCTAGGACCACATGCAACACATAAAGAGGTAGCACACACATCTAGGACCACATACAACACATAATCAGATAATACACACATCTAGGACCACATACAACACATAAGCAGGTAATACAAACATCTAGGACCACATACAACACATAATCAGGTAATACATACATCTAGGACCACATACAACACATAAGGAGGTAATACACACATCTAGGACCACATACAACACACAAACAGGTAATACATACAGCTGGGACCACATGCAATACATAAGCAGGTAATACATACATCTAGGACTACCTACAACACACAGGCAGGTATACATACATCTAGGACCAAATACAACACACAGTGTATCATGTGCTACGGACGACGCAAGAGCAATGGTCGGCCAGCATAAGGGTTTCGTCACTCTTCTGAAGAGAGAAAATCTATCTGTATTTGTTGTTCATTGTGTCATTCATCGACAACACTTGGCTGCGAAGAAACTCAGTAAGCCGCTGAGCAAGTCCTTGCAGGTGGCCATTGATGTCATCAATTTTATCAAACGGCATTTCCTCAATGAACGAATTTTCCGGCAACTGTGCCAAGATAATGACGAAGAATTCGTCAAGTTGCTCCTTCATACTGAAGTGAGGTGGCTTTCAAAAGGCAAGTGCCTTACTCACTTCTTTGAACTGTTCGACTCTATCATTCAGTTTCTGCGAGGACGCAACACAACTGTACAAGAAAACCCTCGATGTGAGGCAAAACTGCGCCTACCTCACCGACATCTTCGACAAATGCAATAGCGTCATTTTGGCTTTGCAGGGGCAGAAGATCACCTTACTTAAAGCAAGGAATGCTGTGAAAACATTCCTGGCCAAATTGAATGTCATCGAAAGGAATCTTTGTTTGACGGGAATTCTATAATTTTCCTAGTGTCGCCAATGTTCAAAACATTGTAAGCGATGACCAACTCAAAATTTATACCGCTCACCTCCGTGCGCTACAAAACAACACGAGAGAACCATTTGTCGACCTTTTGTCGATGGACATCCCAATGTGGGTAGCAGATCACTTCGTAGCTAACGTCGACGATTTGGACGTTATATTTCAGGAAGAATTCATTGAACTTCAAGCAGATGACATGATCAAAATTAGATTTCCCAAAATAGGTGAACCCCTTTTTTGGATGCAAGAGAAAATTCAGCGTCGATTTCCACACCTACATGCAGAGGCTAAGAGATTTGCTCTGCCTTTTCCAAGCTCATACTTAGTCAAGAAGAGGTTTGGTGCTGTTTTCAGACTACACAGTAAGGCTCGCAACCGCTACAATGTAATTACACGTGGAGATCTCCGGCTACATCTTAGGAAAATACAGCCTAACGTCAAAGAGTTAGCTAGACTCCATAAAGTTCAAGGGTCCCATTGAAATGAGGTCAAAGTTAAAGTAAGTTGATTTATCCGAAAACTTGGATATGCTATTGTTACAAAGCAAACTAACAATTTTTTTTATTTGTAGTTGCAGTCTGACTGAACTGGAAACCATCTACTACAATTCACCTACTCATTTGTTGTATATATTTTACCATTTACTAATAAATATACCCTCTCGCGTGGTCATGAAAACCCTCTTCCGTGGTCTCTAAGTTCACAAAGCAGAGGGGACATCAAGTTAGATATCAACATTTATTCTGTCCGTTTCATTAAAGAGAAAATTGGAAAGCTTTGAAATGATATAATTGCCACTTTCTTCCAGATAAGAGCACTCTTTGGATAGACAGAGTTGCTCTTGTATAAATGTTCAAAATAGTTGGTATCGCCTGGTGGGAATATAACAAATTCAACTGGTCCTTATTCATAAAAAAGAACATTTATGTGCCTTTTTTTGAAATTTGTATATTTCCTTTCAAGGAATGTATTTATACTCTCAGCTGCCTGTAATGGTATCTTTGGAATATTGTTAATCAACTTTTTAGTAATCTACTGATATCAAAATCAGTAGTATATGGAAAAATAGGGTAGGTTATGAGGTTCTCTGTTTGCAAACTAATGGAATCCCGCCGAGGTTAACTTTGCCTTTCATCTTTACGGGGTTGATAAAATAAAGTACCAGTAATGCACTGGAATAATTGCTGGTCTTGTGCTAAAAGTAGAAACAATTATTATAATATTATTCACTCACGAATAAATATATGGTTAGAGGTATTTGTTCTGACTCTCTCTGATCTGAGTTCAACTACCATCGAGATTAACTGTGCCTCTCATTCTTTCTGAGTCGATAAATTAAAGTACCAATTTTCTATTTTTAGTTGAGAAGTTAGTTCTTTTACTTCCATGTTTATGGCGTTGTCTGTGGTGGGACCGTTGATTTTTTTTATGTTTTGGTCATGTCCCTTGTTAAGAGGTTAGCGTTCATACATGTTCTTTGTTTTGTTTGCAATTATATGTCCCTTATTAAAAGGTTAGCGTTCATAAAGGTTTTTTGTTTTGTTTGCAATTATATGTACGTTGTGAAGACACGTGGTTTAATGGTTAGGGTGTTCGGCCTACGATCGTGAGTTCGAATCCCGGCGACACGTTGTGTTCTTCATCAAAAACTATTTCCCGTCGCTTCAGTCCACTCAGTTGGTAAAAAACATGTACATTCAAAGAGTTGCTACACATGAGTAACGCTGAATCTCTCGGATAATTACAGTATGAGTACGTATGTCAGTGGAATGCTCGGTAACTTGCGTGTTAATTACACGAGGAGGCTATTTCGTTGATCAAACGATTAGAACGCTTGTCATCAGAATCAACGGAGATCCAACACACATACGAACATTGTGGGACTGATTTCATGCGGTTGTTTAAGTTATGTTGTAATGTCGAAATCTTACTTTATTTAAATTGATATGGTCAAATTCAAAATCTTCAAGGTTCAGATTTTAACTGAAAGTGTGTGTGCGCGTTTGTGTTTGTGTGTATGTGTGTGTGAGTGTGAGTGTATGCGTGAGTGAGTGAGGTGTGTGTGTGTGTGTGTGTGTGTGTGTGTGTGTGTGTGTGTGTGTGTATCTGTGGAGTTGATATTATTAACTTTCCCTCCTTTTCCATACTGAGTAGAGAGTGGCTGGTATGTGTGTGAACGTGTGTGTGAGTGTATACGTGAGTGAGTGAGGGTGTGTGTGTGTGTGAGTGAGTGAGTGTGTGTGTGTGTGTGTGTGTGTGTGTGTGTGTGTGTGTGTGTGTGTGTGTGCGTGTGTGTGTGAATGTGTGTGTGTGTGAATGAGTGAGGGTGGGTGTGAGTGAGTGAGTGTGTGTGTGTGTGTGGAGTTGATATTAACTTTCCCTCTTTTTCCATACTAGGATTTTTTTCCATCACGCTGACGCGTATGTGTATATGTGTGTATGTGTATGTGTGTGTATGTGTGTGTGTATGTGTATGTGTGTATGTGCATATGTGTGTGTATGTGTGTGTATATGTGTGTGTATGTGCATATGCATGTGTATGTGCATATGCATGCATATGTATGAGTATATAAATATAAACGTGCAAACACAGACACACTTACAAAAATACACACTCACAGACTTACATTCACACAAACACGAACACATATTCACACACACACACACACATACACGAACACATATTCACACACACACACATACATTTACACAGACATACGCATACACTCACACACAGTGTAGCAAATGGAACGCCAACCGCTGTTTTGCTATAGTTTTTCATCATCCGCTTCTTTCCTTTTACATCCACATACATTGTATGACGGACGGACGGACGAAAGTCGCTCAAATTTATATATAGACTGGGTAGAGAATAGCTGAGTGATCAAGAAGTTCGCTTCAGATGATGCTTGCTTAGATGTTCCAGTGCTTCAGCCTCGTTATCACCTGCGGCAATACTGTGAGTCATTTGGTTTTAAAAGGAAATATCAGCATTCTCTGTTGTAGTGGGGTAATTGATTGGATGGACATGAATTTGTAGCGAAATTTCTTCGTACATACTGACCCCTGAATGACATCTGGCTGCTATTTCTCTTTATCTTGGGTTGGCATCAGTGGTCTGGAGAGGTTAACCAGCTTGAGATTAAATGAGATAAGTTTTTCTTTCGGTCATTCCACTCCAGTTCCTCGGAAGAGAAGGATCACTTCGAGTTGCTCAAGCAAGTAGCGAGATGTAGACATAGCAAAAAAAACCTTCGACCCTCTCGACAAGGGCTCGATAGCAATTCTTCCATCGGCACTTCAAGCACACACAGTCATCTGCCTCTTCATATAGACAACGCAGCTTCCTTACTGCGAGCTTATTACTATCTCTGCTGGTACGTACTATCTGGCTACAACTTGTCACTTTTTAAGGGAACATCGCAGAAGTCTTTTTGAACACTATACAGTTGTCCCCCGGTATTCGCAGGGGTTACGTTCCTAGAGCGCCTGCGAAGAGTGAAAAACCGCGAATATTGGACATGGTCCATAAAAATGCCTATAAACGTCAAAATATCACTCGCTCTTCTGCCTCCAACAAGGGTCTCGCGCTGTATGACGTCACTGAACCTTATATTTCGGCAATTCCTCCCGGCCCCACACGCCCTCTCTGATATCAAAGCTCACCCCATCACCTCACTGTCAAAGTCTGCCATCTATCTGGGTGGACGATGCTCCCGCTGTGATCTCTGCAGAGCTGGGCGTTATTCGCATCCTCCCCTGCTTCTTCGTTGTCGTCCGACAAATCGATGATCCTGCAGACATCCAAGACATGACGTGGCATTTCATCCATGAACACGTTCTCTTCTCCCGTCGAGACATGCAGCTCGTATTTGGCGGCTTGACCCAGTCTTCGTCCCCGACCTGTACAAATGCAGGCGTTCTCCTTTCCACAGATCGCTGTGCCTCCTTACACACATGTCACTATTCATATCTGAATATCGCTTTGTGTGGTATCGACTCCTCGGCCTAGCCTGACCGAGGCGACATATTGTACCAAAACACTGCCTCAATTGGTGATATATATCCCCTCTTCGCTATGGCTATGATCGTGCGATAGTGTCTCTCCACAATTCCATTTCCACTTGGCCTATACGTCGCTCTTAAGAAGCGATTCATGTTCCACTTATCAAGCATTTCCTTAAGCGGTTCTGAGAGAAATGCAGTGCCATTGTCCATCAGCAGCTCATTCTAGGGGCCCGCTTCAGGAATATCTCGTTCAGCATTTATTCAATTTCATCTGTATTTATTTCCTTCCATATTGCCATCCGCAGCCATTTCCAGTTGTGTTCCACTGGGATGTTTCCCGTCTCGTTCATACATGGGCGAGGTCGACACCTATCACAACTCCTGAAAACTTTCTGCACACTCTGTCTTCTAACATCGGAGTCAACTTTCCTAGCTAGGAACAGGCTCCTATCCACTCCCATGTGATGTATGGTATGCAGTCTCTTTAGCTCCGAGTCATTCAGCCGACACACTGCAGTCACACTCGCTCCGAATCCTCTGGCACTTCCAATCTTTCTTCACCCTGGTTAGAACGTCCGTCTTATTCCTTTCTGAGAGCACAAAGACCATGCTCAGCTTCAGGGTGAACTCGGCAGCTACCACTCCCAGAGTTCCCAGACGACGCTTAATTAACACATTTGCATCCCCTTCCGTTCGTACCCTCCTCACATCGGTGATTTCTGATCTCACCCATCTGAGTACAGTGGTTTTTCAGTTGTTCGATTAACGGAACCGCCGGCTCGTGAAATAACTTAATGCTGTTCTGTGTGAATTATAGATGCAGCCCCATCTTACGGCCAGATTCATTCCCTTCAGCATGACGTCCAATTCGGCCATGTTCATGTGGTTGAAGTCATCTTTCTTCCTGAGGCAGGCTGCGTCCTCCACCGCCAGGAAAAGTAGGAAGACAATGCTCATGCACAACGCACGGCACCAGAAAGCGTTTGTGGCAAGAAGGCGAGGATTGCTGCATCAATGTCACATTTAACGTCGTAGTTCGTGTTGATAAAGGTTTCTTCGAAAACGGTCACATA
Organism: Eledone cirrhosa; assembly: GCA_964016885.1. Classification (NCBI taxonomy): domain Eukaryota; kingdom Metazoa; phylum Mollusca; class Cephalopoda; order Octopoda; family Eledonidae; genus Eledone; species Eledone cirrhosa. The sequence goes on along the minus strand of OZ024743.1, from coordinate 246,564,731 downwards.
GACCCATGTTAAGCTCAGTATGAGCTTAACATGAGTTGACAAGGTGTGTACCCTCCAAAAAACTGTCATTCGCAAATATCCTTTTTCTCTTCCATTTCTTGCCCTTGCAGTCACGCGCAGTGACCATATGAATCTTATAGACATCATGCCTAACCTCTGACCAGAACCTATAAACATATATCCCGAGCTCACGCGGCAAAAATACACCGTCCTCTGTGTACGGGAGTCGAAAATCGGGTGGCCGATCCCTGGTCCTACTTCCACACACGTGCTGTCGCTCGTCCTTTTGCTTCCAAAAAGGCCCTCGAGTCCCATGACGTCACTGACCTTTGTACTTCCGGCAGATACAAACCAATAAAAATTTATCAGAGAATAAACAAAAGAAAAAATAACCTAGCGTTTTGAAGTCGTGGGGTCGGTTCTGACAGTCGGAGTTAACTGAACCTGGGACTCTTATACAACCCCAACTCCAGTAACGAAACGTTTCTTTAAATTGTTTCACTCTACTTTCAAAGAGACAGTAGGTAACGGCGCGTTTAGATTTGAAACAATGTTTCTTAGGTATTGTAAATAACTAAATTTATCTCTGATAGTTGATTTAAACGCATGCGTAAAGTCTAAGTTCTGAGCCAACTATAAAAAGAAAATTCAAATTATTCACGTTATCGTACATTCACCTGATTCTTCTGTCAGACATCACTATTAAGTGTTCTATTTTCCACTTCTGAAAAGTGTTCGCTGCGATGGCCGAGTGGTTAAGGCGTTGGACTCGAAATCCAATGGGATATTCCCGCACAGGTTCGAATCCTGTTCGCAGCGGCTTAGGTTTTATTTCACTGCTTTGTTGTATTTTGTGTGTTTTCACGTAATTTTTTTCCGTTTCCCATGCAGAGTTTTATAGTCAGCACTCAGTCTGTTGCAGCAAAGTGAGGTCATATGTAAGTTATAACTTATATTCATAGTTCAGACACAACACTTAGTCTGTGTTTCCTTAACGTGTTGATTACTCACCATCATCGTCATCGTCATTATTACCATCAAGGGCGGTGGATTGGCAATATCGGTAGAGCGTCAGACAACATGCTTTGCAGCATAGAGTTATGTCCCTTTACTTTCTGGATTCAAATCCCGCCTAGGTTAATTTTGCCTTACATCCTTACGAGGTCGATAAAATAAAGTACCAGAAATGCACTGGCCTTGTGCCAAAAGTAGAAACATTATCACCATCACGATTATTCACCACCACCACAACCATTATAATTGTTATCATTTCACGTCCGTTTTTTCCAAGCTATTATTGGTTGGGCGGGTCATTGCAGACAAAGTCGGTACTTTATTGAAGCTACTGTCCTCCAACATCGACCGAGAACCACGTATTGCTTACATATGTTACAGTTTTTGCCAGCGTTTCAACAATTTAATGCATACAATAATTTCCTGCGATCAATCGCTAAACATTTTTGTCCCGTAGCTGTGTTGTAGAAATACCCAAAGAGGTTGAGGGGGTCGTACTGTGTTCATGATTTGGTGTGGGTATGTGTGAACTGTGTAGTGGAAAATGCAGGTTTAATCATTTTCTTAGTGTGGTTAGAGCAAGAAATGTCAAAACTAGGTTCATCACCTTGTCAAATTGTAAGCTGATATTATTTTATTTGGGAGAAAGAGGAACATACTGGCTGGCTAGCCAAGGGAGCTAAATACCCAGACTACCAAAAACCTCAGATGGGATCATTTATTTCTTAAACCCTAAAAATAAGACATTGATGACAACATTATTAAACCCTACAAATAAGATATTCTTCTCGAAGTGTATTATACAAACACTCCACAAGTGTCTAAAATGTACAATGATAGTGTCGATTGGGTTCGATCCGACCGTGTCGCATCTTGGGTATATAATAAAGGGAGGAGTGCGGGACTGCGTCCCGAATATATTTTTTTTTATCCCGTTAGCAAAATAAGTTAGATTACTTTGAATAAATAATGAATGAATATTACATAATTTATCTACTAAATTTCGTAGTTGTTGATTAAACATAAATATTCTTATTTTCAGATTCACTTCTTGTAAAATGTTCAAATGTCTACACTTTCGGTTAGCGTCCGTTATATCATAACACTTATTACATTGCTTATATAAACATCCATATATTTGCATCGTTATATAAGGTTTCATTACATTTCACCGTAATGCAGTTTATATATAATATCGTCTTTTTTAAATGTATCATGGATTACGTTACTGATTACAGAAGACAGTGTAACACAGTCTCTCTTCAAATTCTTTGTATATTGTCAATTATTATTTTATTTTACATATATCTACATGCATGTATCTTTGCATATAATATAAATATGCACATTACACATGCTAGCAGAAAACCGCCCGAATGGTGGTTTTTATGCTAGTTTATTTCAGAAATCAACATTTTAGGAGATCATTATCAGCATTCAGTAAAAGAAGGGAGGTAGGCATTAAAACCAAACTCGCTATCTTCTATTCGGTATTCGTGCCAACCCTTACTTATGGTCATGAATCTTGGGTAATGACCGAAAGAATATGATTGTGAATACAAGCGGCCGAAATGGGATTCCTCCGAATGGTCTTTGGAGTAACATTACTTGATAGAGTGCGTAGCACGGAGATCAGAGAGTCGTTCCAGGTACAGCCGCTACTTCTCCGAATTGAGAGATCACAAATCTGATACTATGGGCATGTGATTAGAATGTCTCAGGAAAGAATCGCTGGACAGATTTTATGAGCAAAACCAACCGGCATGAGATCCAGGGGTAGACTCCGAGTAAGATGGTTGGATAACATCCTTGAATTTGGTTGGTTTCACTTGGGTCCAGCCGGATCAATTAGAGACGGTTGTTTCTGACAGGACCCGCTGGAAGGAGTGTTTGAGGACTCTGCCCCCACGACTCTCTCATGAATAAGTGGGCGAAGAAGACGACGAAGACCAAGACGAACATCTTAGGAAGGAAAAATAGATAAAGTATTGCCTAAAATGTGAATGGGATTTATGGATTAAGAGACTTTGCGGGAAAGGAAGAAACGGTTGACTGTAGAAATCAGTAATGGAAGAAAATAACTTCTAAAAAAAATAGAGAGAATAATAAATAAAATGCCGTGTCGCTGTGAACAGGATTCGAACCTGTGCGGGAATATCCCATTGGATTTCGAGTCCAACGCCTTAACCACTCGGCCATCGCAGCAAATGTGACAGGACTGGTTTGAAATACATCAGTTAATAGCAATGTTTAGTACCAGATAGAAAAATGCGTACAGCAAAAAAAAGTAATATTGTTGGAATATAAACCTTTAAAAATACAGGACAAGAAACTAAAATAAAACTTTAAAAGAATAGGACAAGAAACAAAGATAAAACTTTAAAGAATTGGACAAGAAATAAAAAAATGTTACAATAATATTAGTGGCAACATTTTTATTGGTAAAAAATCGAGTTCCACATTCATAGGCTCTGGGTTCCATATTCAGAGGTCGTCGTCAGACCGGGGAGATCATTTGATCCTGGTTTGAACACCAATTGGGCCATAACCATACCCCTATTTCATCATTCGGCGACACGCCTCATGTGTCATGCATAATGTGAATGGACCCATGGGCCCATGAGCACAGATCTTGAGCAGCAGCGGACGGTCTTGTCGTCCCGCTCATCCTTGATCTTGACCAACCCGTCCATCTTCTCCTTGCATCTTGTCCTTGAGTTCAAGTCCGGCAGTCCAGATGAATGCGTGCCACAGCTTTCTGGTACAGGAAGGGGGAGCAGGAGGACTGGAGGGATGACGGGACAGAGGGAGGGAGGACCGGTGGTTGAGGGAGATGCCCTAGTCGGTGGTCAGAGTCGACATCTTGTCCCGGTCGTCTTCTCCATCTTCGTCTGGTGTTGCGGGACCAGAAGTGCATTCTTGGAGGAGACCTGCAGCTGCATCGGCCAATTCTTCTTGCAATGGTCATTCTGACGGAGCAGAACTGCTCAGCCAACCAACCCCAACCAGAACCAACCGCTCAGGGGCAACGCACAATGAGAGCATGACAATTATTATGCACTAATCAAGATGATACTGGGGCATAGCACAGGAAACGAATAAACAAATTTTGCCACTAATATTATTGTAACATTTTTATTTCTTGTCCAATTCTTTAAAGTTTTATCTTAGTTTCTTGTCCTATTCTTTTAAAGTTTTATTTTAGTTTCTTGTCCTGTATTTTTAAAGGTTTATATTCCAACAATATTACTTTTTTTTACTGTATGCATTTTTCTATCTGGTCTACTATTTTTTAAGGCAATGCAAGCAACAACTATCTAATAATTAAATGATCATAGTGAATTACTGACAAGTGATTGACATTTTAAAGTTCTTTTGAGTATAATTGCAATCTAGTTGAGGCAACTGGCTTAATGACAAAGCTAGTAAATCATGAATGCATTTGAGATGATTAGTGCATAATAGTGAATTAGTGAAACTTGTGCATTTCAATGGTGTTACAACAATAGATGTAAGTTATATAGTAGTAATACTTTATCATTTTAACTTTTTAGAATGGACAAAAACCCATGCAAAGAAATGACTTTGACTGCAGTGATTCTCTCCAATTTACTTACAAAGCAAAACGTGGTCAAATACCTTATCATCTCTGATAAAATGCCCATTGAATCATTGAAAATCGGATGCATGGAATTCCTCATAAAATGCACCTATGAATCGGAAGCCATCACATATATCAATGGATATAGGGAGTTGTTCACACTGGAAGACCATCACTTCATTTGTGACTTCATCAGTTATCTCCACGATTACCTCAGACACCCAATGCCATTGATGAGAGGTGATCCAATGTGTGAGCATGTAACTAATCTTATAGAAGTTGTTATCGACCACCTGGCTTTTAGTGACATTTGACTGATTTGACTGATAATGATGTATTTTTAAAAAGTATGTGTACATTCTTGTTACTATTTTAAGGCAATGCAAACAACAACTATTTAATAAAATTTAAATTTAAAAATGACCATTGTGCATTACTAGTATGATGACATTTTATTAAGTCACAAAATTAGTCAGTCAGCCAGAGAACAAGGATCAGGTGGCAAAAACATTGGCAAAAATGTGTGTCAATTTAAGATTTCCAACATTGTTCAAATGAATCATATCTGGTTTGAAGTCAGATTTGTCAAATTTTGACCAATTTTCAATGTTGTGAAGATTGGGCAAGTTCAATTTTTGAATCATTTCTTTCATGCAGTAATTAAACTTTTCCAAACGACGTCATTTCTGGATTACCTCCCCTAGCGTCACGCTTACTACTCACTCACTTGAACACAAGATTTATCAGCAAACTTTGATTATAAACTTTTTCCCGCTGGACCAAATTTCTAGATTTTTAAGCCAAAAGATGCGTAATGATCTACTGTTCATGCTCATATAAGTTTTATCTCAGTTAAATAAAGTAGAACCGCGCTGTACTGTCGTAAACAGACGATTGCCAACGAAAACACGACCACAACAATATTACTAAACGGACTACCGTCCGTTTAGGATGAGTGCCAGGTGAATGTACGATAAAGTGAATGGTTTTAAGTTTTTTGTTTTTGTTTTCCCTAGCTTTGCGTCGATCCAAGCCTTGTGAGTGAAATTGGGTAGAAGTGTGACCGGTGCCTGCGTATGTAACGCTTTAAACAAACCCTAAAACAGGGGCGTGCAACAGGCGGCCCGCGGGCCACAATCCGGCCCGCCAGGCCAGTCAGAGTGGCCCGCGATGACCGTTTTTTTATTTTTATCTTAAAGGCTTATTTAGAATGTTTTCGTAACCGTAATACAACTTTCTGTTAGTTGACCTATACTAAAGGGCTTGACTGATAGGGTCATGTGTGATATAATTTCCCAGCTCCATATTATGGAAAGTTGTGGTGAAATTTTGGAATAGTGCTTAATAAATATTAATGGCCCTAATAGTTGTTCCAATGTTCAAAAGTGGCCCGCCAATGGAATATGTTGCACACCCCTGCCCTAAAATATGCTTCCCCTGCTTCCAGTTATGTGCCTCATTCTCCCAAATAAAATAATTTTAATTTACAATTTGGCAAGCTGACTAACCTAATTTAAATACTTCTTGCTCTGACCACACTAAAAAAAAAAAAAAATGATTAGACCTGCATTTTTCACAGTACCGTCCACATTCACCAACGCCAAATCATATGACATGTCATAACGACCCTCTTCCAATACGTTGTTACGTGACAAAGATGTTAAATGATTGACTATTGTCATATGATTTGGCATGTGTTAGTGTGAACTGTGTAGTGGAAAATGCAGGTTTATAATTTTCTTAGTATGCTTAGATCAAGAAGTGTCAAAACTAAGTTCGTCATTTTGTCAAAATATAAGCTGAAATTAATTTATTTGGGAGAAAGGGGAACATACTGGATGGCTAGCCAAAGGAGCCAAATACCTAGACTTTCAAAAACTAGAGGTGGGATAATGATGGGATAATTTGTTTATTAAACCCTGAAAATAAGACAATGATGACATAACATTATTAAACCCCACAAACTATATATTCTCCTCGAAGTGTATTATACAAACACTCCTTAGATGTCTAAAATGTACAATGATAGTGTCGTTAAGATGTTAGTTTCGCAATCATGAGGGATTGGCTTCGATCCCACCGCGTCGCATCCTGGGTATTTATTTAAGTAATCAACATCTTAGGAAGGCAAAATAGATTAAGTGTTGCCTGAAATGTGAATGGCATTTATTGTTTACGAGACTTTGCTAGAAAGGAAGTAACAGTTGACTGTAGAAATCAGAAATGGAAAAGGAAAATAACTTTAAAAAAAACAAAAAAAACAGCGCCGTGTCGCTGCGAACAGGATTCGAACCTGTGCGGGAATATCCCATTGGATTTCGAGTCCAACGCCTTAACCACTCGGCCATCGCAGCGAATGTGTCGTTGCTAGTCAGAAATACATCAATTAATAGCAATGTGTAGTATAAGTGTCAGGTGAATGTACGATAAAGTGAATGGTTTTAATTTTTATTTTCATTGTTAGCATCGAACTTTGACCTCCCCTAGCTTTGGGTCGAGCCAAGCCTTCTGAGTGAAATTGAGTAGAGGCGTGACCGGTGCTTGTGTATGTAACGCTCTAAACAAACCCTAAAATATGCGTCCCCTTTTTTCAATTATATGCCTCATTCTTCCAAATAAACTAATTTCAATTTACAATTTGACAAACTGATAAACTTAATTTTTGCTCTGATCAGATAATTTATTGATAGCAGGAAATTATGTTATATACAAATTTGTATTTAAAAAAAAAGTAAACCTTAAAGGTACAGTAATGCATGGCCGGATTTAATGTGGGGAAAAGGGGGCAATTTCCCCGTGGCCCTCCACCAGCGACGGCCGTACCAATTTATTTGTGCTCTCTGCTCGGCTTCTTAGTTTCATCTCTTTGACAACAAGAACTATATTTTTGACAAAAGTATTTAATGCCCTTACTGTGGCAAAATTCATCAAAGTTTCTCGACTTTAGAGAATCAGGTTGTTATAAAAAGTATTTGATGACACTGTGTAAAGTAGTTTTGCTGGTATCACAAAAACAATGCACCCAGTAAACACTCTAAAACGGTTGTGTTAAGAAAGGCATCCAACCATAGAAACCGTGCCAAATATGTATGAGCAAGATGAAGTCACTCTGATATATCTAGTCTCGGACTGTGAAAACTGAAGTGCCTCGGACACCCCAAGGTCTAAATCTGGCCCTGCAGTAATGCATCTTTCTGATGTGTGTGACATAGGTAGCTAACTAGCTGGCCTAACTGTAGAGTCAACCTGAGTAGTACCGAATGAATTGTACCCACAATTCAAATGTCCAGCTTTGTCACATATTGTGTCAAGTTGATTCTGTTTGAGGATTGCATAAAGGGTAAACCATGTTTGTGGAATGCTCATCCATTTAAACATTAATTCACTAGTTAGTCGTTCAGTTGAGGCAGAGTCCTCATGTACTCCTTCCAGCGAGTTCTGTCAGAAGTAACCGTCTCCAATTGATCCGGCTGGATCCCCAAGCTAGACCAGCCAAGCTTATGGATTTTATCCAACCATCTTACTCGGAGTCTACCCCAGAGTCTCCTAACGGCTGGTTTTCCCCCGCAAAATCTGTCCAGCGACTCTTTCCTGAGACATTATAATATCGGAGCTGTGATCTTTCAATTGGGAGTACTAGCGGCTTTTTAGTGAGTTTGTTTGAACTCAGAAAGCAAATACAACTGGAATAAATATTACGATATTGCAAGTGAGTGGTCTACATGGAGATTGCGAGTGAGCGCTCTTAATGAAGAATGTTGCAAACGAGTGCTCTCAATGAAAGTTATAGCTAAAGAAATATTTAGAAAGACGAGAGGAAGGGCTTACTGCTAAAAAAAAAAACCTCAAAAAATTCGAATTATGATAGCAGAGGGAGACGGTGCCTTCAAATGCAGCAACTGTCACTCCTGTGTGGAACGTCAACAGTCACAGTAGATGCTGCTCTATAGGTGAAACCGATACAAACCTTTCCAGGCACATAACCATAGCCTCTCAAAACAAATGGATACCACTACCACCGCCGCCGCCGCTGCGATGATGAGATCTACAGTTCCATTCCTCTACGTGACATATTGGGCAAGCGTCTTTACCATAGCTTCGGATCGTCCCAAGCCTTGTGAAAAAAATTGTGTTGACATAAACTGTTTGGAAGCCTGCCGAATGAACTATACATGTGATTCAAAGGGCCAGTCATATCATGCACTGTGTCACAATGAATCGTTATGGGCACACATATATCTAGAATGCTCAGCGCCAATAATATGTTAATTTCGCAAGCAGGCTATTCAGTCGATCGAACAACTGCAACATTCATTACCGAAACCGAGGGGGGTCCATTCCAATAATTTCGTAAGAGTTCTAGTTGAGTGACGTTCAGTTCTGGATAATCTAACATGGGGATATTCAACATGACACAATGTTTGACAAGGCTGGGATATTCAGCGTGACACAGTGTTTGATAAAGTTGGACTATCGAATTACAAGTACAGCCAAACCGACTGACTTCCATCCAATTTCCCCTTCGCCCAATTTCATTCACAAAGCACGGGTGCCATGCAGTAGTATTCAACACAAGGTCTCATGATTACGACACAAACCTCTTACTACTCAGTTATGTTTGCGTTCATATAAAGCAGTGGTTTCACAAGTTTTTTTTTTTCTTTTTGTACATGGTACACTTAGGAATAAGGGTCTCAAACGCAAGGACTCAAAAGAACCATTATGTCCTGGGCCGAGACGTAACTAGGATGTGGCAAGCATGACACGTGCCATGGGCGCCACTTGGACTAGGAGCACGTTCTATTAAAGTCAAATAAGCCTCATCGGGGAGTGAAAGAAGAATCTCCTTCATGTGTATGACCTGTCTCTGTCATGGGTGAGAACACTATGGTGGCTGGATCATTAAACCAGTTATATAAATTATTAGATCCATAAGTAAAAATAGGTAAAAATAGGAGGTCATAATTGCCATCAGTTATAATGCTAACCTGCAATACAGCTGATAGGTTGTTCGGTGGTTTGGCAGTATCGGTAGAGCGTCAGACACCATGCTTTACAGCATAGAGTTATGGCCCTTTACGTTCTGAGTTCAAATCCCGCCTAGGTTAACTTTGCCTTTTATCATTACGGGGTTGATAAAATAAAGCACCAGTAATGCATTGGAGTAATTGCTGGCATTGTGCCCAAAGTAGAAACAGTATCATCATCAAAATGAATACGTAAGTGATATATATGAATTAGTACAAAACGTAGGGACACAAATTTTTCGTTTCAAAATTTTCCTTAATTCTGTTTGTTCTTTTTTTTTGTTTTTGTTTTTTGTTTTTTGTATTTCTTGCGTAAATTGCAAGAATATGGAAGGGGCGAGGGACAAATTGTCAAGTTTTTGGAAAATATTAGTCACGAAAATTGTTCTGCCAGAGGTCGTATGTATGAAACCCTACTTTAGAACAAGTAAACATATTTTGGTGCACTTTGTACCAATATTCGAAAAATTTATTCAAAAGCAGTAGTCAAACATATTAGCATAAAGCAGAAATAAAATTAAAAATACAAAAAAAATATTTATAATTTCTTCTTTAGTCAATAAATAGAACAAAGTTATCAATGGGAAACATGCGCTTGGTGTAACTTTTTTTTTTTTTTGGCAATGTTTTCATTCTTCGTTTAGTTGTTTCCCACATTAATAGTTACATATAAACTTTTTTCTGAATTTCAATTTGTTTTATTTTTTACATTTTTGCTCTTTCGTGACGCACTTAATTATATCTTCGTTAAAGGAAGTAGAGATTTAATGTCTCTACGTGATCATAAATAGCGTCAAATAGACATGACATTAATTATTTACAGTGATACACAACTGCAGTCTCGATTTTTATAATGTCTTCCTTTGATTATTGTGTGACCATAATTGGCAGCAATATACAATTTACATATCTCTCTCTCTCTCTCTCTCTCTCTCTCTCTCTCTCTCTCTCTCTCTCTCATATATATATATATATATATATATATATATATATATAGTTTTCTCCGGGTATTCGCGGAGTTACGTTCCTAGAGCAACCGCGAAGAGTGAAAAACCGCGAATATTGGACGTGGTCCATAAACATGCCTATAAACGTCAAAATATAACATAAAATTTAATTTTAAAAAAAGAGGGAGCGTCTTATGTGAAGGGGCGTCCAATAGGTCGGCAAATACGGTATACTGTTATTAATAATTTAGCGTTAAAAATATATATATTGCCACGAAAAAAGCCATTAAAAAATCGGTGAGATATTTACGATTCCGCGAATATGCGGTGGTTTCCACGAACAATTATTAGTTAGGTTCTAAGGAAAATTCCAGCGAATAACCGGGACCACCGCGAATGCCGGGGGTACACTGTATATATATATATATATATATATATATACGTAGGTCCCGGGTTGAGTCGGGGATAACCACAGTAAGTAAGGTACTCAATACATGGCAGAGTAAAATTTTTTATTTTATAGAAGGAGCTTCTACAGGACTAGTACTGTTTCATTCAGATGAAATCTTCAGGAAGCTTCAAAAGCTTCCTGAAGATTTCATCTGAATGAAACAGTACTAGTCCTGTAGAAGCTCCTTCTATAAAATATATATATATATATATATATATATATATATATATATATATATATCATCGTTTTCTGTCCGTTTTTCATGACGGCATGGATTCGACGGTTTACCACGGTCGGAGAGTAGACAAATCAGACGATCACGTCTTCATTATACGTTCCATTTTTGCATGGTTACTATGGCCGGATGCCCTTCGTCGGTGTGTGTGCGCGCGTGGCGTGAATATGTATGTATATGCTTATATATACAGTATATATACATATATGTGTGTGTGTCTTTATGTTCACGAACGGTCCTAATTCAGAAGCCAGACATATTTGCAATGATGACAGAAAAGAGAGTGTAGGTAGGAGGTAAGTAGATGTAATAGTGGGCGGAGGGAGAAAGTGAAACAATGTATTTATAACAAATATTGATTAGAATGCAGATGTATGTGAAAGACGCTGCGGGAGGAAGGAGAAGAAAAGATATTGAGTGAAGAAAAAGGAAGGAAAAGAGTGAAAGTAAAGAGAGCAGAAGGAAGAAGAGGAATTAGAGAGAGACGAAGAAAGAACAGTGGGAGTGAATAGAGAAGAGAGAGAGAGAGAGAGAGAGAGAGAGAGAGAGAGAGAGAGAGAGAGAGAGAGAGAGAGAGAGAGAGAGAGAGATTCAAAATGTAATATTTTTGTTTCCAACTATTCAATGTTGTTCATATAAATACCTCTGTCTCTCTTTGATATAATTCCATACAAACTCATAGACACACAGATACACACATTTACATACAGGCATAGGCACTCGCATACACAGACACCCACATACACATAATTGACGCTCACACAAGCATACTCACATATATGCACACACATTCTCACACATACAAATGGCTCTTACACAAATACACATACACACTTACATATAGACATAGATGCAGGGACACACATAATGCTTCTCATCGCCATTACGCTTTGTAGTACATATTGAATATGTTCAGCTGTAACCAGCAGTGAGAGTTGGTTAAATGCAAACGGCATCAAAATGTCTTCATTTGTCTCCTAGATTTTATGTTACATGTCATATACAAGTATAGTCATTCTTACATCAAAATATCATTACAGACTCCTGGACTTATACGTCAGATAGAACTACAATATAGCATCAATATGTCTTCATAAACGCACATCATTATACAACTATCTTCTACTGACAAGCTCTGTCTCTATATGAAACACCGATTTCATTTTTATTGTTGTACGCTCGGATCCCAAATAATAAGGGTGTTGGAATAAGCGAGGGGGTTGGAATAAGCGGGGGTGTTGGAATAAGCGAGGGGGCTTGAATAAGCGGGGGTGTTGGAATAGGTGGGTTGGAGTGGAAAATCATTAATTTTTCCTAGGCTGTCTCCGTTGATTTTTTAAAAACCAGAAGTAGTCGTTTAGTTTACATATTGAGACCTCAGCCTATCCTATTTATTTTATAATGGGATTTCTAGTAATGTACTTCTTTTTATCATGTATAATGTTTTTCAATGTCTAAAGAAAATTAATTATCGCAAGAATGCTTCCACTTAGAATAAAATTTCGCTGGAGATGGATTAGTAAAATTTAAGAAGCAGGTGCATAGGTGGAATAAGAATAGGGGGAGGATCTGAAATATTAATAAGCGGAGGAGGAACAATTATTCGGGACCCGAGAATAGTTTTTAACTCCATATCAGATCTGTCACGATGGACCTATCCTTTTTTTACAGCCTTACTGTGTGTGTGTGTGTGTGTGTGTGTGTGTGTGTGTGTGTGTGTGTGTGTGTGTGTGTGTGTGTGATATACACGCACACTGGTATTCTCCTGTATATGCAGGGCCTATAACGTCGTTAGAACTCCATGCAGTCTTGAAGAGATGATTTCAACGAGATCACGCGGTGAGAGCTATAGTTTTTGTAGTAGGCTCTCATCGCATGAGGTTCCATCGAAGATTCTAATCAAGCTACAGAGTCATATATATGAGTATATTGAACAAAAATAAATAAATACTAAAACAAAAATCGAAGATAGGTTCTTAATTAGTTCATTGTTTTACGATCGTTTCAGAGGGTTGATTGATCTGAAACGATCGTAAAACAATGAACTATTTACGAACATACCTTCGGCTTTTCATTGTTCAACACACACACACACACACACACACACACACACACACACACACACACATAGTGAAAAGATTAAAAGGTGAGAAAATTAAAGAATTCTTTACAAATCCTATTATATGGGAAAATTAATAAAGTTTTGAAGATGCATCTAATATATAATGTTTGTATTGAACAAGGAAAATAAAACGAAAGTTGAAGATAGGTTCTTAATTAGATTTATGTGTTGTTGCTCTTGTCCGAAGATACATACATTCTATTTAATATACATACTTGTAAATTTACAGTACACAACGAAAGAATGTTAGCTCATACAAAATAAATTATATTTTCAAAAAATCATGTTTAAAAAAAAAGCAGGTGGGTTTGTAGAAATAATGGTTATCTAATTTGTATTTGTACTGATCGATTTCGCTGTGTATAGTTTTTCAAAGTTTCATTTTTAAAGTTACATTTGTGCTGCTGCTTTTTTTTTACGCGTATTGTTATGTCATTTAAAATAATTCCTTTATTTTTTTTATTTTCCATTTTCTCTCAACCTCATACATACATGATAGTTGCAACTCGATTTTGAATAATGAGCATCACGGACGTGGCTTTTTAGTCCTGCTAGGGACTTGCCTATGGCCAGCAATAACATGCATCGCAAAAAATGTCACATATTAAGCGTTGTCTGTGCTTGAACCTTTTTTTAGTGAGGAAAGACTTTACACGGGGCCAATCCCACTCTCTGAACATCGAATGCATTTACCCCAAAAGTAGAACTGGTCTACATTATTGGATGCAAACAAAGTCGCAGGTTTTATATCAGAGTGACATTCTCTTAGAGATGTCTTAATGAAAACTAGGAATCACTCGCTTCACCGAGTGTGCTGGCTTGCCTCAAATATCATTAGAGAGGTTGCCCAGTTCTCGCGGTGTTGCTGTCTTTTGCTCTGGTGTTGTCTCCGTTGTTCACCCCTTTCTTTACATTTTCTTTAATATTTAGCATTGGAGGAATATATCTTTCATTGTATCATCCTTTGTAGTGTTACCGAGGCATGTGTAATGTTATTTATGTATACAGTATATTTAAAACATATTTGTTATGTTATTCTACTGTAGATTTATTTATATACTCTGTTTATATTTTCATTCTGAAGGAATTGCAAACGATGTGTAATGTTATTTGTGCAACTATGAAGTATATAATTATGTCCTTTGAAAGTATATACGAATGTTATATAATCTAACTCCTTATCGATCTTTAAATAAAGCTGGTCTACTCTGAAATTTATTTATCAAATATTATATACATGACTGAAATACAAATCATATTTGGAAGAAAGAAAAGTTAGTTCATGGTTGCTGGTTGTGCTGTTGTAGTTCAAACTCAAGTTAACCTTGATCGAGCAAACCTATGATAAAAAGCATTCTTTTGGTGACCATCCAGGGAACATATACAAGGAATCCAAGACAATATTATCCTACATGTCATTTTTTAAAGTCGTAAAACGTGGTTAGAAAGAGATATGGCTGCTAGTTGTGTGATGGCCTGTTACTACCGCTGTTATTTTTGTTGCTTTAATTTAACCTCAAGTTAGCCCTGATCGAAAACATCTATAATTAAAGGCGTTCCAGTCGTGGTAATCCCATCTTATTTATCTACTATACTACGCAAAAATTCTTTTTTTTAGACTTCAGAGAAGTTTAACTGCTACTTCTAGCAGGTAGAGGACAACATAGAAGCTCTCCTCGTTGGCATGTGGTTTTGATTGTTGTTGTATGTATAAAATATGTAAGCAATTAAACTACTGACACCAGGACGTTTTATTGTCCCTCTACAAATTGAATATCAAATGCGGTGTATAGATTAATTAATATGCAAAGCCAACTTTGTACCCGCTACGTAAATAAGGTCAAGCTTAATCTGGAAAAGAGTAACCTTATTGGTTTTAACGAATACACTAGCTTTAACGAAAGTCGAAACTAATCGATTGGTCGACTCGATTTTTCTCCTACGTTGCTACTGCCTGATACATCATACATGATCATACATGATCATGGCTGCCCCTTCGTTATCGAGTATGGCATTGGACGATATAACGTTATCAATAATTATCAATTAATGCTATCGTGCAATGCCTGTGCACTGAGGAAAGACTGTGCACTGAGCCAATCCCACTCTCTGAGTGACAGTAGCTATAACCCGAAAAGAAGAAAAGATCAACATCATCGGTAACTACTGAGCTGCAGGATTTATGTCGGAGTTATCCCAGTTTCCTGAGTTGCCTTCTCCTAGAAGAATGCCCTGGGAAAGGCTAGGGATCCTTCACAATCAGTTATCCAGCCCAATTATTTGTATGTCCCTGCGCATATACATACACATGCATACATGTATATACATATTTACACATTTTTGGATGGCCGTTGACTCTTATGAGTTCTTCCACCCTTTGTCAGGTTTTGTTTTTTGTCCTGCAGAGTATCCAAAATCACCCTCCTCACCAAATAAACTTGGTGGGGTGGCCGGGTTAGTCGCCGACGACCATGCGACAGGTTGTACTGGGTTACATGTTACCAGTAGCACTCAAGAGTGACCCAACATCATACATACATACACACACACACACACATATATATACAAGGTGGTATCAAATTGTGCCAACTTATACAGCTCCATATGCAAATGAGGCTAACCAGCCCACCTAGCCAGGCAAAAAAAACTATATGTTTTTGCCTATTTCAAGTTCCAGCAGAGAGCAGGGGAAGCACTGTCCTGATGAGGACCAGAGCTCGAAATGCGCAAAGTGGGGCTGAGAATGAATGAGATTAAGACAAAGTATCTGGTAGAAAACATTAAAAAGCCAGAGAAGATTATGAATGTAGGCGGGAAGCTGCTAGAATTGGTTGAGAACTTCCTGTATCTGGGAGCAAAGATTGGGAACACAGAGGATGATGTAGTTGAAAGGAGAGGCAAATCCTGGGCAGCGTGTCACAGTTTGCAATCGGTGTGGAAGTCAGACCTTCGTAAAGACCTGAAGATCCATCTCTTCATCGCTACTGTGGAGTCTGTGTTGCTATACGGGTCTCAGACTCAGACACTGACCAAGAGACTCACACAGATGGTGGATAGGTGCTACACGAGAATGCTGAGGATGGCTCTGAACATTAATCAGTATACACTGAGGATGAAAAACTCAGAGCTGTATGGGAGCCTCCCAAAAGTCAGCTCAAAAATAACACAGAGGAGACTGAGGTTAGCTGGACATGCTCACTAACATTCAGAGTTGACACTGCACTCAGTGGTTCTGTGGGAGCCCCTACATGGACACACTAGAGGAGGGAGACTGGGGTTGACTTATATTGATGTCCTAAGGACAGACACTGGTCTCCGGTAGATGCAGGACATGGCAGCGTTGACGAAGGACAGAGACCGCTGACGAGAACTTGTTCATGGATCTCGGGAATTTGACCTGCCCTAGATATATATATAAATATTTGACACCCGAGAGAAAAGAGTACTTAATACCAAAGTACTGTGGATAAATAATGGGTCTTGTTACTGTGAAATTTCACCTGCTTGTCTAATGACCCTGTGAGAAGCAGGTGAAACTCCAGAGACTCACTGCTTAACTTTAATAAAAAATAAAATTAATATATATATATATATATAATAATAATAATAATAATAATAATAATGATTTCTTTATTGGCCACAAGGGCTGACATCAAGAAAAACATTACAGACGGCACAGGACGGTACAGGACGGTACGATGTGGGTTTTGTGCGTGTAAATATTTTTATTATTTATATAAGAAAAGAAAAAAAAAAGGACATAGAAACATATATATATATAAACAATAAAAATGAAAATTGAAACAATGAAAATTCCCCAATAGGGGGGAAACCTCCGAGGGTTACTCGTGGCGAAAACCACACAAAAGACCACGGCCACCCCGACCACCAGGGCAAGCGCCCTCTCTCAATTTTTCTATCTCTCAAACTACAGACGTATATTCAGAGTAGTCCCGTTCACTCGGACCATTCTCGCTACATTCACCCACCTTTCAACAAACTTGCTAGAAGGCAGCACTTGCCTCTCCACCTTGATTTTCCTCTTCAAGTGAAACTTGAAAAAGTTAATTAGGGATTCGCCGAAGAGGAAAGTATCTGTCTTTAACCCTTTTAACCTTGTCCACCACACAATCTCTTTCGCCATGGCCACCAGGCAGATGAAAACCGCCTGCCTTTCCTCCTCAAAGGACTCAGTCGACAACCGGATCAGTCCGACACGCGACAGCAACTGTTCGACATAGCTCCACAAGTCAGCAATGCTCGGGCACTGAACGAGTGCGTGCACGATGGTTTCATCGCTCTGCACGCATCTCGAACAGGCTCGGCTGACGGCACTTCCGTGCCTGTAGAGCTTATCTCGAACCGGCAGCGCTCCCCGGTAACACTGCCAGGCCAGGGAATTTTGGAAGTTATCCATAGGCCCCGGGCTGAAAGTTCTCCGGAAGAGAGCAAACAGCTGATCTTCTTTGACGCCCAGGATCTCTCCGAGAATGTTGTCGCTCTTCCCCTCTACTAGTCCTCTATAGAACGCCGAGGTGGATGTTCCACCGATACTGGTGCCCAGCTGGCAGAGGGCAGTGAGCGCCTGGAGACATTCCAGTTTCCAAGCGCTATCCCTCGGTCTTTTTCTGACCCAGGACTGCAGCTCCGTCAAGGAGACGAGCTGTGGGAAAACGTGCCTGGCGAACGGCGACCACACCTGTTCACCATCAAGGAAGCACCAGAGATGTCACAGCCTCAGAGCATGTTTGCGCATCATCAGCCATGGCATGCCCAGTCCTCCACGCAACGGGTGTTGACTGCAGATGGATCGTCTGACCATGGGAGCGCGTCCCTTCCACAAAAAGCGGAAGAGGAGGCGCTCCCTTTTGGTGAGAGTTGGGCTGGAGCAAGGGACGACGGTGAGGCGGTAGCAGATGACGGATGCGATGTACGCATTTACCACCTCCGCCCGGCCTTTCAGGGACAGCTTCCTCTCAGCCCATTTCTGGGTGAGGGAGGCCACGCTGCTCGTCACCTCGTTCCAGTTTTTCTCCATCTGGAGGTCCGGTCAGAACCAGACCCCGAGCAATTTAACCGGTCCGTCTGTCCAACGCCCCACGACGCTGTCGGACAGCATGGACTTGCCTCTCCAGGTGCCGAGCTGCAAGCCCACCTACTTTTCCTGGTTTATCTTTGCTCCTGTCACCGCTTCGTATTCCTTGAGAGCGGTGCCGAGCATCTGGACGTGTCTGGTGCTCGACACCACCACGGTGACGTCGTCAGCGTAAGCCGACTCAGATTTCCTGCATCCTAGTTCGCGTGGGACGCCCCTCATCGCCCCCAGTTTGTGCAGTAACGGCTCGAGAGCCAATACGTACGAGAGGGACGAGAGGGGACAACCCTGTCGGATTGAGTGCATGATGCTGAACGGCTGCGACAGGTGACCATTCACCCTCACAACTGAGCAGATGTCGCTGTACATTTCTGCAATCCAACCCCTGAAAACGGGCCCGAAACCGGCTGCCTCAAGGACCGCCGCCAGGTACCGATGGTCGACCCTATCGAATGCTTTGGATTGATCCAAGTTGATCAGGGCCCCACCCCAGGTTCCTTAACCACCCTCTCTATGATGTATCGCATGAGGTGGAGGTTGTCGTGTATGGATCTGTCCGGAATGGCGCATGTCTGCGCCTCTCCCACCAGACCCTTGACGACAAGCGCCAACCTCGTTGCTAACACCTTGGCCAAAATCTTGAACTCTGCGTTTAGCAGGGTTATGGGCCTGACATTATCGATAACATCCCCCTTGTTCGGGTCTTTTCTCAGCAGTGCCACTGCTCCCCGGCTCACAAAACTGGTAATGCTCCCGTTCTGCTGCCAGTTGCAGTAGACATCTGCCAAGAGGTCACCGAACAAGTCTGGCTTAAATGCATAAATTTCGTAGGGCAGACCATCAAAACCTGGCGATTTACTCCTTGTGCAGTTAGCCATCGCCTCCCGTATTTCACCGGCTGTTATTGGCTTTTCGCAACACTGTGCTGCGGTCGTCGAGAGCCGAGGCAGTCCGTCGAGGTATGCACTGAAGTCCATGCCCCGATCCGGGCCGCCGCCGCTCCTGAACAGTTCAGCAAAGTGCTGCTGAAAAGCTTCACACATCCGCTCAGGTGCTTCACACATCCGCTCGGGAGCAAACGGGTGCGTGATGCTCGAACCCGAGCATCACGCACCCATTTTGGTCAGACAAAGACCGAATTGTAGCTTTGTTGCCACGTCGCGCCTCTGCCACCCAGGCCCATTGGACGGCTTTTGTCCCCTCGTGTTTCAGAGCACGCGCTCTAGCTCTGACAACGCAGCCTTCGTGTTTTGCGTTGAAGAATTGGTCGAGTGCCAATCTCTCTGCAAGAACGTCGGTTGCGATGCCTGTCCTAGACGCCTCTTCTAGCTTTCTGACTAGCTCTCCCTCTACTCTATTTTCCTCTATCACTACTCCTTTGCTAAACCTAATCCACTCTACTTTAATTGCCCTTTTCAGGGCGAACCACCACCTGTTGTTGACGATCGCTCCCGTCAACGCCCGCTTAACTAATACGCTAATCGGGTCTCTGTAGGCTTTGCGCGCCCGGAAAGACGCGTTTAGCTTCCAGTAACCAGGCCCTTGTCTATGAAGTCTGTCTATGTCGATCTCACAGATCACAAATTTGTGGTCTGTGTAGTCGACTATTTTAAATTGTGGACAACTTATACTAGCCCTATCTAGTTCTCTGCAGAATACCCTATCGAGATACGATCTGGATGACCCGATGCGGTTTGTCCATGTCCACATTGGCACATTCGGGTGATCCAGTCGATACCTGTCAGACAATTCAAAACGTCTGAGCAGGTTGGTGAGGCTCTTGCACCCTCCTCCCCTATCCGCTAGCCCCACACGATCCCAGCGTGCATCCAAGATACCGTTCCAGTCGCCCACTAACTCTAAAGAGCGGGACGTTCCAAGAAAGGTCTCTAGACGTCTGAAGAAACCTGGCCGTCCTGCCCCTGTTGGGGCGTAGACGGCTACTAGCCTGAAAGCATTGCCTTCGCTGCCGGTCACGTCCAGCACCACCGACTTACCTTCTGGGTCTAGGAAGATGACCCGTATCGCGAGATCCAAGCCCCTCCGAAAAAGGACGGCGACCCCTCCCCCCGATCCTGGATGGCTGGGAGATGCGTATACATCGTAGCCGCCGAAGATCGGTGCGAAGGCTTGTGCTTCGGAGATTCTGGTTTCACTGATGGCCACCACATCTATGTTTAGTGACCTGAGGTCGTTGAGCAGGTGACCCTGCTTCCAAGATGACTCCAGGCTACGTGAATTTATACTGCCTATTCTGAGTACGGCCATGTTAGATGAGAAACGGGGCAAGTGAGAAAGGGTCACTTACCTTGTTCGTGTGGTGAAGGGACAGTAGAACCGTCCCTTTCGCTGGTCATGGGTGTTTCCAAGAGGATGTCAGTGTATATCCTCTTGGTAATCGACCCTCTGAAGTCTCCAACTGCGTTGGGGAATTTTTGTTTTAAAGGTTTTTACTAATAATAATAATAAATGGGTGACTTGTTATGTCTTCATTACGTTTATTGTCATTACCACAGCAGAGGTCCGATGAGCTTTTGATTCCAGAGCTGGGCCAGATCGATACAGATTGAACCTTGAGCTGATCAATAGCGAAACACACGTCACTACTCAATAAACATAATAAATGTGGGTATGGTGTGGCGTGCGGTGGCCGGAGGCGGGGGAATGCTCGACCGGAAGGGTGTGTGGCGTGCGGTGGCCGGAGGCGGGGGAGTGCTCGACCGGAAGGGTCTTTTGGCCGGAAGGATGCTCGACCGGAAGGGCCAGCAGAGGGCCTCTCTCTAGTGGTGACCAGCACACGGTGTGGACGCGAGTTTGGGCAGCTCCCGGTGTTAAGCAGTTGGACGCACGTGGAAGAGGAGTAACCTGCAGTGGAATTTAGCGGCGCCTGTGAAAAGCGGTAAGTGAGATAGCTTTTTCTAACCAGAAGCTATTTCGGCGACTAAAAAAAAAAAAAAAAAAAAAACCACTTGCCGCAAGACAAATCAGAAGATGACGACAAGACTACGGATGAACGAAGCTATCAGGGCATTCACCGGGGAAGGTGATGTCGTTGCTTGGCTGCGGATGGTTCGGCTGGTCGCAAGCTTGCAGAAGATAGAGGACGTGGCCGGCCTCATGGCATTGTACCTCGAGGGCGACGCGCTGGTACTCTTCCTTGAGTTGGACGAGCACAGCCAAAGAGATGTGCAGAAGATTGAGAGGCGTCTGATGGATGCATTCGCCGAAGGACCGTTGGCAGCTTTTGCTAAGCTGGCGAGAATCAGGTGGAATGGTGAGCGCGTCGACATTTTCGCAGCGGAAATAAAGCGGTTGGCTATGTTGGCCGGTTACCAGGCGGAATGCGAACGCACGGTGCGGTTGGCGTTCATCAATGGATTTCCGGACTACATAGCGGTGAAACTGCAGCAAGTCCCGGGTTATAAAGAGATGGAAATGCGTTCACTGGTGGAACAAGCCCGGATCATAGCGGAAGATGCCAAAAAGAGTGTTGCGGCGATAGCAACTACAGAGGCTCAGGACACCTGGCAGCGAAATGGTGAAAGGGAGGCAACCTCGGCACGCGGCCGTCCGCGTGCGTTTAGGGGGCGCTGTTTTCGGTGCCAGGGCCCGCACATGGCTAGAGACTGTAGAGAGTCGAAGCCGGAGATAATTTGCTACCGGTGTAAGCGACCAGGCCACATCGCTACTAACTGCGACCAGGGAAACGATCCAAGGAGAACTACTGCGCCGGTAGTTGCCCCTTACGAGTAGCGGCGCTGCCCATGGTGGAAGTCTTCGTGAGGGGGAAGCCACAGCGAGCCCTCGTGGATACGGGCTGTACGACGACACTGGTGACCGCGGGGGTGGCGCAGAGGTGGGGAGGGAAGAGCAGCGTAAGGGCAGTCGACGGCAGGAAAATTGAATGCCGAGGTCGCAGCGAGATGGAAATAGAAGGAGGATAAGGCTTTCCGCCATCGTGGTAGACAGTGTGGTGGATGGGATCGGCGTGGTTATGGGCATGGACGCGATTGGCCGTCTAGGGGGCGTCACGGTGAACAATGTCGGTGTGTCGTTTGGCGCCGCTGCATCGGTATGCGCTGTGAGTGCACGTCATGAGAACCAGAAGGTCCACGAGGAGGAATACCCCGCTTACACTGTACAGGACAAAGACTTCAAGGCCGTGTTTGATGGGCAGCGATGGGTTGTTGAGTGGTACTGGAAGGGAGAACCACCAACACTGAAGACCAAAGTGGGCTGCTATCAACACACATTGAAGGGAAACGCTAGGAGCGAGTTCGAGCGAGAAGTAGAGAGATGGATCGAAGAGGGCATACTGCTTCCCTGGAAGGAGGAGGTGAAGTGCGGAGTATTGCCGTTGTTGGCGGTGGTGCAGCCCACGAAGAGCAAGGTGAGGCCGGTGCTGGACTATCGGGAGCTGAACGAGCACGTGTCATGCCACACGGGTGGCGAGGTCACGGATGTCTGTGGGGAAACCCTGCGTGAGTGGAGACGCATGACGGGGGGGTTCAGCGATCGTGGATCTAAAGTCGGCTTACTTGCAGCTGCATATAGATGAGAAGCTCTGGCGGTATCAGCTGGTCAGGTATAAGGGCCGGACATATTGCTTGACCAGGTTCGGTTTCGGGCTGAGCTCCGCACCGAAGATCATGGCGGCGGTCCTCAAGACCGCTCTGGGGAGGGCCGACAAGATAAAGAGGGCTACTAACTCCTATATTGACGACATCCTAGTGGACGAGTCGGTGGTGTCGACGGCGGAGGTCACGAGCCATTTGCGGAAGTATGGACTGACTGCGAAGCCATCAGAAGCATTGGAGGGAGGAGCCGCGCTGGGACTTAGGCTACGGCGAGACAAGACGGGCGTTTTGGTGTTCCAGAGGGGAAACGAAGTTCCGGAACTGGGCCCAAGTATGAATAGGCGGGAGCTTTTCTCGGTGTGTGGAAAGCTGGTGGGTCACTACCCGATCGCTGGATGGCTCCGGACAGCATGCAGCTATGTCAAGAGACGAGCGGGCGGGGTGACTTGGAGTGACAGAGTGGGAGAGAGGACGGTGGCCATGATGCAGGAGATCGTGGGGAGGGTGAAGGCCGACGACCCAGTGCGGGGACGCTGGTACGTTCCCAAATCACAGAGCGGGACCGTATGGTGCGATGCCAGCAGCATAGCGCTGAGTGTCACGTTGGAGATAGGAGGTGTTGAGGTCGAGGATGCAGCCTGGCTTAGAAAGAAGGACGACTGCAGCCACATCAATGTGGCCGAGCTGGACGCGGTGTTGAGAGGGGTGAACCTCGCCCTGCGGTGGGGGCTGCGCACCATCGAGATACGCACCGACTCGGCTACTGTACTCGGATGGGTAAGATCAGTGCTCACCAGTGAGAAGAGAGTGCGAACGAGAGGCGCGGTGGAGATGCTGATAAAGCGCCGCCTGGGAACGTTAGGAGAGCTGGCCACCGAGTTCGACCTGAAGCTGAGCGTAGTGTTCGTGCCCTCAGAGAAAAATAGGGCGGACATCTTAACTTGAGTGAAGACAGCCTGGATGGAAGCGCCGAAGGAGGTAGAGGATGAGATAGCTGCCGTGTGTCGGCTGACCGAGTTAGACCTGAAGGGGTTGCATGACATGCACCACATGGGGGTGGATAGGAGCCTGTTCCTAGCCAGGAGAATCGACTCGGACGTTAGCAGACACAGTGTTCGGGGGGGGGGGGGTTAGAGGCTGCGTCCGATGTCAGTCCATTGATCCCGCCCCGGGTGTACACGAAACGGGAAGCCTCCCGGTGGATCGCGACTGGAAGTGATTAGCGGTGGATGTGACGCACTACCGGCAGGGAACGTACCTCTCGATGGTCGACTGTGGACCAGGTCGAATGGCGATATGGAGGGAGATGAGGACTGGAACGGCCGAGGAAATCGTGCGGACGTTGAGAGAAGTGTTCTTGGAGCGGGGCCCTGTGGACGAACTGCTGATGGACAACAGCGCAGCGTTCCGCTCGGAGGCACTGAGGGAGATGCTCGATGGATGGAAGGTGGACCGTTTCTTCAGAGCGGCGCACAGGCCGAGTGGGAATGGAATTGTGGAGCGACACCACCGGACGATCAAGGCAATGGCGGAGCGGGGCCATATCTCACCAATGGAGGCAGTGTTCTGGTACAATATGTCCCCTCGGGTTGGACAGGTCGAGGAATCGGTTCCACACAGAGCAGTATTCAAATACGAGTGGCGGCACCCGTGCACGCCACCACAACGGCCAGTGGGGAGAGAGAGTGCATTCGTGCAGGTGGGCGAAGAAGTCTGGGTGAAGCCCCCAGATGCACGTTGCACATCTCAATGGGGAAGGGGAACGGTGACGGCCGTAAATTCAAAGAACAATGTGTCCGTGGACGGGGTACCACGTCATGTCCTGGATGTAAGAAGAATCACTGTGTCGACGGACTCCGAGGAAGAGGAAACCCAAGATGAGGTGGAAACCCAGAGCCCTGCCCCAATAATACGAAGATCGCAACGAAGTCGTAGACCACCGACCTGGACAGCAGACTTTCATATGCAGAGGGACGAGGGGGAAATTGATCCTTGAGATCAGGGGGGCGTGTGGGTATGGTGTGGCGTGCGGTGGCCGGAGGCGGGGGAGTGCTCGACCGGAAGGGTGTGTGGCGTGCGGTGGCCGGAGGCGGGGGAGTGCTCGACCGGAAGGGTCTTTTGGCCGGAAGGATGCTCGACCGGAAGGGCCAGCAGAGGGCCTCTCTCTAGTGGTGACCAGCACACGGTGTGGACGCGAGTTTGGGCAGCTCCCGGTGTTAAGCAGTTGGACGCACGTGGAAGAGGAGTAACCTGCAGTGGAATTTAGCGGCGCCTGTGAAAAGCGGTAAGTGAGATAGCTTTTTCTAACCACAATAAAGACATTAACAAATCGTCCTGTTATCATTATATTTACACTCTGCTTAGTTCTACGCCTCTTTACAGACTGGAATCTACGCATTGAGTGCTCACTGGGGTGAACCTACAGTAATTGCACGTTACACTGCCTATATATATATATATATATATATATATATATATATATATATATATATATATATATATATATATATATGGAAGGAAAGAGATATTTATTTAATTATGTCTCATATAAAATAATACAACCGCTATCCACGAAATACTGATTAGTTAGCACCCCAAACACTAAATTGAGAGAATACTTAGGTATACCCTAATGTTTGTTGAGTGAGATGGAGTCAGTCAGAGTATCGCTTAAGGCTTTCTCTGTTAATGTATTAAATATAGACTCTTGGTGGTCAGATGTGATTTCCAGATATAAGGTATGACTTTCTTTATTATTATTATTTTTTATATGAAATACTGATTGATTTTCTTTATATCCCATATCTGATTTTTTAGCCTTAGAGAATAACTGTGTGTATATAGGTGGTCCATACATGTATTTATTATATTTTAATATCTCTATGTGTGCATCGATCGTGTATACATATCATCATCATCCTCGTTTAACGTCCACTTTCCACGTTAGCATGGGTATTTATTCTTTTAATATCCAATTGAGTTCTTAAACACGTGGTTATAATACCTAACAGATTTAAATGACCAGCGTGTATATTGTTTTATATTTTAAGATGACCTCCTCTTACCCTCTTGGGGGCAGCGTGTTTCTTATCTTTATAAAGACTGCTGGCCTTTCGAATCTAGCAGTCTCTTTAGCGCTGAAGGAGGCCATTACTAATTTATTAATGTAGATGTAATTTTTATATCGATATTATTTGGGCATCCACTGATGAGTTTATAAGATCCCGCTTGTGTATAAGACTATGGATTATATACAAGTTTCTACATAACCTGGACATTATTTATCCCAAATTGTAGAAATCTTATAACGAAACGATCGTCTGGAAGGAAAAAAATATTTATTTAATTATGTCTCATAAAATAATACAACCAGATATCCACGAAATACTGATTAGTTAGCACCCCAAACACTAAAGTGATCAAGTGATTGTCTCGTTTTTTGAAGTTAGTGTTACAGAATACTTAGGTATATCCTAATGTTTGTTGAGTGAGATGGAGTTGGTCAGAGTATCGCTTAAGGCTTTCTCTGTTAATGTATTCAATATCATCATCATCATCATCGTTTAACGTCCATCTTCCACGCTTGCATGGGTTTGGACGGGAGTTTTCTCACTTGAGGCAAGATTGGTTGTCTTGCACGTATAGGACTGTCTGGCGGGTTTTCTACGGCTGGATGCTCTTCCTAACACCAACCACGTTTACAGTGTGTACTGGGAGGTTTTAACCGTGTTACCTACACGGCCACATTACAGCGTGGACTGTGTGTTTTTTTTTTTCGTGACACCTACACGACCTCATTTATTTCGGACTGGATGTTGTGGTACCAACATAACTTTACATCGAAAGGGGTGGGGTGGTGGGACGGGGGTGTATTTTTGTTAGAGGTGCCTACTGACTGTAGGTTTCGCTTTGTACTTAGGCAAGGCGGGTCTTCTGTATTACTGTGTAGCGCCAAAGATCTCGGTCCAGTGACATTGTCTTGGAGAGGTGTAAGTGTGTGAGGGTCGGAATTTATCAAGTCGTCCCAGGTTTTTCTGGGTCTGCCTACTCCGTGGCTACCGTCTATTTTTATCGCCCTGCACTTTTTTATACAGCTGTCGTCTTTCATGTGCATCACGTGACCGTACCAACGTAGTCTTCTCTCGAGTAAACAACATCTGATCCCTCTTATTCCTAATTTCTCCCTTAGTTCGTTTATGCTTTGCCGTTCACGTATATTACTATTACACATCCAGCGGAGCATGCAAGCTTCGTTTCTCTCCAGTCTGCGTATATCCTCTGCACACAATGCCCAGGTCTCACTGCCATGTAACATTGCTGTTCGTATGCAGGCATCATACATCCTGCCTTTCATTTTTAGAGAGAAACCTTTAGCGGCCAATAGTGGTATAAGCTCTCTGAACTTTTTCCATCCCGTTCTGACTCTAGCTACTGTACTTTCAGAGCACCCTCCACCACTGCTGATTTTGTCACCCAGGTAACGGAAGGTGTCCACTGTTTCTATAGAACCATCTGTGCAATGGAATGAGCTAGTATTCTGTGGGCACTTGCTGCTACTTATTGCACCTGAGCACCGGCCACATATAAAATCTATATTCTTAGTTAGCTTACCTGTGATCCCACTACATATTTTATGCACCCATACTTTGCATTTGGGACATAAAATGGAGTTTCTGCCTACTCCTTTCCTACACACTGAGCATGGCCATTTCCCAGAAGGGACCGGTGCCCTATTTTCCTTTCCACAAGCTAGAACTTTAGTCTTAGACAAGTTAACTTTAAGGCCTTTTGATTCTAGGCCATGCTTCCATGTTTGGAATTTCTTCTCTAGTTCAGCCATTGATTCAGCTATGAGCGTTAGATCATCTGCATATAGGAGTTCCCATGGGCAGCCGGTCTTGAACTCCTCTGTTATAGCCTGAAGGGCAATAATAAATAGTAGGGGGCTAAGAACGGAGCCCTGATGAACACCAACTTTTACGCTAAACTCTTCACTATATTCGTTGTTAATTCTAACCTTGCTGACTGTTTCTTTATACATGGCTTGTATAGCTCTCACAAGCCATTCATCAACACCTAGTTTTCTAAGAGCCCACCAGATAATAGAGTGGGGGACTCTGGCAAAGGCTTTCTCCAAGTCAACAAAAGCTAAGTATAGGGGGTTTACTTTTAGCTAGGTACTTCTCCTGTAGTTGTCGTACAATGAAAAGAGCGTCTGTGGTACTTTTACCTGACACAAACCCGAACTGCATTTCATCTAGATCAATTCGTTCTCTGATTAGTTGCGCTATTACTTTTTCTGTGACCTTCATGACCTGGTCGATTAATTTAATGCCTCTATAGTTACCCCTATCTAGGGCATCTCCTTTACTCTTGTAGCAGTTAATGATGATGATGCTACGCCAGTCCTTCGGAACGGCCCCATTCTGTATGACTTGGTTTACTATCCGGGTGATCATAGTGTGTCCCACCGTTCCAGATGCTTTCAGCATTTCAGCAACTATTTCCGAAGGCCCAGCCGCCTTACCCGTCTTCATATCTTTGATTGCCTTACTTATTATACTACCTTCAACTAGCACTGCTGGTCCCTCTATTGGATCGATGTGGGGGAGACTGTCTTTCTCCCATTTATTCTCCTCATTTAGTAGCCTTTCGTAGTGACACTTCCAAGCTACCTTCTTATCAGCGTCAGTGATGGCAAGTACACCATCATCATTAAGGACACTTCTCCCCGACAATATTTTCCTTGACACATTGCCTAGCAATCCTGAACACCTCACGTTTTTGGTCCTCGCGTTGTAGAACATGCTTGAACTTTCTTTCTTCTGCTTCCCTTCTTGCAAAGTACACTTGTCTCCTAGCTTCCCCCCTGGCCACTTGATAGTCTTCTCTACTTCCCCCATCCCGCCATACTTTCCAAGCCTGCTTTTTGGCCTTAATTGACTCCTCCACCTTACTGTTCCACCACCACGTTACTCTCCTCCTGCCTATAGGCCTGCTCCAGCCACAGACTTCATCTGCCGCCTTCAGCAGGTTACCTTTCAGGAATTCTCACTGTTCCTCTATATTGTATGGCTCTAATTGCTCTGCCTTACTATCAAAAGCATCAAGTAATATGCTTTTAAATTTATTACTTGTTGTGGGGTCCTTTAGCTTCCATATTTTTCTCCTGAGGATAGTCCTCCTCTGTTGTCGAGTATGTCTTGTCCTGACTATGAGGTCGCTGACTATGAGTCTATGTTGGGAGAGTCATGAGGGAGGGATTTAGTCTTCTGGTAAGGATATAATCTATCTGACTGGCGTGTTCCCCTGATCTATAGGTGATCAAGTGATTGTCTCGTTTTTTGAAGTTAGTGTTACAGATAGTTAGGTTATTTGCGTCACAGAATTCCAGGATTCTGGAGCCTTCCTCATTTCCAGTACCAAACCCATAGCCTCCATGGATTCCGTCATAGCCGTCACAATGTTGTCCAACGTGACCATTTAGGTCGCCAGCAATAATTATATAGTCACTGTCGGTTATTTGGGAGGTAGCGAGCATCAATGTCTCATAGAATCTGTTTTTATAGCGCCAGGCAGTCCGGATTGGGGTGCATACGCAGATATTACTGTCACAGTAGTTCTATTTAGAATAAGTCTTATTTTAATTATTCTGTCGTTCACTCTATTTACGTCTATTATCTTATGTACCCATTTTTCTGCTAACATGATTCCTACCCCACCCAGCCCATTGTCATTTCCCACACAGAAAAGCTTATAGCATCGTTTTTTACCCACAATGAATCTAGCAGACCCATCCCTCCACCTGGTCTTTTGGATACAGCAAACATCAACCTCCTTACGTTCAAGCATTTCTACAACCTCGTTAGAGCGACCTTTTAAGGTGCCTACATTCATGGTACCAACTCTGAAGTTTTGGATTGCATTTGGTGGGTGGGAACGGCGGGGCGCGGGGAGGGGAGATGGGGTTGGGGTTATGTGGGCCATTCGCGGCCGAAACAAAGAGGGGGAGTCCTTGCCTTTTCGTCCGGCAGCATGAGGTGAATTTGTCTTTATCTTTGGCATTGTCACTGAGTGTCCAAATTTTTCAGACTCTCCAGAATTCCATAGTCCATCCATCATATCAGAAAGCAACCAGAAGTGATAGCATAGGCCGCTGACTTATGATTGGTCCTAATAATAATGGTGGAGAATGGGGCGGGTGGGAGGGGTATGGGGTAGTTAGCAAGAGGGTTTAAATAAAATCTTCGAATTTTGGGCATAATTGGACAAGCATATAACAGTAATAATAAGTGAATAATGGGATTTTAAAATACAAGAAGATTATTTAGAACAACCAGACAGAATTATAGAATAGCATTGAGAGAGAGCAAAAGATTGGATTCTGGGCGATGATACGGATATATGAATGAATGGACCGATAGGCTGGAGAGACAAGAAAAATGACATTTACATTACATTTTGCAGGGGGGAGGGGGGCGACGAGGTCTGACCATTAATAAGCATTGACAAATTCTGAGATTCGTACCTCGTAGCAGGTTTATTTATATATATATATATATATATATATATATATTTAATACATTTAATACATATATATATATACAGGGAAGGCAACCGGTCCATCGGGTATAGCTGCCGAGATGCTGAAGGCATCTGGGTCTGTAGGTCACACCATAACCACACGTATTGTTAACCAGGTAATACTAGAAGGTGTCATACCAAAGGATTGGTGCAGTAGCATCATTGTCAACTGCTACAAAGGTAAAGGTGATGCACTAGATAGAGGAAACTATAAAGGTATAAAGCTGATGGACCAGGTCATGAAAGTAACAGAAAGAGTTATAGCACAGTTGATTAGGGACCGGGTGAAACTAGATGAGAGGCAATTTGGGTTTGTGCCAGGAAGAGGCACCACTGATGCCCTCTTCCTTGTGAGGCAGTTACAGGAAAAGTACCTAGCTAAAAGTAAGCCACTCTGCCTGGCATTCATCGATCTCGAGAAAGCCTTTGACAGAGTTCCACGTGCTATAATCTGGTGGGCTCTTAGAAAACTAGGAGTAGATGAATGGCTTGTGAAAGCTGTACAAGCCATGTATAGAGGAGCAGTCAGCAAAGTTAGGATTAGCAATGAGTATAGCGAGGAATTTAGGGTACAGGTTGGGGTCCACCAGGGCTCTGTTGTTAGCCCTCTCCTGTTCATCATAGTCCTGCAGGCAATAACGGAAGAGTTTAAGACCGGATGCCCATGGGAACTCCTGTATGCAGATGACCTCGCACTTATAGTTGAATCTATGGTAGAACTAGAGAAGAAATTCCAAACTTGGAAGCAGCGACTAGAAAGAAAGGGTCTCAAAGTCAACCTGACAAAGACTAAGGTCCTTGTAAGTAGACGAGAAAACAGAACCCAGATCCCCTCAGGGAAATGGCCTTACTCAGTATGTAGGAAAGGTGTAGGTAGGAACTCCATTTTGTGCCCCAAATGCAAACAATGGGTACACAAGAGATGTAGCGGGATCTCAGGAAGCTTAATTAAGAATGTAGGCTTCACATGTAGCAGCTGTGCTGGGACAGCAAGCAGCAAACAGCCACAGGAAACAAGTACCACCAAACTCTGGGAGGGCTCTATAGAAACAGTAGACAGCTTCTGCTACCTAGGTGACCGAATTAGCAGCGGAGGTGGGTGTTCGGAAAGTACCATAACTAGGGTAAGAATGGGATGGAAGAAGTTCAGGGAGCTACTGCCACTGCTAGCTGCAAAAGGCTTTTCCTTCAAAATGAAAGGCAGACTGTATGATGCGTGTATATGAACAGCAATGTTACATGGTAGTGAGACCTGGGCGCTGTCTGTAAAAGACTTGCGTAGATTAGAAAGACACGAAGCCTGCATGCTCCGATGGATGTGTAATAGTAATATACGTGAACGGCAAAGTATAAATGAATTGAGAGAGAGACTGAGCATAAGAGGAATCAAATGCTGTGTGCAGGAGAGGCGGTTGCGTTGGTATGGACATGTGATGCGTATGAAGGATGACAGCTGCATAAAAAGGTGCAGAGCACTGGAAACCGCGGAGTGGGGAGACCCAAGATGACCTGGGATGAGGTGATAAAAGCCGACCTTACCTAATTATACCTCTGAAAGGCGATGACACACGACCGTGACCTCTGGCGTCACACAGTAATACAGAAGACCCGACCACCCATGGGTACAAGCCGAAGCTGAAGCATATAGACAATATGCCTCCACACCCTCCTACTGCAAAGTGGTTGTGGAGGTGCCACAGCAATAAAGCACCCAGCCCACACTGTAAAGTGGACGTGTAGGTTCCCCGGAAAAAAGCACCCAGCACTCACTGTAAATGAGAATGGTGTTAGGAAGGGCATCCAGCTGTAGAAATCAAGCCAGAATCAGTTCCCGTATGAGCAAGACAAGGTCAGCCGACCGGACACTGGTCACAACAGGACAACCCGTCTAACCTATGCTAGGGTGAAAGAACGAACGTAAAACGGTGATGATGATGATGATGATACATAGATATATATTTACATATACATACATTCATATCATCATCATCATCATCATCAACGTTTAACGTCCGTGTTCCACGCTTGCATGGGTTTGGACGGGGGTTTTCCCACTTGAGGCAAGAGTGATTGTCTTGCTCGCATAGGACTGTCTGGCAGGTTTTCTACAGTTGGATGCCCTTATATATATATATATATATATATATATATATATATATATATATATATATAAACCTTGGTTTTCTATTTTAAACAAATAAAAAAGGAAACTCATAAAAACATTGAAATTGTAAAATACTATCAGGCTTTTAGTTTTATTGTTTAACCATTCCTAATACCTCTGTTTGTAATTTTCAGTTTCAGGTCAGCCCAGTCTGGCACTGGCAGTTTAACTTCAGCTTTCTGTTGTTCTTGTTATGCCTACATTGGCATTGAGCCCAGTTATAAAGCAATGAACCTCTAAATAGGAGTATTTATTGCAAGAGAATATAATAACTGTAGTAGTCTTCTTTTGTTGCTAATTAAACAGTTTCCGTCCTAATCAGAGCTGTTTTCACATATCCATGTTTTGTTGTTGTTATTGTTTTATCTACTATTTAGTTGAGGAGGGAAGTGTAGTGCCCATGACCCTCACCCATGACCCTTTTCAAGGCATCCGAGATTGATAGGAGGAAGGTATTTTCAACCTGGAGATCTGGCCTGAATATTAGTAATAGAGTAGACTGCTAAAGAGCCTGGTTTAATGTTAAACCAGGCAATGGATTAAGCTTATCACCCAGGTCTGCAGCAGGAGGATTTGAACTCAGATTCCAAAGTGCTGAAACAAGTACTGCACAACATCTTGTCCAGTACTCTAACAATTCTGTTATTCTACCACCCCAATCTGGTACTTTATTTTATCAACACCAAAAGGATCAAAGGCAAAGTTAATCTTGGTAGGATTTGAACTCTGAGCAAAAAGAGTCAGTACAAGAACCAACATTCAAACATCTCTTCCAATTCGCCACCATACGCATTCATGCTTGTCCCTAGAAGTGTATCAGTGTTTCAAATTGATTTGTAAAATTGCCTTACAGTCTTTTTAGTTAAAATTCATCATGCCAGATTCATTTCTTCTAATAAATGAAATGAATCTGGCTGTGATGAATTTTAATTATTTGTCTTATGAACTTTGTAATGTTTTTGCATAGTGTCTAGTACTGTTATCACAAGAAGTTCAAATGAAAACTTGTAGCCAATAGTCAAGATACATAAGGCGACAATAGCTAAAGTTTCAAATGCGATTGTATACCCTGTGTACAAAAGATATAGATGAAATCTTGAAAATGAGAACAAAAGCTTTGAATTAGTTTGCCATAAATGTTCTCTTTTGCAATTATCATATAATAACTAGAACGCCACGCTGAGTGAGGAAGTACTCTAGCTATCATATTACATGGGAAGTCATTTATAGAAGGTTATTTAAGTACATTTGTATGACAATGGATTTTTATTACCTAATAAATACTTGGGTTATGGACAAAAATCTTATTGAACAAAACCCCACTGAACAAAATCCCTACCAGACAAAAACCTCAGGGCTTTTTGCCAGGGATCTAAATACTTATTGCTGATGGGGGATTCTACCTAATTTCATAATCTCTAAGTAAATAAGATAAAAGTCTAGAATGAAGAAAAATCCATTTGACCCATTTTGATTAGCTTGTCAAAAATGTCATGATAAATGTTCAATACAACTAAATAAAAGATTAATACAGCTTTAATTCATTCCTAAACAATACAGTCATGTCCTTTATTTTTTATCTATAAACGGAAACCATACTGCAGTGATGATAGATGTACAGACAGGATAATCCTCAGCCCATTCAAGAGGGGTAAGTCACTCATCTTGGATGGCACATGTAGCAACATGTTCTTCAGTGTCCGCATCATCACTTCAGTCACAAACATGGATATTACTGCATGTAATGCAAAGAGGCAGATAACTAAATGCCAGGCAGTGACTCACCAATTCCTCTTAGTGGCACTTGCTTTTCGTCTCCGGAAATGTTGTTTTCCTCTGCCAAATTGGGAAGAAAATATCTTGCTTAAGAAAGGAGGCCATGGGGAGGAATGGCTGATGCAGCGGGTATCACTGGCTGTTCTATGTGGCAATGCTTTCGGCTTCTTGTCCACAGACTGCAACTGAGATGTACCATCAAACATGTAGAGTTTGCCTCTTCCTCTTCTTTTTATTTATTCCCCCCTTTTCTTTTCTTTTCTTTTCTTTTCTTTTCTTTTCTTTTCTTTTCTTTTCTCTCTTCCTGTTTGTAAATATATACAAGTGAATATGAAATTCTAAATCAATAGAATTTATTAAAAATCTTTTAAAAGATTTTCTGGGAAATATTTCTGAAATAAATTCTCATTTAATTAAATAAAGAAGGGAATGAAATAAAATAGAAAGGAATTAGGTATTTAAATTTTTAAAAAAATTTTGTTTTTACAGCAAATTGTAAAATTCAAGACTTTACTTTCCCACCAGAATAAACAAGGACAATCATTGTTTACAGCATTATAAAAATATTTGACATTTTTATTAGACAATCAAAATAGACTGTTGAATTTTTAATTCAAAGATGCCTTCAGCATAAAAATGAATGTGTAGGTTAGCGTTAACATATGAATGTGTGCGAATCAGTGGCTAGAGCAACATTTCCCAAACTGTGCCTTTTGGCACTCTGGTGTACCACAAGATGTAATTAAGTGTGCCACAAAAGAGCAAGATTTTGAAACATAAAAAATACAAATTGAAATTCATAATAAAGTCCATATATATAACTGTCAAAGTAGAAAACAATCAAACTAAGAACGAAAACATTACCAAAAAACCACCATTGATAACTTTGCTCCATTTATTGATTAAAGAAAGAAGTACAAATGTATTTTCAGTATTTTTAATTAAATATAATCTCTTTAAAACAAAGTCGGTTTTGAACAATTTGGTATCAAAAGAGTTAACCCTTAACTCCTCACTGGAAACAGATTATACTTTTAATATGTGCTGCAGTAAATAAATATACATATACACCCGGTCCAAACACAAAGGAACCAAACTCCCAATGTCAGTACCTCCATCTCTCACTATTATGAGCAAATAGGGGCCCATGGGCTGGCCACCATGTGGCTCTGACAGACAAAATAGAGAAGGTGCTTCCCTGGAGAATGATGAGGGAGACTTGCGGGTAGCCAACTCTGTGCTGATGGTGGTGAGTGGGGAGGTGGCCCTAGGGCCAAGGACACCAGAAGTCACAACTGATCAGGCTCGACCACAAACCTGTCAGAGAGTGACCAATATTTGGAGAGTTTACTCTCCTCGGCACAAAGTACAACAGAGCCTGGGCTAGATGCAGATTGCACCAGGTTGCCACTGGAGAATGTGTTGCTGCATGTGGCATCCCAGGTGAGGGGTTTACTACAATGAAATGGGAAGATAGTCATGCTGTCCTCTCAGTCCAGCCCTGCCAGCTCAAGCTGAGAGGGGAAGCCTGCAGCATCCAAGCCATGCTTTATGACCTTATTGAGTGTGGAAAGCGGCCGGCACTGTAACAACAGGACAGTGGGTGGAGGTTGAAAGAGTCTATGGTGGATCCACAGTAACATTTAAGTGGCTCGCAGATCCAGAGGCCAAGCCTCAGAGAAACCCTGATTCGCAGGTTATCATTATCCAGCTGTGTGCCAGGCAAAACGAAGGTAAGGCATTGTGCCAGACACTGCAGTGGGGTTGTGAGGCCAAGCGAAAACATGTGAGACAGTGCTGGTCGAGCTGGCATGTATCTATATTTCTACTTTATACTATGTTAATATGTATAAATAGCAAAGTGTGCCAAAATATATTTTACTTTATCTAAAATGTGCTGTGAATAAAAGAAGTTTGGCAACCATTGGTGGAGATGTTAACTGGATATGTAGATGTTGACTAGATATATTTCTTTATTTGCCACAAGGGCGCACAAGAAAAGGGGACAATACAAAGACACATGCCGGGGATTTTACATACAGTCGTGTACAGTGTGCTGATATTGACTAAATGGACAGTGTGTAGATGTTAAGTGGATAGATACTGTGTAGATGTTGACTGGATAGATAGACATGGTGTACTGATATTGACTGGATAGACACAGTGTATAGAATTTGATTGGATGGATAGAGTGTGAGTTTGCTGTTGACTGGATAGATAAACAGTGTGTAGATTTGATTATATAGATAGACACAGTGTGTAGATGTTGCCTGTATATATAGACACAGTGTGTAGATGTTAACTGGGTAGGTATACACATTATCATTCTTTGGCCTGGCTGGCTGGAATACCAATCATGTCAAAGGATAATGATGATGTGTCGATCTATCCAGTCAACATCTACACACGGTGTCTATCTATCTATCTGTGGGAGCATGTCCCGATAAAGGGGGATGTAACAGCCTCAAACAGTTAATCGGCCAATTTGACCTGGCCGATAGATATCGACTAGATTTTCCGACTGTGCCACTGTGGACGTGGACTAATCGTAGCGGAACATCTAGATCGTACCTAGACAGGGTTCTAGTTAGAAATAAGGATAGGGACATGTTAAGCTGTCCACAAATGTTCATGGTTGCCTATTCAGATCACAAACTAGTCAACCTTGATAGAACCCATAGACAAGGACCCGGCTACTGGAAGCTGAACTTGTCGTTACCGACATGCAAAGCTTATGGTAGACAGATTCGCACTTTAGTTAAACAGCACTTGACAGGGGCTATTGTCAATAACAGATGGTGGTACTCTCTCAAGAAGGCAGTTAGATTAGACTCGTTAGTTTTTAGTAAAGAATTAACGTTAGATAGAAATAGGACCGAGAAGGAACTGGTAGATAAAGTAGAAGAGGCAATTAGAAGTGGCAATTAGAGGGCTGCGTTGTCAGAAGCAAAATACGTGCTCTGGATAAAAAGGGAGCCAAAGCTGTTAGCTGAGCCCGGGTGATGGAGGCGAAAAGTGGCAACAAATCCACGATTCGGTCTTTGAAGGACCAAGACGGACGCGTGATACCTGAACCGAAGCAGATGTGCGCGGCCTTTCAGCGGCACTTTGCTCAGCTGTTCAGGCAGGGCGGCGCGCCGGGATGGTCTATGGATTTCGGTCCATACCTCGACGGCCTACTGCGACTCTCGGACAGCGAGGTGAAGTTCTGCGAAAAGCCGATTTCAGCCGCTGAGGTAGGGGACTCGTTGAGCCAATGCGGCAAACGCAAATCTCCAGGTCTCGACAGCCTACCCTACGAATTTTACGTACCAATGCCGGACTTGTTCTCTGGTCTCCTGGAAGCGGTCTACTGCAACTGGCAGCAGAACGGAAGAATTCCCAGTATTGTGACCAGGGGCGTAGTCACACTAGTCAGGAAGGACGAGAATAAGGGGGATGACATAGGCAACTTCCGGCCCATAACTCTGCTAAACACAGAGTTACAGATTTTGGCCAAGGTGTTGGCAAAGAGGCTGGCGCTTGTCGTTCGAAAACCTGGTGGGAGAAGCGCAGACACGCAGACATCCCGACCAGGTCCATACACGACAACCTCCACCTCATGCGAGACATCATAGAGAGGGTAGGGTGTAAACCCTGATCAACTTGGATCTCGATAGGGTTGACCATCGTTACCTGGATGCGGTGCCTGAGGTGGCAGGCTTCGGACTCGTGTTCAGGGGCTGGATTGCTGCAAGGCATAACAGCAACATCTGCTCAAGGGTCAAGGTGAACGGCTACCTCTCGGAGCCGTTCCATATCACGCGATCCATCCGACAGGGATGCCCTCTCTCCTCCCTTCTGTAAGTACTGACTCTCGAGCCACTACTGCGGAAGTTGGAGCTATTGTAGGGCATCCCTCTAGAACCGGGACTGCGGAAAGTGGCATCGGCCTATGCCGACGATGTGACAGTAATGGTGTCGAGCACCTCGCAAATCGAGGAAGTCGGCACCTTACTGAAGGAATATGAAAGGTTCACAGGAGTGAAGCTGAACCGGGACAAGTCCGTTGGTTTGCAACTCGGATCGTGGAGAGGCAAACCGATTCCTTCCGATGGCGTCGACAGACGCTGGACGGAAGGACCGGTGAAGCTGTTCGGGTCTGGTTTGGTCCGGACCTCCAGGTGGAGAAGAACTGGAACGAGGTGATGACCAAGGTGTTTGCGCTCACTCAGAAGTGGGCCGAGTGCAAACTATCCTTGAAAGGTCGAGCGGAGGTGGCGAATACTTTTATAGCGTCCGTCATCTACTACCGCTTGACCGTCGTGCCTTGTCCAGCCAAAACTCTCACCAAAATGGAGCGCGCGCTCTTCCAATTCCTTTGGAAGAAACGGGCTCCTTTGGTGAGAAGATCCATCTGCTGCCAACACCCTTCCAACGGAGGGCTGGGGATGCTGTGGCTGACGATGCGCAAACATATTCCTCACCTGACAACCGGTGTGGGCCCGTTCGTGAGGCAAGCCTTCCCACGACTCGTCTCGCTGATCGAGCTGCAGTCCTGGGTCAAGCAAAGACCGAGGAAAATGGGTGACTGGCACATCGAATGTGCTCAGGCGCTCACAGCCCTCTGGCAGGCGGACTCGGCGATCAGTGGAGACTCCACTTCGTCGTTCTATAGAGGGTTTGTCCGCAGAAAGTGTGACGACGTGCTCGGAGAAACTCTAGGCATAGAGGAAGACGAACTGGCTAGTCTGTTCGGTAGGACCTTCTGCCCGGGACTGATGGACAACTTCCAAAAGTCCCTGGCCTGGCAGTGCTACCGAGGAGCTTTACCAGTTTGAGACAAGCTCTACAGACATGGGCGCCCCGGGAAGGGACCCTTCCAAAAATATCTGTCCGAGATGCGTGCGAGGCGAAGAAACCATCGCGCATGCATTCGTACACTGCCCGAGCGTTACCGACCTGTGGGGCTATGTAGAATGACTATTCTCACGGGTGGGACCAATCCGGTTGACCACGGAGTCCATTGTCATGATCAAACCGCCACCCTCCTTCAAAAACGAAGGAGAGGCGGTTTTCCTTTGTGTGATAACTATGGTGGACGAGGTTAAAAGGGCTGAGGTCAGACACCTTTCTCTCCGGCCAACAACTGATTCTTTTTTTCAAATACCACTTTGGAAGAAGAATCAGGATGGAGAGAGAGGTGCTGTGCCCCAGCAAGTTTTATGAAAGGTGGGTGAAAGTGGCGAGAATGGCCCGAGTGAATGGGCCTTCTCTCTATATCAGCCTGTAGGTTGAGGAAAAAGAGGAAGAGAGGAAGGGGTACTCACTCTTCGTACTCCTGGAGATGAGGGTTGCACATTTTTTACGGGGGTATGTGTTACCCATATGTAATGTCTCCCCTTATTGGGGAAAATCTATTAATTTTAAATTGCATTTGGGATAGTATTTTACACGTTTTTATTGTATGTAAACTTCCTCCTTTGTATTTGTCCCCTTCTTTTGTGCCTCTGTGGCTAATAAAGAAACATATCTATCCAGTCAACCTCTACACACTGTGTCTATCTATCTGTCACGGGTGGGACCGATCCGGTTGACCACCGAGGTCATTGTAACAATTAAACCGCCTCCCCCCTTCAAAAATGAAGGAGAGGCGGTGTTTCTGTGCGTAATAGCCATGGTGAAAGAGGTTGTATGGTGGACGCGTCTGAAAGGACTGAGGTCAGGCACCTTTCTCTCTGGCCAACAACTGATCCGTTTCTTCCGATATCATTTCGGAAGAAGGATCAGGATGGAGAGAGAGGTGCTCCACCCCAGTCGTTTTTATGAAAGGTAGGTGAAAGTGGCGAGAATGGCTCGTGTGAATGGGCCTTCTCTCTACATCAGCCTGTAGGTGGAAAAGATGAAGGAATGAGGGAGCACCCTCTCTCTGTACTCCTGAGGAGAAGGGTTGCACACTTTTTTCGGGGGTGTGTGCGACCTCCCAAAACGCCTCCTCTCTATTGAAGACTTTATTGTTAATTTTATATTTGTTATTTGTTTTCTTTACTCGCCTTTTTGTGTAAACTCCGCCCCTTGTATTTGTCCCCTTCTATTGCGCCCTCGTGGCAATAAATAGAAATATATCTATCTTTGCAAGACAAAGATGGACGCATTATACTTGAATACAAGCAGATGTGCACGGCCTTCCAGCAGCATTTTGCACAACTGTTCGGACAAAGCGGTACATCGAACGAAATGATGGACTTCAGCTCCTACCTCGACGGCGTACCGCGACTCTCGAGCACGGATGCGGAGAGTTGCGAAAGGCCGATCACAGCGGGCAAAATAGAAGATGCCCTAGGCCGCTGCGGGAAATGCAAATCACCCGGTTTAGATGGTCTACCCTATGAGTTTTACATAGGCATGCCAGACTTATTCTCTGGCATCCTCGAAGCGGTCTACTGCAACTGGCAGCAGAACGGGAGGATTCCCAGTTCTGTAGGCAGAGGCGTAGTAACGCTGATCAGGAAAGATGAGAACAAGGGGGATGAGATAAGCAATTTCAGGCCCATAACTCTGCTCAACACAGAGTTAAAGATTTTGGCCAAGTTGTTAGCAGCAAGGCTGGTGCTTGTCGTTGAGAAAACCGAAACATGTGCAATCCCAACCAGGTCCATACGCGACAACTTCCACCTCATGCGATACATCATAGATCAGTCTAAGGCATTTGATAGGATCGACGATCAATACTTGGAAGCAGTTCTCAAGGCGGCCAGCTTCGGTCCCGTCTTCAGAGGCTGGATCGCTGCCATGCACACCAGTATCTGCTTGGCAGTCAAGGTGAATGGCTACCTATCAGAGCCATTCCAAATCATGCGCTCCATCCGTCAGGGATGCCCTCTCTCCTCGATTCTGTATGTACTGACTCTCGAGCCGTTACTGTGGAAGTTGGAGCTGTTGCAGGGCATCCTGATCGAACCAGGACTGCGGAAAGCAGCGTCAGCCTATGCCAACGACAACCGTAATGGTGTTGAAAACCTCGGAAATCGGGGTAATCGGCAACCTATTACAGGAATACGAAACGTTGACAGGAGCAAGACTAAACCCAAACAAGCCTGTCGGTTTGTAACTCGGCACATGGAGAAGCAAACCCATGCCTTCCGACAGTGTCGTTGGACGCTGGAAGGAAGGACCGGTGAAATTGCTTGGGGTCTGGTTCGGTCCAGACCTCCAGGTGGACAAGAACTTGAACGAGGTCACGGCGAAGGTGTTTGCACTCACCCAGAAGTGGGCTGAGTGCAAACTCTCCGTGAAAGGTCGAGCGGAGGTGGCGAACACTTACATAGCGTCCATCATCTACTACCGCTTGACAGTCGTGCCTTGCCCCCGTGAATACCTTACCAAAATGGAACGCCTACTCTTCAAGTTCCTCTGGAAGAAACAGGCTCCATTGGTGAAGAGATCCATCTGCTGTCAACACCCTTCTAACGGGGGGCTGGGCATGCCATGGCTGATGATGCGCAAACATGCGCTGAGGCTACGCCATCACCAGGTATTCCTGACTGGTGAACCGGTGTGGCTGTCGTTTGTGAGACAAGCTCTTCCACAACTCGTCTCACTAACAGAGCTGCAGTCCTGGGTCAAGCGAAGACCGAAAATGGGTGCCTGGCACCTCGAGTGCTTTCAGGCGCACACAGCCCTCTACCAAGCGGAAACGGCAATCAGTGGAGACTACACTTCAACATTCTATAGGGGATTAGTGGAGGATAAGTGCGACAATGTTCTTGGGGAAACTCTAGGCATTGAGGAGGACGAACTGACCAGTCTGTTCGGAAGGACTTTCCGTCCAGGGTCTATGGATAACTTCCAGAGGTCTCTGGCCTGGCAGTGCTACTGAGGAGCTCTACCAGTTTGAGACAAAATCCTCAGGCACGGATGCCCTGGCAGAGATCCTGCCAAAATGACCTGTCCAAGATGCGAGCAGGACATTGAAACCGTTCTGCACGCAATTGTTCAATGCCCAGGGGTGACCGACCTGTGGAATTATGTCGAACAGCTGCTGTCACGTGTGGGACGCATCCAGTTGTCCGTCGAGTCCATCGTGAGGATCACCCCGCCGCCTTCATTTAAGAACGAAGGAGAGGCGGTTTTCCTCTGTCTGGTGGCTATGGCGAAAGACGTAATATGGTGGACGAGGTTAAAAGGACTGAGGGCAAACACCTTTCTCTCCGGACAACAACTTATCCCCTTCTTTAAGTATCACTTCAGAAGGAAGGTGAGAGTGGAGACAGAGGTGCTACACCCCAGTAAATTCGCTGAATGTGGTAAAAATGGCCCGAGTGAATGGGCCTTCTCTGTATATAAACCTGTAGGTTGAGGAAGATAAACAGAGGGAAAACAGGAACACCTACAAAACGTGTTCCTGGTGTTGAGGGTTGTTCTATCCACGGGGTGTAAAACAACCCTGCAGTAACGTTCCCTCCTATTGGGGATTTCAATTGTTATTTTATTATATATAGTTTATTGTTATTTATTAATGTTAAAGTTATTTTTATGTAAAACCCCCGCCGTCACGTTTTGTAATGTCCCATTTTTGTATGCCCCTGTGGCAAATAAAGAAAGATATCTATCCAGTCAACCTCTACACACGGTGTCTATCTATCCAGTCAACATCTACTCACTGTCTCTATCTATCTATCTATCTATCTATCCAGTCAACATCTACACACTGTCTCTATCTATCTATATATCTATCTATCCAGTCAGTATCAACACACTCTATATCCAGTCAGCATGTACACACTGTATATCCAGTAAACAATATTGATGTCAATTGGTTATATAAATAGACAGACACAGTGTGAAGATGTTGACTGTATATGTTGAGTAAAGAAGAAAGTACAAAGAATTTTTCGGTATCTTTTAATTATCTATATTTCTACTTTATGCTATGCTAATATGTATAAATACTGCTTTTGAATAAATTTTTTAATTTAGGTACAATATGTACCACAATATCTTTCCTTGTTCTATGAGTAAAAAGTTTGGAACCACTGATCTAGAATGAAGAAAAATTAATTTGCCTCCTTCTGTTTGGTCTGACAAAAATATCATGAGATATGTCAATTATAATTAAACTAGCTGAGCTACCCGGTGATACACAGGTATTTTATGAAAGTTACAATATATTTGGCACACATTGCAAAATATTTGACCATTCAAATATGATTGCTGAATTTTAACCAAAGTAGGAATTATAGCAGAATATTTATTGCCGTTTGGTCAAAGTAAATCATCTAGATAAAAATTTAGTTTTTTCCAGTGGTGATTTTTTTAATACTGCTCCCTATTACAGTCAGCATATATAATGCTTTACTCATAGATGAATCATTAGGTATGTTGTCAGTGAAAAGGGCATGACCAAAAAAATGCATTTAGATTTTATAAAATAAGAAAATAAATTTAGCATTGGCTTATGATTGAATGAAGCATTTACTTACTCATTTCTGTAATTCGGGGAAAGTGTATTTAAATTTGTACACTGTAGATTTCACCAATCTTTGCCTCTATGGCAGTAGGATCTTGTTTGAGGGAGATTTGTTTTCTATTTCTATTAGCTATACCAACAGTTATAGTGGCTCACATGACATACATAGATACATACACGCACATGTATGTGTGTAAGACAGTTGTTTGTGATTTGAAATGGATTTTGCTAATATTTCTAATATTTCGAGTTATCACATAGAACCGTTCCTTTTTGCTTCATACATATATACATACCTGAGAAAGTAAGGTGGGATTCGAAGGAAATTTGGCTGCTATTTCTATCCAACAAAGTCCTCACTTATACTACTTTATATAGCAGAGGTACCCGGGAATGCCTGCATATTCTTCCAAAGCAACATCATGCAGTAAATTTGCGGCTTCAGAATTCCTTGCAAACTACATGACTAAGGAATTAGGATCTGTGTGTATTGTCATTGAATGAGGAATTACGACATTGCTCATTCCAAAGCCTCTGGATAAACAACATACTTGGTTTTGCCCTGTGGTGTCACAATGAAGAGACAATCAGGGTTCCCAACCCT
Organism: Eledone cirrhosa; assembly: GCA_964016885.1. Lineage (NCBI taxonomy): Eukaryota > Metazoa > Mollusca > Cephalopoda > Octopoda > Eledonidae > Eledone > Eledone cirrhosa. Next base: position 246,520,086 of record OZ024743.1, on the reverse strand, counting down.
TGGTGTGCCAACATAGAGTTGACCGTGTGAAAAGACAGGATCTGCCAGATTCAACCCAACGACTTTCAATGATTGCCCTTGAGATTTATTAATGGTCATGGCAAAACTGAGCCTGATCGGAAATTGAAGTCTTTGAAATTCAAATGGCAAATCAGTTGGCTTCAGAGGTATTCTGGGAATGAAACAATTGTCACCAGCAAATTTTCTTGACATGATTGCAACTTCTAGAACATTGGACATCATATTTTTGATGATGAGTCTTGTGCCATTACAAAGTTTTGGAGAATCCAGATTGCAAAGTAGCATAACCGATGCTTCAAGCTTCAGTATCAGGTTGTGTGGAGGAATTCCCGCTTGTTCAAGACTGTTCAAAAATTCAGTTGGATAGTTTACAACCTGGTCTTGTGTCAACTGATTTGTAGCATATTTTCTCTCCCGGTAACATCTCCAGCAGCCGTCTGTTGATTTCTTTCACAGCAACATTTTTAGATGCTAATATTGCTCGTTCACAGAGCCATTTCGGATCACATTGCCTAGTTTGAATGTTTGGAAACACTCTGGCAATCAGTTCTTGTTCTGTGTCAATGATATGGCCAAATGACAACTGAATATGGTCATTGGAGTCCTTTTCAAGAAGTCCATTTCCCAATTTAAGTAGTTGGTTGGCAAACTCACTGACACCTTCATCACCAGTTAAGTGCACTTGCATATTGGTTGTAAGGTTCAGCAGCTGAAAGTGGGGCCAGAGAGAGGATGTTTTCAGACAGGCATTGACCTGATCAGCTCAAGTCCCTTGAAGAATTACAGGCAGAGTTTATTTGAAATCACCAGCAAGAACCATTGTCACTCCTCCCATTATGCAACTATTTTCTCTCAGATCCCTTATCGTCCGGTCCAAAGCTTCAATTGCTCCTTTATGGCTCATAGTAGCTTCATCCCAAATTATCATCTTGCATGTTTGCAGAAGCTTGCCCTTGGGTGAGTTCTTCTTGCAAAAAGATTGTTCATGCCGTGTGAGATCTATGGGCAGCTTAAACATGGAGTGTGCAGTTCTTCCTCCATCCAGAAGTGTTGCTGCAATGCCACTTGAAGCCACATCAGGGGCAATATGTTGCTTTTGGCGAACTTTTGCAAGCAGGAGGTTTATGAGGAATGTCTTGCCTGTGCCAGAAGGAGCATCGATGAAGAAAAGTCCTCCCCTGTCATTTTGAATGTTTTCGATGGTGTTGTGGTAGGCATATTTCTGGTCATCCATCAATCGAGGTTCATTTTCATCCACAAACTTACGCAATGCTTGAATATTGTAGTTTGTCTCCTGAAAAATGTCTTGTGCTACCTCCATTTCTTCATCTCACTCTGGCATCCTGCAGTTAGCTAATGTGCTATTCATTGCCTGAACTCGATGGGACAGGTCACAGAGAGCTTGATTGTAAATCCTGGGGGTATATTCCATATACATAATGCCATGATGTATTCGAGCTAGGTGTAGATAGTCGTCCGACATATTGTTTTTGTACTCCTGCCAGAGTAGATGAGCTTCCTCAATTCCACATGCTCTGAGCATGATAGCAAATAATTGTCTTATTTGACTGGCTACTTGAGTGATTGCTGCTTCTTCTAGGCACTTCTTCCAGTGTCCATTGTCATGCAGGAGTCCATGCTGTTTACATGCTTCTTGGTATGTTGCGCACTCCCTTCCTCTGAAGCACCTAAGATCCTCAAATGACGTTGGTCCTCGAACAGTATACAGAAGTAACCATAAATAAAAACATTCTCTGTTGTTGGGATGGACATTGTAAACACGCCCAATAGCATCACTTGACTTGACTTCATGACCTTCCACTAAATGACCCTGCTTTCTTTGATTCCAGGTCTAGTAGGTGTAGTATGTTGGGACTTCAGCATATAGGAGGGATCGAGCAAATTCATCATTCTGGCAGAGTTTAAAGAAAGCAGTTAGTGTAGTGCCATGTGATGATTGTGCCAACTGATGAGCAGTGATCTCAGTGAAGTACACTCTCTGTCCATTTTCCAGATAAAAGATAAATACACCATTAATTCCACCCTAAACAATTACACAGATCCTTTATTTATATCAATAAAAGGAAATCTTTTAATAGATTTTCTGAAATTTATTCTCCTTAACGAATGGTAGGAACGGTGTAGTGATATATGGCATGTCTTAGGCAATTAAACCTGGTGCAGTCCATCCATCCCCATAAAGAGAGAGAGAGAGAGAGAGAGAGAGAGAGAGAGAGAGAGAGAGAGAGAGAGAGAGAGAGAGAGAGAGAGAGAGAACTGGCTTCAATACTTGACTGATACTTTATTTATAAATTTATCAATCCCAAAAGGATAAAAGGCAATGTTCTAATGACTTTGGTAATTTGGTACCTGATATTCTTTTGAGTGGATGCAGCAACTAAAATTGCCATCAAATAATGAAGGAAATAATATAAAATACAAATAGTTAAATGAAAAAAAAAAGGTTCTTGTTTCAGCAAAATGGAATTTTCATAGGCACAGGTATGGCTGATTAGTTAAGGAGTTTGCTTCATAACCATGCGATTTCAGGTTTAGTCCCACTTCGGTAAGTATCTTTTACCATAACATTGAGTGAAATTTGATGAACAGAAACTGCTAAAGTCTATTGTATTTATATGATAATAATAATAATTTTTTTATTATTATTATTATTATTATATATATATATTTAGTTATGTAATAAACAACATACGATAATTAATTCATTTACCAGTGGTTTCTTAAAGACAGATATTTATATCTGTCTTCAGTCGTCAGAAAGAATAACATGGAATGTTTATTAAATATGGATTTTTTTTTTCAAATCCATATTTAATAAATATTCTATGCTATTCTTTCTGGCAACTGAAGACAGATATAAATATCTGTCTTCAAGAAACCACTGGTAAATGAATTAATCAGGTTCAATCATTACATCGATCGAGCCTCGAGCTGATCGCCAGAGAAACGATTGTAATATGTCTAATAAATTTTATTCGTCGCAAAACTGATTCTCCGTTTCTTATGTGATATCATACTCTGCTCTGTAAGAGCATCGAGTGCTCAAACGGCCTACCGCTTACGGACGCTTTAAGCATCCCACACCAATTATATATATATATATATAAAGTTCTAGTTTGTAGGAAAGAAAATAAGGCGCCGGTCCCCTCCGAGAAATGGCCATGCTCAGTGTGTAGGAAAGGCGTAGGTAGAAACTCCATTTTATGTCCCAAATGCAAAGTATGGGTACATAAAAGATGTAGTGGGATCACAGGTAAGCTAACTAAGAACACAGATTTTACATGTGGCCGGTGCTCTGGTGCAATAAGTAGCAGCAAGTGCCCACAAAATACTAACTCTTTCAATTGCGCAGAGGCTTCTATAGAAATAGTGGACAGCTTCCGTTACCTGGGTGACAAAATCAGCAGTGGGGGAGGGTGCTCTGAAAGTACAGTAGCTAGAGTCAGAACTGGATGGAAAAAGTTCAGAAAGCTTATACCACTATTAGCCGCTAAAGGGTTCTCCCTAAAAATGAAAGGCAGGTTGTATGATGCCTGCATACGAACAGCAATGTTGCATGGCAGTGAGACCCGGGCATTGTGTGCAGAGGATATATGCAGACTAGAGAGGAACGAAGCTTGCATGCTCCGCTGGATGTGTAATAGTAATATACGTGAACGGCAAAGCATAAACGAACTAAGGAAAAAATTAGAAATAAGAGGGATCGGATGTTGTTTACTCGAGAGAAGGCTACGTTGGTATGGTCACGTGATGCGCATGAAATACGACAGCTGCATAACAAAGTGCAGGGCAATAAAGATAGATGGTAGCCACGGAGTAGGCAGACCCAGAAAAACCTGGGACGAGCTGATAAATTCCGACCTCACACACTTACACCTCTCCAAGACAATGTCACTGGACCGAGACTTTTGGCGGTACTCAGTAACAGAGAAGACCCGCCTTACCTAAATACAAAGTAAAACCTACTAGTCAGTAGGCATCTCTAACAAAATACACCCCCGTCCCACCCCATCCACACCGCCCCCTTCAATGCAAAGTTATGTTGGTGCCACAACATCCAGGCCGAAACAAACGAGATCGTGTAGGTGTCACGACAAAAAAAAACACACAGTCCACGCTGTAATGTGACCGTGTAGGCAACACGGTAAAAACCTCCCAGTCCCACACTGTAAATGTGGTTGGTGTTAGGAAGGGCATCCAGCTGTAGAAAACACGCCAGACAGTCCATGCTGTAATGTGGCCATGTAGGCAACACGGTAAAAACCTCCCAGCCCCACACTGTAAATGTGGTTGGTGTTAGGAAGGGCATCCAGCTTTAGAAAACCCGCCAGACAGTCCTATGCGAGCAAGACAACCACTCTTGCCTCAAGTGGGAAAACCCCCGTCCAAACCCATGCAAGCGTGGAACAGGGACGTTAAACGATGATGATGATGATATATATATAATAATAATAACAATAATCATTTAATGTCAATTTTCCTTGCTAGCAATAGTTGGATGCGTCATCACAGCCCAAATCAGTACTTAGTGACACTGACCTCCCAGACCGGCCAAGGACTGCATCTTGCTTATTCACGCACTCTACAGAGTGCACTAAGTGCATTCCATCATGGCACTAGCACTAAGGGGGCCATCATGTTCTTGACATAACTGAAGAATCTTCTTGAACTTTTGTTTGGCGAGTTTTCTATGGCTGGATGCCCTTCATATTACCAACCATTTTATGTGTATGTGTGTGTGCTTTATGACCTGAAACTTAGTGGTTCAACAAAAAGATAGATTTAAAATCCCTTGAAGGTGGTACCCCAAAATGGCTGCAGTGTTAAGACTAAAGCCATTAAAAGAATGCACAGCTTTACTTTCCCACCAGAATAAACAGTCAATTTGGGTGCAAGAATTACTGTTTATAGCATTATAAAAATATCTGACATTTTTATGAGACAAGTAAACTGGACTGTTGAATTTTTAACTAAGAAGCCATCAGCATAAAAATAACGGTTTCTAATTCAGGCACAAGGCCAGAAATTTAATGGGGGTAGAAAATCAAATAAATCAACACCAGGACTTAATTGGCACATTATTTTAACCATCTCATTACCATATTTGATAAAATACACTGTATTTGAATTAATCACTTATGAATTTGAAGAGGATTTACTAAAATTAGTTCAATTATTAAGATAACAAAAAGGTTTTTATATAAAGTTTTGTTGGAAGATTTTAATTTAAATAGGAACCTTCTAAATGTCTAGTTTTGTCTTATAGAACCAGAAGCAGTTTTTGGCAAGTTGGTATTGAAAGGATTAATTACCCCAGAAAGGTAAAGTTTACCTTGACAAGATTTTAACAAAGAACATAAAGACTGACAAATAAATGCCACAAAGCATTCTATTTGCTGTTCCAATAGAAATTTGCAGTAGAAATGATATAACAGTATATTAAATATCAAATGATACAGATTATATATAAATATAGTAAGATAAAAAATATATAATATTTATTCATACATAAAATATATTATATTATTTAATATACAGAAATTAACAATTTTATTTATTATATATTATAATTATATTATAATTATATTATAATTATTTACAATTTGCGTGTAGGCAGGCCTCTCTGGAAATAAGGGTAGGGGCACTGAGGGTATTACGTGGCCATGAGAGGGAGGAGGGGAGTTTGAGGACCTCTGTTGTAGGGTGTCCAAAACTCACCCTCCTTACCAAGCAGCCTTGGTGAGATTGCCTCAAAGATCTGACCATGCAACAAGTACTGGATTACATGTAATCAGTAGTGCTTGCAAGCAATTTAACACAGATACAGACATACAAACACACACTCACATGTAATCAGTAGTGCTTGCAAGCAATTTAACACAGATACAGACATACAAACACACACTCACACGTAATCAGTAGTGCTTGCAAGCAATTTAACACAGATACAGACATACAAACACACACTCACACGTAATCAGTAGTGCTTGCAAGCAATTTAACACAGATACAGACATACAAACACACACTCACACGTAATCAGTAGTGCTTGCAAGCAATTTAACACAGATACAGACATACAAACACACACTCACACGTAATCAGTAGTGCTTGCAAGCAATTTAACACAGATACAGACATACAAACACACACTCACACGTAATCAGTAGTGCTTGCAAGCAATTTAACACAGATACAGACATACAAACACACACTCACACGTAATCAGTAGTGCTTGCAAGCAATTTAACACAGATACAGACATACAAACACACACTCACACGTAATCAGTAGTGCTTGCAAGCAATTTAACACAGATACAGACATACAAACACACACTCACACGTAATCAGTAGTGCTTGCAAGCAATTTAACACAGATACAGACATACAAACACACACTCACACGTAATCAGTAGTGCTTGCAAGCAATTTAACACAGATACAGACATACAAACACACACTCACACGTAATCAGTAGTGCTTGCAAGCAATTTAACACAGATACAGACATACAAACACACACTCACACGTAATCAGTAGTGCTTGCAAGCAATTTAACACAGATACAGACATACAAACACACACTCACACGTAATCAGTAGTGCTTGCAAGCAATTTAACACAGATACAGACATACAAACACACACTCACACGTAATCAGTAGTGCTTGCAAGCAATTTAACACAGATACAGACATACAAACACACACTCACACGTAATCAGTAGTGCTTGCAAGCAATTTAACACAGATACAGACATACAAACACACACTCACACGTAATCAGTAGTGCTTGCAAGCAATTTAACACAGATACAGACATACAAACACACACTCACACGTAATCAGTAGTGCTTGCAAGCAATTTAACACAGATACAGACATACAAACACACACTCACACGTAATCAGTAGTGCTTGCAAGCAATTTAACACAGATACAGACATACAAACACACACTCACACGTAATCAGTAGTGCTTGCAAGCAATTTAACACAGATACAGACATACAAACACACACTCACACGTAATCAGTAGTGCTTGCAAGCAATTTAACACAGATACAGACATACAAACACACACTCACACGTAATCAGTAGTGCTTGCAAGCAATTTAACACAGATACAGACATACAAACACACACTCACACGTAATCAGTAGTGCTTGCAAGCAATTTAACACAGATACAGACATACAAACACACACTCACACGTAATCAGTAGTGCTTGCAAGCAATTTAACACAGATACAGACATACAAACACACACTCACACGTAATCAGTAGTGCTTGCAAGCAATTTAACACAGATACAGACATACAAACACACACTCACACGTAATCAGTAGTGCTTGCAAGCAATTTAACACAGATACAGACATACAAACACACACTCACACGTAATCAGTAGTGCTTGCAAGCAATTTAACACAGATACAGACATACAAACACACACTCACACGTAATCAGTAGTGCTTGCAAGCAATTTAACACAGATACAGACATACAAACACACACTCACACGTAATCAGTAGTGCTTGCAAGCAATTTAACACAGATACAGACATACAAACACACACTCACACGTAATCAGTAGTGCTTGCAAGCAATTTAACACAGATACAGACATACAAACACACACTCACACGTAATCAGTAGTGCTTGCAAGCAATTTAACACAGATACAGACATACAAACACACACTCACATGTAATCAGTAGTGCTTGCAAGCAATTTAACACAGATACAGACATACAAACACACACTCACACGTAATCAGTAGTGCTTGCAAGCAATTTAACACAGATACAGACATACAAACACACACTCACACGTAATCAGTAGTGCTTGCAAGCAATTTAACACAGATACAGACATACAAACACACACTCACACGTAATCAGTAGTGCTTGCAAGCAATTTAACACAGATACAGACATACAAACACACACTCACACGTAATCAGTAGTGCTTGCAAGCAATTTAACACAGATACAGACATACAAACACACACTCACACGTAATCAGTAGTGCTTGCAAGCAATTTAACACAGATACAGACATACAAACACACACTCACACGTAATCAGTAGTGCTTGCAAGCAATTTAACACAGATACAGACATACAAACACACACTCACACGTAATCAGTAGTGCTTGCAAGCAATTTAACACAGATACAGACATACAAACACACACTCACACGTAATCAGTAGTGCTTGCAAGCAATTTAACACAGATACAGACATACAAACACACACTCACACGTAATCAGTAGTGCTTGCAAGCAATTTAACACAGATACAGACATACAAACACACACACTCACACTTACATTGGGCCTGCTAAATTCATCTCACAATATATTGGCCAATACTAGACTATAGAACACATTTTCTATAAATGCCACAGAGTGATATGAAACCTGAAACCATATGGCTGCAAAAATAAATTATTTTAACCACACAGCCATGCCTATATATGTGTGCGTATCCTAATACAGCATGGTTGAGAATGAAGATATATATTAACTCATACACATTATCATCATCACCACTTTATGTCCTCTTTTCCATGCTTGCATAGGTTAGATGGCTCTTTTTTCTGCACAGCATCTCTTCACTTATTGTATTCCTTTGCCTTCTCCTCTGTGAGATTCAGTAATTTACCATAGGCTCTCATCACCTCTGCCCAAGTCTTCATTGGTCTTCCACTGGGATTTTGTGACATTTCATGCAGTCATCATTGTCCACGTGCATCACATGCCCATATCAATTTTCTCTCTTGCTCACTACATCTGATTTCTCTCATACCCAGTTTTTCTCTCTCAGTTCATCCTTGCCTTGTCATTCATGCATATTAACATTGCACATCTATCAAAACATGCTTGCTTCATTTTTCATCAACCTTTGCATATATTCTACATTCACTGCACATGTCTCACTACTCACTACTATACAGCATAGCACATTGCACACAAGTGTCATACAGCTGACCTTTCATTTGTAGAGGTTTATGTATAATATACATAAAAAATATAAAGGTGTGGTGAATTGGCAGAATTGGTAGAGTGTTAGCTAAAATACTATTGCAGCATTTAAATTCTGAGTTCAAATCACACCAAGATGAATTTCGCCTTTCATCCTTCTGAAGCTGATAAAATAAAGTGCCAGTCAAGTACTTGGGCTAATTAAATCAATTTTGTCCTTCACCCAAATTTGCTGGCTTTGTACCTAAATCAGAAACCATCATACACACATATATTGGCTGTATGTATCTGGTTTAGAATGGGTACACCATATCCCTGTGTGTCATAAGAAGTGACTAAAAGAGAAGGGCATCTGGCTGTAAAACAATGCCTTTAAAAGCCCTATCCAATCCATATCAGCATGGAAAAGTTGATGTAAGAACTATAATGATGATGATGATAATCTTGCTGTGGTCATATCAATATATATGTGTGTGTTTGTGTGACAGGCTGCTCCCGAGCACTACTGGTAACATTTACCCTAGTACAACCTGTTGGTGACTAAACCAGAAACCCCACCAAGCTTGCTTGGTGAGGAGGGTAATTATTGAACATCCTGCAGGACAAAAAGCAAAATCTATCAAAGGGTGGAGGGACTAATGGGAGTCAATGGCCATCCATTAGTATGTAAATATCTAAATATATTATGTGTGTCATCATCATCATCATCATCATCAACGTTTAACGTCCGTGTTCCACGCTTGCATGGGTTTGGACGGGGGTATTCCCACTTGAGGCAAGAGTGATTGTCTTGCTCGCATAGGACTGTCTGGCAGGTTTTCTACAGTTGGATGCCCTTCCTAACACCAACCACATTTACAGTGTGGGTCTGGGAGGTTTTTACCGTGTTGCCTACACGGCCACATTACAGCGTGAACTGTGTGTTTTTTTGTCGTGACACCTACACGATCTCATTTGTTTCGGCCTGGGTGTTGTGGCACCAACATAACTTTACATTGAAAGGGGCGGTGTGGATGGGGTGGTGGGACGGGGTGTATTTTGTTAGAGATGCCTACTGGCTGTAGTAGGTTTTACTATGTATTTAGGTAAGGCGGGTCTTCTCTGTTACTGAGTACCGCCAAAGGTCTCGGTCCAATGACATTGTCTTGGAGAGGTGTAAGTGTGTGAGGTTGGAGTTTATCAGCTCGTCCCAGGTTTTTCTAGGTCTGCCTATTCCGTGGCTACCGTGTATCTTTATTGCCCTGCACTTTGTTATACAGCTATCGACTTTCATGCGCATCACGTGTCCATACCAACGTAGCCTTCTCTCGAGTAAACAACATCTGATCCCTCTTATTTCTAATTTTTTCCTTAGTTCGTTTATGCTTTGCCGTTCACGTATATTACTATTACACATCCAGCGGAGCATGCAAGCTTCGTTCCTCTCTAGTCTGCGAATATTCTCTGCACACAATGCCCAGGTCTCACTGCCATGCAACATTGCTGTTCGTATGCAGGCATCATACAACCTGCCTTTCATTTTTAGGGAGAACCCTTTAGCAGCTAATAGTGGTATAAGCTTTCTGAACTTTTTCCATCCAGTTCTGACTCTAGCTACTGTACTTTCAGAGCACCCTCCCCCACTGCTGATTTTGTCACCCAGGTAACGGAAGCTGTCCACTATTTCTATAGAACCCTCTGCGCAATTGAAAGAGCTAGTATTTTGTGGGCACTTGCTGCTACTTATTGCACCAGAGCACCGGCCACATGTAAAATCTATGTTCTTAGTTAGCTTACCTGTGATCCCACTACATCTTTTATGCACCCATACTTTGCATTTGGGACATAAAATGGAGTTTCTACCTACGCCTTTCCTACACACTGAGCATGGCCATTTCCCGGAAGGGACCGCCGCCTTATTTTCTTTCCTATAAACTAGAACTTTAGTCTTAGCCAGGTTAATTTTAAGTCCTTTTGATTCTAGGCCGTGCTTCCATGTTTGGAATTTCTTCTCTTCTCTCCCCCTCCCCCTCTCTCCCTCTTAGCTATATATATATATAAGATAAAATCTCCCTTCAAGTAATCACTTTCGCCAATTCATTCGCTGTCCCCACTACGGTATATCATGTAAATCGTAATGTACACATTTTTCTATCAACTCCACATTTCCATTTCGTACCTAGTCCAAACATCCAATCTTGCAAAATCCTAAATGTAGCGAACGTTTTCCTAAAGCAAATCTGTATTTTTTCTTATTTATGTTAAATACGGGAGTTTTTGTCGTATTGAACAGAACAAATCTTGTATTTTTGTTTTTTGTTAATCGCTTGTTAAACACGAGGATCTCATATACAACCCTAACCTTCCAGCTAGCTACCCAACACCCCTCCCACCCGCCAACATTGTTATTACGTGGACCAATCATAAGCCAGAGCCCCCACGCATCACCATTATTATTACGCGGACCAATCATAAGCTTGCCCGGTTGCCTTTCGATATATGATGGATGGATGGATGGACTGCGGAATCCTGGAGTGTGGAAGAGAGAGAAAAATCTGGACGCTCAGCGAAAATGCCAAAGATAAAGACAAATTCACCTCGTGGACGAGAATGCGAGCACTCCTCTTTGTTTCGACCGCGGACGGCTAACATAACCCCATCTCCCCCCGCCCCCACCCTACAAACGCAATCCAAAACTTCAGAGTTGGTACCATAAATGTAGGCACCCTAAAGGGTCGCGCTAACGAGGTTGTAGAAATGCTTGAACGTAAGGAGGTCGATGTTTGTTGTATTCAAGAGACCAGGTGGAGGGGTGGGTCTGCTAGATTCATTGAGGGTAAAAAACGATGTTATAAGCTTTTCTGGGTGGGAAACGACGATGGGCTGGGTGGAGTAGGAATCATGGTAGCAGAAAAGTGGGCAGATAAGATAATAGACGTAAATAGAGTGAACGACAGAATAATTAAAATACGACTTGTCCTCAATAGAACTACGGTGACAGTAATATCTGCATACGCACCCCAATCCGGACTGCCCGGCACTATAAAAGACAGATTATATGAGACACTGATGCTCACTACCTCCCAAATAACCGACAGTGACTATATAATTATTGCAGGCGACCTAAATGGTCACGTTGGACAACATTGTGACGGCTACGACGAAATCCATGGTGTATATATATATAATTGTAAATAAATTTTTATTTATTTGTTTTTATCCTTTTATCTTTATAACTTTTTTTTAGTTCACTCTTTTTCATTTTCTTTCTTAGTTTTATATATCATCATCATCATCACCGTTTCACGTCCATTTTTCCACACTGGCATGGGTTAGACAAGTTATCCTGTTGTGAGAAATTCTAGGTGAGGTGACCATGTCATGCTCATACAGAAATGATTTTGGCTTCGTTTCTACAGTTGAATGCCCTTCCTAGCACCAACCTCATTTACAGTGAGTACAGGGTGCTTTTTGCCGTGACACCTACACAACCACTTTAGAGTGTGGGCTGGGTACTTTTTGCCGTGACACCTACACAACCATTTTACAGTGTGGGCTGGAGGCCTCACTGGATGTGTGTATGGGAGTGGGTGGGATGGGGTGGCATGTATTATACATATGCTTCATCTTCAGCCTGTGCCTGTGGGAAGTCGTTACTGCATAACACCAGAGTTCTTGGTCCCATGCCATCACCTTTGAGAGTTGCAATTGGGCAAGTCAGCTTTTATCACCTCATCCCAAGTCTTCTTGGATCTCCCCACTCCACAGCTTCCCTCAACTTTGAGCACTCTGCACCTTTTTATATAACTGCTATTCTTCATATGCATCACATGTCCATACCAATGCAATCTTCTCTCCTGCACACTGCATCTGATTCCTCTTACGCCTAGTTTCTCTCTCAGTGTGTTTATGCTTTGCCGTTCACATATATTACTATTACACATCTATTGGAGCGTGCAAGCTTCATTCCTTTCTAATCTATGCAAGTCTTTTGCACACAGTGCCCAGGTCTCCCTACCATGTAACATTGCTGTTTGTATGCATGCATCACACAGTCTGCTTTTCATTTTGAGGGAAAAGCCTTTTATAGCTAGCAGTGGTAGTAGCTCCCTGAACTTCTTCCATTCAGTTCTTACACTGGCTACTGTTCTTTCAGAACACCCACCTCCACTGCTAATTTGGTCACCCAATTAGCAGAAGCTGTCTACTGTTTATACCAAGCCTTCCCAGAATTTGATAGTGCTTTGTTCCTGTGGTCATTTGCTGCTTACTATCCTGGTACAACCTCGACATGTAAAGCCTACATTCTTAGCTAAACTTCCTGAGATCCCACTACATCTCTTGTGTACCCATAGTTTGCATTTCAGTCAGCTGAAATTTGTAAATGATATGGCGTTACTTAACTCAACAGAAGGTGATCTCCGAATTGCAATTGATAGGTTTGACGCCGAGGATGCATAGCTAGAATGAAAATGGTGCTGCGAAAAATGAGACAATTGTCCTCTCAAGAAAGCCCGTGCAGTCTACATGTGAATGGAGTTCCACTGAAGCAGGTGGAGAAGTTCAAGTATCTTTGGGCCATGTTCATGAGTGATGGAAGGCAGGAGGCTAAATTAAGTGCAAGAATTACAAGAGCTGGTGCAGTAATGTGCCAGCTTCAGCATTCGGTAATCAGAAGAAGGGAGGTAGGTGTAAAAGCCAAACTCGCTATCTTCAATTCGGTATTTGTGCCAACCCTTACCTATGGTTATGAATCTTGAGTAATAACCAAAAGAATGTGATCACGAATACAAACAGCCAAAATGGGGTTCCTCTGAAGGGTCTTTGGAGTAACATTACTCAAAAGGATATGTAGCTTGGAGATCAGAGAGTACTCCAGATAGAGCTGCTACTTCTCCAAATTGAGAGATCACAGCTCCAATACTATGGGAATGTGGTTAGAATGTCTTAGGAAAGAATTGCTGGACAGATTTTACGGGCAAAAACAACCTGCAGGAGACCTGAGCAAGATGGGAGGATAACATTCATGAGCTTGGTTGGTCTCGCTTGAGGATCCAGCCGGATCAGTTGGAGATGGTTGCTTCTGACAGGAAGGAGTGTTTGAGAACTCTTCCCCAATGATTCTCTCAGGAAGAAGAAGTAGGAGGAGGAAGAAGAGGAGGAGGAGGAGGAGGAGGAGGAGAAGAAGAAGAAGAAGAAGAAGAAGAAGAAGAAGAAGAAGAAGATTATGATGCCTGTGTGTGAAGTGCGAGGCTGCATGGTAGTGAAATATGGGCTGTGACCTCAGAGGACATGCGTAGGTAGGAGAGAAATGAAGAAACTATTCTCTGTTGAATGTTCCATGTAAATGTAAGAGAAAAGCAGAGCTTGGAAGAACTGAGGGCAGGGCCGTCTTAACAGCATTATAGCGCCCCGGGCAAAGCAGAGCACTGGGGCCCCTACCTACACAACCACTCACAGGAATAAAAATACAAATGGGCCTCCTATCCTTGTGGGGCCCCCGGGCAACTGCCCAGCGTGCTCATGCGTTAAGACGGCTTTGACTGAGGGAGAAACTGAATTTAAGAGGAATCTGAAGTAGTGTGCAAGAGAGAAGATTGCATTGGTACAGACATGTGATGTGCATGGATGATGATTACTGGGTGAAGTGGTACCAGGAAACCCCAGTGGAAGGAAGCCGTAGTAGAGGGAGGCCAAGGAAGACCTGGCCAGAGGTGGTGAGAGCTGATCTCAAATCACTGAGACTCACAGAGGAGATGACAAAGGAATATGACAAGTGGAGAGATGCTGTACTGAAAAGGATCCATTCAACCCACACAAGCATGGAAAAATGGATGTAAAAATGACAATGATGATGATGATGATGATATGTGTGTGTGTGTGCATGTGTGATCATCTTTTAACATCTGCTAAGATGTTAGTATCTCAGGAAGGATATAAACATCAACGAGAAATCCGAAAAAATTACAAAACACTGATATTTCTTCTCCACCAAGCTGTAGTCATTTCATTGTTACTCTTGTTGTCAGAAATGCAGTGAACCAGTAATTGAATCTTTGGAAACCTGTCACCAGCTACACTATTATTCAACAATTGCAATATAAAATGAAAAAAAAAAAAAGAAAAAGGGGAAAAAAACAATTAATGAACAAAACATTTTTTATTTATTTCTCTCCTGAAATATGGAACCTTTCTGTTGATTGAAATGAAACAAATATTTAGCTTGTATTATAGCTTTTATTTGCTGCCGGCTTTAATTTGGTGTCATCCTTCCGAAGTCAATAAACTAAGCCCCAGCAGTACATTGTGATAGATTAAGTAAACTGTATTCCTTCCCCTACAAAATGGACATTCTAGCTCGAAAATAAATAAATCAATAAAAATCAATATTTATTTAATGTCATATTCACAATAATACTCAGCAGAATGCAATGTAGAAATCATGTCTACAGTGTAATGGTATCCATTACCTCAATACCAGTAATTTGAATGGGTTGGGGGGGGGGGGGGGTATGGTCTGATGGGGTGATTATTTTTTTAATGTTATGTTAAGTGCATGTATATGGCAAGATAGGTTGGGGTTGGGTGTTTTGACAGTATTTTGTATTGTTCAAGGATGGTGGTAGATTGGAGTCACTTTTTTCATGTTAATGTCAGGGCATATAACACTTATAGATAACAGTAGCACTAACACAGTATCATTCAGAATACAGTCATACATGAAAGCATATACAATATGTTTATGTATAATGGTTTCAGATTTAGGCACAAGGCCAGCAATTTTGGGGGGTGGGCGAAAGTCGATTAAATCATCCCCAGTATGTTACTGGTACTTTATTTTATCGACCCCGTAAGGATGAAAGGCAAAGCTAACCTCAGTGGGATTTGAACTCAGAGTGTAAAGGGGCATAACCCTATGCCATAAAGCATGTTGTCTGATGCTGTACTGATTCTGCTAATCCACTGCCCTTATGTTTATGTATAATAAACATACATAAATCTTGCTGTGGCTATTTTAAGTCATAATGCGAGAATGCCAAATGCTAGTATTTTAGGATCTTTATCCATCATCAAGGAAATTTATTTTCTTGGTACCAAGTCAGATAAGCTGATAGCTTATATATTGAATTTTGCTTGTTTGTATATAGAGTGGGCTTGATAAGCTAGTATGAACTAGGAACAGCATTAACACTAATAGAAAAAAACTGGACATAAGATTAATTAGATGCAGTGTGCAATATAGACTGCTCTGGTATGGATATGTGATGCATATGGATGATGGTCAATGGATGAGGAAGTGCCAGGAGATCCAAGTAGAAGGAAACTGCAGTAGAGAAAGACCTAGGTGGCAGTGTTGAGAGCTGACATCAAATTGCTAAAGAAAAGATGTCAAAAGAACACATGTGGAGGGATACCATGCTGGAAAAGACCCATCCAACCCACGCAAGCATGGAAAAGTGGATGTAAAATAATGATGATGATGATGATATGAGCTTATAGTGACCACAGATTAATTTTATCTCAGTTTATTCAAAGATTTCTGGGCAGTATTTATCTGGTACTTGCCATTGCTTGGGGGGTAAAATAGCCCCAAATAATTGTTTCTACTTTAGGCACAAGGCCAGCAATTACCCAGTGCATTACTGGTACTTTATTTTATCGACGCCGTAAGGATGAAAGGCAAAGTTAACCTCAACGGGATTTGAACTCAGACCGTAAAGGGACGTAACTATGCTGGAAAGCATGACGTCCGACTCTCTACCGATACTGCCAATCCACGATAGCCCCAAATAATTGGTAGCAATTCATAATTTTGTACCTTTCAGTCTCAATTGAATGAGAAAAAGGAAAGGGAAAGAAGAAAAAGAAAAGAGTGATTGAAGCAATGAAGGAAAGGGAGAGAGGGAGGTGGACAGACACTACACCCCAGTTAGAGTGATTCAGCTGTGCCTGTAGACAGAATGGTGAAGGCATTGCCATGGAGAATGGCCAGCAAGACTCACTGCAACAGCCACCCAGCCTTGCAAAGCTCCTTCCTCAGGTAGGCAGATGATTTTCTGATTTTGTGAAGGAAATCGTCTTGCAAGGGACCAAGAACACCAGTGGTCTTGATGGTGACTTGATGGTATGAAAAGGAAGTGATCACACAAACCCTGGAATTTGTTTATCTTCCTCTCCTCTCATTGTGGGCAGTGTTGCCTGGGTTTGAATGAAAAATATTATCGTTGGTCCTTTTTCAGTTCTGATGATGAGTGTTACTGTTGTTTGATGAATGGGACAGCCTGCTCATGAAGCTAGCATGCAAGTGACTGAGCATTTAATGGTACCCTTAAAACAATTCTCAAAGAGATTCAGTGTGAAGCAGTGTGTGACAAAGTTGGTCCTTTGAATTACAGGTACAACTAAGTTTTTCAAACTGAGTGGACTAGAGCAACATGCCACCAGGAATCGAACTCATGACCTTACAATTAAAAGCTGAACAATCAAACCACTAAGCCAAACATCTTCATAATGAGAAAATATAGGCTGAATTAGTAGCAATTTCTAACTTTGGCACAAAGCCACAGATTTTAGTGGTGAATTATAGTTAAACTAATCAACACTAGTGTTGGGATAGAATGTATTTTATTGACCCTGATGAATGAAAGGCAATATTGACTCCAGTGGGATTTCAGCTCAGAACATAGAAGAACGTTACTAATTACAACAAAGTATTTAGTCAAGCAGTCTAACGTTTCTGTTTCTCTATCACTGTTAAAGGTTGCAGTAACGTAGCTTCAGAACAATACAACCAGTCATTTTTGGAAATAGCAAACATTGATGAATTGCTGAGACTATATTACAGCGCAGTAGTGTAGACATATATTGTAGACATTTTAGAAATGAGACAAAACATTCATGTTGAAATTAACAGCATAAATTTATCTGAAATGAGTATTTAATGGACGTCTACTTTTATTGAGAAAACTAATGAATGATTAGCCTGTGCTCCACCATAACCATAACAAATATATATACAGTTGTCCCCCAGTATTAGCATGGCTTACGTTCCTAGAGCATCCGCGAAGAGTGAAAACCCGCGAATATTGGACGTGGTCCATAAACATGCCTATAAACGTCAAAATATAACGTAAAATACTATTAAAAAAAGAGGGATTGTAGCGAAGCAACACCTGTGGTGTGATAGCTCTGACGTCACAAACAGACTTCATAAAAATAACAGACACTCCGGCAAAAGAAATGCAGAGCGACAACACGCATTTTTCTTGGAGCTGATTGTACAAACACGCACCAGCCATTCGTATTCTTCTGAATATGTTTGCAAGTCATAAATACACAAATACACGTCGTCTAAAGTGGTTGACCCCGATTATGCATTACACGGCCTTCTAAAAAAACCTTCGAAAAACTTCTAAAAACTTCTAGAGAAACATATAAAAAAAAAATTGACCAAACTAATATTTTATTTCTTGCAACTATGCGAAAATAACGAAATTGAAAATTGTTCGTTTAACAAAAAAAAAAAAAAAATTCACAATGGCTGTCTGGTCCGCCAATTGTCTTTCTTTTCCGCAATGCAGCCATCTGATTGTCTGAGACGCATCATGTGACGCCATCTCCTTCTCCAATTAAAAAATAACAAAAAAACATTTAATTTTTCTGCCTTGAATTATTGTGACTTGTCGATTCTGGATTTTGCATTTATTCTTTCTTCATGGATGTTGAGGGAAATTTGTGTTGTTTTCCCGTTGTTCCAAACATCTAACACGCGTTGCATTTCTTTACTTGGATATCTTTTAGTATTTTTTATGTGGAACTGATACATGCTAATGATGAGTACTCCTAATTTACCTGCGTTCTCCGGTGATCCCAAGCTCTGGTTTGCGCAACTGGACGCATATTTTGCTGCAAATGGAATTAGAACAGAGCAGAAACTCAATATTTTGATTAGTGGTATACCTTCGTCGCTCGCCACCACGGTGAAAGATTTAATAACGGACCCGCCAACCGGTTCTTCGTATGATTCGTTGAGGACGGAAATATTAAGGAGAAACTGCCGTTCTGCTGAAAGCAGGTTTCGTGCCTTAATGGAGGACGAGTGTTTAGGCGACAGGTCGCCGTCCGAATTTTTACGCCACATTCGGGACCTCAGTGAATCGCCCGATGAGGATAGTTCATTTATCAAAAAGCTATTTTTCTCGCTTGCCAAACAATGTCCAGATTATATTGGCTAACATAGTGGACTCGAGCTTGGTGGAGCAGATCGCTGCGTCTGCCGATCGAATTGTGGAATTCTCTAGGAAAGCTACCTCGTCGGACTCGCTTGTTGCCTCTTCGACCTTTCCGAACCAACCCGTCTCGACACACGAGGATTCCATGTTGAAGGCGATTGACGCGTCAAGTCGCGAAATTATGTAGGGAGAGTAGGCCATCTCCCAGGCGGCCAAGAAATCGTTCGCGTTCCTTCGCGACTTCACGCCGCAACGCCAGCTGCCCGCCAGCAATTCGTCTTTTTGTTGGTATCATGCCACCTTCGCTGATAAAGCAAAACACTGCCGGCCATCGTGTAACTATTCAACTTCGGGAAATGCAAGAGTCACTGAAGGCGGCAGCTGATCTCTGTGCTACACACCCAAACAGCCACTTCTTTATTGAGGACCTCCTGTCCGGAAGATCTTTCCTCGTAGATACGGGAGCCTCCTGCAGCATTTGGCCGGTGAACTGTGTTAAAGAAACTCCTCCTGAGTCATCAATGAATCTACAAGCTGTCAATCATTCGCCGATACGGACTTTTGGACAAATCTCGCTTCCTCTGCAATTCAGAAATCTTCGACGAGAATTCAAATGGATTTTTAAGGTTGCTGACCTACCATATCCGATCTTGGGAGCGGATTTTCTACACCATTTTGCATCGACGGTGGACGTCCGTGGCCGACGCCTAGTAGACGACATTACTGGTTTTTCTCTTCGTGGCCAGAAAGCTAATTTTCCAACGGTTAGCCCGACCTTTTTCATCGCTAATGCTGGGAATCCCTATCATGCATTGTTGAATTCTTTCCCACAGCTTACTAAGGGAAATTTTAGAGTTGTCGAACCGACTCACTCAACGGAGCATTTTATCTCTACAACTGGCGCCCCAGTGTTCTCACGTCCTCGTCGCTTGTCTGCACACACCTGCAAGATTTTGCATCGTCGTTGCAGGGATGTAAAATTTTCTCGAAGCTCGATTTGGTGCGAGCCTATCATCAAATTCCTGTCAAGAAAGAAGATATTCCGAAAACGGCCATTACGACTCCATTTGGATCATTCGAATTTCTTACCATACCTTTCGGACTTAGGAATGCTGCTAGCACCTTTCAACGGTTCATGGATGAGGTCACTCGTGGTTTAGACTTCGTCTACACTTATATTGATGATCTGCTTATTGCTAGTTCCTCCAGAGAGGAACACATACGTCATTTGAATCTTTTCTTTTGTCGACTCAAGGATTACAGTGTTCAAATAAATCCCACAAAATGCGTTTTCGGTGCGGAATCACTGAATTTTTTAGGTCATGTTATTGACTCCGAGGGTATTCGACCCCTCCCTCAACAAGTTCAGGCTATAGAGGATTTGCCTCCGCCGACCTCACTTCGTCAGTTGCGACAATTCCTAGGACTGATAAATTTCTATAGACGTTTTGTTCCGCATTGTGCTAATCTACTCTTCTCTCTTACTGAGATTCTGAAAAATTGCCGCAAGAAGAACAAGGAAATCTCTTTGACTCAGACTCAGCTCGAGGATTTTCAAAAGGCCAAATCAGCATTGGCTAGTACATCTTTGTGTCCAATGCCAAGCTTTCGCTTTCTATTGATGCGTCGGATACTGCAGTGGGTGCAGTCTTACAACAGAGTAGTGACGATCACCAACAACCATTGGAATTTTTCTCCAGGAAGTTGAAGCCTGCAGAAACTCGCTACAGCACCTTTGGCCGGGAGCTGTTAGCCATCTACCTTTCCGTGAAACATTTTTCATATATGCTCGAAGGAAGGTGTTTTACAATCTATACTGACCATAAACCTTTGACCTTCGCTTTAAGGGCAAAGTCCGACAAGTACTCGCCCAGAGAAACAAGGCATCTCGACTTTATCTCGCAATTCACAAACGACATCCAACACATTCCAGGCTCATTGAACACAGCGGCTGACGCCCTCTCCCGATTGCCGATCAGTTCGATTGCGTCATCCCACGACATCGATTTAAATCACTTGGCAGCAGACCAACCTGCACTGGAATCGTTGGATATTACATCAGCCGAATTTGCGACGAGTAATTTGAAATACCTGCCATTGCCCACCGCAGACGGACAGATTCTCTGCGACATTTCCGTGGATTCACCGAGACCATTCGTCCCGCTAAACCATCGTCGTACTGTGTTCTTGCTTTACACAGCATTTCCCACCCAGGATCTTCTGCCACAGTAAAGCTCATAACAGCCAGATTCTTCTGGCCAAATATGAGGCGCGATATTACTGCTTGGTCCCGTTCCTGCATTGCTTGCCAGAAATCGAAAACCCATAAACACGTTAAGGTTCCGCTCGGTACTTTCAGTACACCGGGCGCCCGTTTCCGGCACATTCATGTGGACATCGTGGGACCTTGGCCAGTCAGTGGTGGTCATACTTATCTATTGACTGTTATTGATTGCTTTTCGCGATGGCCTGAAGCCATCCCCTTGAAAGACATCACTGCTGAAACGACAGCGCGTGCCCTAGTATCAGGATGGATTGCCCGCTTTGGAGTGCCAACCACGATTACAACAGACCGTGGAAGACAGTTCGAATCGAATCTCTTCTCCGAATTGACGAAGATCATTTGCGCTAAACGCATCCGAACAACTTCATATCATCCTGCATCTAATGGAATGGTGGAGCGCTTCCACCGACAACTAAAAGCTCTACGGACTTCTCCTGACTCTACGCGTTGGAGCGAGTACCTCCCTATTGTGTTGTTGGGGATTCGGTCATCAATAAAGGAGGACCTTGGGTTCTCCCCGGCCGAATTATTGTATGGTGCTCCTCTAGCGTTACCTGGGCAAATGCTTGCCCCTGTCGATCTTACTGCACAAGATCCGCTTTCCTACGTATCCCGTCTGCGTTCTTATTTTCAGGACCTGCCGCCGATGGATACAGGGAAACAAACTGTAAAATCTGCAGTCCCGAGGGATATTGCCTCGTGGACCCATGTTTTCATAAGAAACGATGCTGTGAGACCACCTGTCACACAACCGTAATCTGGACCCTACCGTGTATTAGCTCGTTCTGATAAACATTTCACTGTAGACATTAAGGGATCCAGAGAGACCATTACGGTTGATAGACTTAAACAGGCCTACACAGATGCTTACACACCTGAGTCACATACACCCCCATCTTTCTCTTTTGCACACACCTGTTTCTTTGCCCCTGCCATCACCAAGATACAAGACCACGACCCGTTCCGGTCGAAGAGTCCACTGGCTCAAAGAACTCTTCCAAACTTTTATTATATGAACTGGCCACTGGAGCCTTTTTGGAAACAAACTGTGTCAAACTGAGTACATTTAAGCTGCCCTTGTTGCAGCCTTTGCTTTTGTCTTTCTTACGATTTGTTGCATTTTATTGATTGTTTTGCATGTTTCTGTTGTTACATTTTTGCGTGCCTTGCCTTTTGTTTGCTGCTTGTGCAAACATTTCTTTTGTTTATTACCTATCTTTGCCTTGCTTCTCACTACATATGTTTACTTCTTCTTCGATTGGTCATCTGGAGGAGGGCTATATGTAGCGAAGCAACACCTGTGGTGTGATAGCTCTGACGTCACAAACGGACGTCATAAAAATAACACAGACACTCCGGCAAAAGAAATGCAGAGCGACAACACGCATTTTTCTTGGAGCTGATTGTACAAACATGCACCAGCCATTCGTATTCTTCTGAATATTTTTGCAAGTCATAAATACACAAATACACGTCATCTAAAGGAGCGTCTTATGCGAAGGGGTGTCCAATAGGCCGGCAAATACGGTATATGGTTATTAATAATTTAGCGTTAAAAAATATATATATTGTCACGAA
>OZ024743.1:246479482-246491982 GCA_964016885.1 Eledone cirrhosa | reverse complement strand
CGTCTCCATATCTGATGTAGGTGAGCTATGGGGCCCCTCTTATCAGTACTTTCTCTTCCACCCACACATGATTGTGCCTAGCAGCCACTCACTCATGATGCCGCTTGGTGCCCCAGTCCCCGGCTCCACGCCCCATCCTCCATCCCCACCAGTCGACACCTGCAGCATTTGCAGCACCACGAACAGACGGAAGAGGGGTCGGAACTGTTCGGGCTGCGGCTGCTTCCACCACCTCACCTGTGTGGGCTTGACGCGTCGAGCCTCCAGTGCCCTCGCAGCGTGGAGATGCAGAAACTGTCTCTTCCCCTTGTCTGCCCAGCCACGGCCGTCTGGCACACCACCAGTTGTGACAGCGAGCTTGCCTGATGCCCAAACCTCGCTGGTCAACATCGCTCGGCTCAGGCGGCTCCAGAAGATCCCACTCAGGATCCCGAGACTGGCCCGGGTGCCGGTAGCCGATGCCCTCGATTGAGAGCACCCTGGACTCCAATCGAGCCAGCGACTGAGAGCGGCTCTTCTATTTCGCCCCCCTCGCCCTCGGCCTCCCCAGCTCTGGCGCTGACCCAGGCGGCCGGTGGACAGCAGCATTTGTCAAGGCCATTGTTTCGTCCTTTGGGCAAGCGCCTATTCCAAGCGTGTTTAGGGACGCCACACACCTCACTCTCGGGTACCCCCAATCCTCCACTCCTGAGGCCAGCGCCAAGCGTTTGCGTAAATGACAAATCAATCATGGGTGATGTCTCGGCCGCAGTCAGAGTGGTTTCCTCAGAGGGCACTGTCCTCCAACCCAACAAGGAGGTCCTGGCTTCCCTGCGACTCTAGCACCCTGAGCTACCTGCTGACCTCAGACCCATACCCCCACTTGTTCCTTGTGGCTTCCGACGCAGACATCATATCCGCCATAAAGTCCTTCTCAGCTAGCAGCAGCGGAGGTGCTGATGGTCTCTGACCAGGCCACCTCAAGGAGTTGCTATCCCCCTCCCCGCTGAGGCCGGGCGCCGCCTTCTGAGTGCAATTGTGGCACTGACCAATAGGCTTATCCATGGCGCCCTGGACCCTAACGCCCGAGGCCTATTTTTTTCGGCTAGCCTGACCCCTCTCAGGAAGAAAGAGGGTCGCATATTGCTGTGGGCAATGTCTTCCGGAGGCTGGCTGCCAAGGTGGTCTGCAGGTCCATAACACCAGAACTGGGTGAGGAGTTCAGTCCGATGCAACTGGGTGTCGGTGTGTCCGGTGGCTTTGAGGAGGCCGCACATGCAACCAAGCAGTTCTTCAACAACTGCCCACCGGAACCAGCATTCAGGGACTCCAGGCACCTCATTGTCAAGCTTGACATAAGGAATGCCTTTAACTGCTCGATGCCTGCCTCAGCCGAGCCCCCTCTGCCTACCCGCTGGCCTACCTGTCGTATGGAGCCCCGAGCATGCTCCTTGCTGCTGATACGGTCATACCTTCGGCAACTGGGGTCCAACAGGGCGACTCTTTGGGCCCCCTCCTGTTTGCCCTTGGTATAGACCACATCGCTCGGAGTATCACGGCCCCTTTCAATGTTTGGTATCTGGATGATGCTACGTTAGGCGGGCCCGTACAGACTGTCTGCCATGATCTACAATCAGTGGTTCCTGCCCTGGCGGGAATCGGCCTCCAGGTCAACTCGTCCAAGTCGGAGGTGGTGAATGTCAGCCACGATGCTGAGAGCTTTGCAGCCACCGTCCAGGACGTGCGGTCCATTCTCCACCAGGTACAGGTGACCCCCAAAGAGGATGTCCTCATCCTCGGGTCACCGATCCACCCGCCGGCCATCCGCTCCACCATCAGGTCGAGGCTCCAACAACTCCAGACCCTCACGAGCCAACTGGGCTTGATCGACAGTCACCCAGCTCTTTTCTGTTGAGGAACTGCTTCGCCATGCCGAAGCTCCTCTATACCCTTCGCAGCGCTCCGTGCTACAGCCACGCATTTCTCCTCGCTGACCTCGATATTTGTATCCCAGCAGCAGCCGAGGAGATATGCAACGTCAGGTTTGACGACATTGGATGCCAACAGGCCATTTTACCTGTCAGGTATGGTGGCCTTGGCCTCCGGTCCCCGATCTCACTGGCTTTGCCGGCATTTCTTTCGTCGGTAACCTCATGCCGCGTCCTCGTCAGCAGATTTCTCCAAAACACAATAGAACCCTCTGTGTTCAGGGAACATGAGGCCGCCTGTGACATGTGGGACCGACTGGGACTTAGCCCAGTAGACGTCCCTCCTCGTACCCCTGCTGCCGTCAAGTCCCCCCAAAGCATTTGGGATGCCATCTAGTGCAGCTTGTCTTCAGCGCCAGCTCGACCGGGCACCGCCTTGCCCTCCTCCTCCACTGGCATGCAGCTAGATAACAATAGACTGCGCATCGGCGTTTCCTTGAGGCTCGACCTCCGGATCTGCGAGCCATACCAATGTCGCTGTGGTTCCACCGTGGACTCTTTTGGCCTCCACCCGCTTTCCTGTCGCCACAGTGCCGGCCGCCTTCCACGCCATGCTGACCCCAACGAGGTCATAAAGCATGGCTTGGACACTGCAGGCTTCCCTTCCCAGCTCGAGCCGATGGAGCTGGACCGAGGGGACGGCAAACGGCCAGATGGCATGACCATCTTCCCGTTCCGCGGTGGCAAACCCCTCGTCTGGGAAGCCACTTGCACCGACACTTTCTCCAGCCGCAACATGGTGCAGTCTGCGACTAACCCAGGTTCTGCTGCACGTCGAGTTGAGGAGGCCAAACTCTTCAAATACTGGTCGCCCTCCGACAGGTTTGCGGTTGTACCCTTGGCAGTGGAGACTTCTGGTGTCCTCGGCCCCAGGGCTACCTCCCTACTCTCCACCATAGGCGTTGAGCTGGCCAGCCGTAGGTGTGAGACCCGTGAGCTGGAATGGCTTTTCCAGTGCGTCTCCCTTGCCGTCCTTCGGGGAAACGCCTTCTCTATTCTGTCCGCCGGGGCTGTGGGGAGGCCACCAATATGATTGACTGACTTGTCATTTTATCAGACAGATGTTTTTAAACCTCAGTACTAAATAGGAACCAACTGTAATATAAGGTTAGATTGCAGTTTTTCGACAATATGTACTCTAGTTTGTAATAAAGTGTAATAAGTTTTGTTAACACATTCGAAGCAAAATTTCGATCATAATTTTCTAATTCAAAAAACAAGTAACCAATAAATTGCAATTTCTCACAGTATAAATTACCAAACATACAATAAATAAACAGCTGTTATGTCATTAAAAATTATATATATATATATATATATATATATATATATATATATATATATAAAAGTAGCGAAGCAAGTGGTTATTAAACAACTTTCTAAATAAATTAAAAAATGATTAAATAATCACCTGTTCAGACGCTGTTACCGACGGTTTCATCATTCCGAAAGATTGAAAATCCAACGAATTTCCAATGGAAAGAAATGAATCTTCAGACAGCCCTATTTCCACGCTATAAGGTATCTAGCCTAATAGCAAGTAAATATTATGCTCCCTGCCCAACGCATGCGTCCAAGCCGTTAAAATGACACACACGCAAATCAGGTCGCTGATAAAAGCTGGATATTATAAACATGTCGAATTGCCACTAAAATTAGCAGTATTATTCAACGTTTTGTTCTCTACATAAGGAGAATAATTATAGAAGTGGATGGATACTATATATATATATATATATATATATATATATATATATATATATATATATATATATATACATATATATAAAACTGTAGTTGTCTGTGTGTGTGTGTGTCCTCATTTTTGCAAAGTCTATACAAATCCACATTTCTACTCCGATTGACTTCAAACTTGCATTTATATATTTTTTGTGGTCTAAAGATATTAACTGCAGCTTTTATTTTTCAATTTTCTGTTGTTAAAGGGGTGTTAGGCGCCGGTTATCCATCTCCGTCGCGCCCTTATAATATATGTCTGTATGCCTGGCCTGTCTGCATTACGACATTCTGACAAAC
Organism: Eledone cirrhosa; assembly: GCA_964016885.1. Lineage (NCBI taxonomy): Eukaryota > Metazoa > Mollusca > Cephalopoda > Octopoda > Eledonidae > Eledone > Eledone cirrhosa. The sequence goes on along the minus strand of OZ024743.1, from coordinate 246,487,978 downwards.
ATTGATGATGACATAATATGTTCGCTATTTTCCGTTCATTGCCAGGGAACGTCTTCACGAACCAAAGTATCGTCTGCCTGTTTTCCTTCGGTTGTAATATTTTTTTCCTTCGGTTGCAACGTTTTTCGAAATATTTACTTCTGCGTTCACAGATTGATTTTTTTAGTTTCAGAAGATCCCGTTAAGGGTGAAAGCAGCGATTCTTTGCTTAAACTTTAATCTGTTATTTTAATATATAATATAAGCGAGGCAAGCCAGCCCAGTTGCACTTCTTGCCAATAAACATTAACCCTTTGTGCGCCATTCATCTAACTGTAGACCAACAAATACCAACTAAACGGAGCATTGACAAGAACGATGGCAAATGAATCTGTATCATTTTTCTATTATTTCTTCATAGTTAAATTTTAAACTTATAGTCTCGTTTAAATGATTATTTATGTAGTTGATTTCTACGGACTAGGGAGAGGAAAGATTGTATATATTTTATCTAATAGTTCTTCAAACTTGCAATTATATATATATATATATATATATATATATATATATATATATATATATATATCCCTTCCATATACTGTAGTGCTGTTATTTCTGTTTACCTTTTACACCCCCCCCCACACACATATATATATATATATATATATAAACCCCGTATCTCGGGAACCTTTGCTCCGATTTACGCGAAACTTGTTTTATTCAATTTGTATTCCCATTTCAGGGGCAACTTCCTTTCAAAGTATTTCCAATTATGCGCCGTTTTGGCTGTATTAAATAACAGACAAGCACACAATCTCAGTGTTTTAGTAGTATAGATTCAAAATAAACAAACACCACCAACAACACCACATTACCGCCACCACCATCCTCTACACCACAACTACCAACACCACCACCACCCTCCACCACCACATATTTTAAACTCCTGTCAAATAATTCAACAAAACACACCACAGGGATTCAAAAGTTGGGGGAGGGGATGGAGAACGTTGTCGTTCTTTACAGAAGACGAAAACATTTGTTGTTTCAAAGCAAAAAATATTGTAGTGGGATAGAGAGGGGAAGAGAATTTGGTGGTCTAGTGAGAGGGGGAATTGTGAGAGAGAGTGAGGCGTGTAGTGGGATATAGAGAGCGAGAGAGAATTTCTTGGTATAGTGAAAGAGCGTGAAATTTGGAGGGGGGGGGGGGGTATTTAGTTGTCTAGTGAGAGAGAGGGAATTGTGAAAGAGTGTGAAGTATGTAGTGGGTTATAGAGAGGGGGAGAGAGTTTATTGACCTAGTAAGAGAAGGGGTATTGTGAGAGTGAGAGAGAGTGAAGTATGTAGTGGGATATAGAGAGTGGGAGAGAATTTGGTGGTCTAGTGAGAGAGGGGAATTTTGTGAGTGAGTGAGGGGGAATATAATAATATAATGCTTACAGAACGAAAAAACAAAACAAATATATATACAAAGGAAAAAGGAAAAAAGAAAGAGAAAAAACACATAAGCAGGTAATAAACACATCTAGGACCACATAGTACAAATGGCAGGCGAAAGGAGTGGAGAAACGAGCCGCTACCAGAATAAAAGATAACAGTATCGCGAGGAGCACTGGGAAACCTCTAATAATTTTTTAGGCAAGCCAGCACGCTCGCAGCGTTACCTCGGGTGATGGCGAGGCTGATGCGCTGGAATAGCCAAGTGCCCTCACGAGTATCACCAGTTATCTCTGTTAGCCGAGCCGTCAGTGAAGATAAGAACCTCGCAGTTAGCGGCCCGACTCCCCCCAAACGTCTCGACAGATCCATGTTTGCTTCGAGTGAAGGAGTGAAAACCTCTAAGCGGCTGCTTGACCTGTTGGAAATAGCAGCCAAATTTATTTCAGGTCACATCATACCATCTTGAATTGGAAAAGGACTCTTTGGACAGCTGCTTCAAGTCCCAGTTTAATGCCAATTCGGAACTGAACGGAGTCGAGTTCCGAAAAGAAATATATATTCGGATTGAGAGATCGAAGTTTCAGTTTACTATTTTAATTACTCATAATACGTGTTTAGTGAATGCATTATATATATATTTTTTCCTCCAGTTTTTGGCACACGTCAAGATTCTTTCTTCAGTTTCAGCTTCCTCTCTTCAATATTTTAATATCTCATGGCTCTATTTTAGCAGTTTTATCGAATTTACTGTTTTAAAAGTTTACACAGACATAACATCCATCTCAACATCTCACACGCATTTCCTCGTTTTTCGTACATCACCAAATTCCTTTTTCAGTTTCAACAACCTCTCTTCGGTGTTTTAGTGTCCCACTGTTCTATTTTTGAATTGTTTTTACACTATTATTTAATTTACTGATTTAAATGTTTACACACACACAACATTCATCTCAACATCTTGCATACATTTCCCCATAAACACATTTCATTTCTCTGTTTTAGCTCGCTCCCAACCCCTTTTCCCGTGCAGTCCATGCATTCCTTTTACATGCCCATCCGATGATAGATTTAACATTGATGGTTGGTTTTTAAAAAATGTCACCATTTAGATTTAAATCTAAATCATTTTAAGGTCATATACCGAGTGACTAAGAGACCCGCATGGTTAAAGGATTTCGTAACATTCTATCAGCCTTCATCCTCCCGTCGCCCCACCTCATTCCAGAGAGCTAACTTGTATCCCCTATCTCTTCCCTTCCCCTCTATTGTCCGATTCAGTCGAAATTAGCCCTGTTCATCCCTTTATTCACCACACCACTCCCGTAACAGCTAGCTTGCCTCCAACGCCACCTAATACCCCCCCCCCCCCCAAACCGAGCCACACTGTAGAGTTAATGCTGTTCACTCGGTCTGAATCCTAATTCTAATGCCGACCAATCTGATATTGCCAATTCACCACCAAACTGTGCTCTTTGTTCCCGTAGAAATCGATATTTTAAGACCATCGAATGTCTCATATGTAGCCTAAGCTATCACAGGAGCTGCGTTGGCATTACTAAGATTCAAGTCGAAAGTTTCTCAAACTGGACGTGTAACCAATGCCACTTCAATCTCGGATTGGCAGAAATTATTCTTGTTCCTTCTAGTTTCTCCCCACGTGTCCAACACGAAATCCGGATCCCTCACATCTTCCCTAAAACGGCAGTTCGAGCTATTTGATTCCACTCCAACTACTGCTCACCTCAGGCAAGTAATCAACTCAGATTTGATCAATGGACGATTACCAAACTTGGCCGTCAACGCCAAATTCAATGAATTTGACATTAAAGGGGCTGTTCGCCTCTCTCCTCTTTGTCCTCCCTCACCCACTCAACCGACTGAAGGAGATACATACTCTGGCCCCTCCAGATGACCACTTACACTGGTCCGATCTACCAGATTATTTACAACCTATCTTCACCCCAGATAACGCCAGGAAGGCGATTATTCATTTCACGTGGATTCTGGCGCATGGATTGATGCAGACCTGTCAACTCTCACCATCCGACGGGGAGATCTCCCACCCACTTTGGGGTAGGTGAGCGATGTCTTCTCTTGTGAAAATGGGTATAGCTTTCATTATGTAAAATCTCCCCATTTTGCTGCTTCATTTCTCCCCGTTTTGGGGGCACTTTTTTTTCATGGTTCTCCCCGTTTGGGTTTTTAGAGGTTGACAGGTCTGATTGATGGTCTACGACTTCAGCACATCAAGGATGGTGTTTCCTTGTCGGCCGAAGATGCCGGCCTTGAGCTTTTGGAGAACCTCACCCAGTTCATTAACCTCTTCTCGTCCGAGAGTGTCCTCCCTTATATTCGCCTCCTGTTCTTTGGGGCTAAACAATTCGGCTTCACAAATCCCAACGGTGACCTACGTCCCATAGTAGTTGGGTGTACACTGCTACGACTCACTGCGAAAGTATGTCTGATCTCGATTTCTAACTGCCTGTCCGCCGAATTTTCTCCTATTCAGCTAGATATGGGTACCAAGCTAGGCGGCGTGGTTGCCGCTCATGCCACCAGAGCATTTATCAACTTTATCCTCAAGCTAGATATTAGGAATGCTTTCAATTCCATTAGTCGGGATATCATCCTCCATTCAGTAAAGGGGAGGGCCTCTCAGCTTTACTCTGCATGGCAAGCCTATCGTGAGCCCTCTTACCTCTCCTTCTGTGACCATTTCATCCTATCTGCCCCAGGGGTACAAAAGGGTGACCCGTTCAAACCTGCTCTTTCAGCATTGGGCATTGATGACGTTACCAAGATGGGAGCTGACCTGGATTTGAAGGTCATCTGGATGATGCTTGTTTGGTGGGGCTCTCCAGATAAGGTCTTTGTAACCGCGAAGACGGTGAATGAGGAACTGGGTCGTAGGGCGTCTTCACGTCAACAGGCCCAGATGCGAGCTCTGGCCCCTCAACCACCCAGCTTCACATCAGCAAACAGTAAACCTGTTTAGAATCCTTCCCTTCTATCACAGTTCCTCCCTCATCAGCATGGTGTTCGCTTGGAGCCCCAATTACTGACCCAGCCTTCGAGTACATCATTCGATCTAAGTTGGTTAACCTCAAGCAACTTTTTAAAAACCTCGAGGCTATTGAGCCTCATTAAAGTTATTTTATACTTAGAAATTACATGTCAATTCCCAAGTTATATTTCCTCAGAGTTAGTCCCTCTTACAGATCCTCGTCGTCTTTCCAACGCTTTGACGATTCAGTGAGCTCGAGGGCCTGATCAATGCCCGACTCTCTCCAGAGTCCTGCGACCAGGCTGCCTTGCTCAAACGGTTTGGAGATCTCGGTCTGCGTAAATACCCCTCTTTGTCTTACCTTGCTTTCTTTCCTCCATCCAGGCTTGCTCCCCTTTGGTAGTTGACATCCTCTCCTTCCAAACTTGGATTAGTTCCACCAGGGAGATGGGTGAAGCTTTACTACAGTGGAGAGAGCTGGGTCTGTCAGTTCCTGATGCTGACAAGGATAGACGGAAACAAAGAGTAAGGGACAATCTGCATTCGAGTGAAACTTTTAACTCTCTCTTTGATCATTCTGATCAATTTTCTAGGTGCCGCTTACTTTCTGTAAGTGCAAAGTTCTCTGGGAATGGATTGATGCCCTAACTGTGGTCAACATTGGTGGTTTTCTCAGTCAGGACGAGCTTCGCATCACCATTGCACACAGAGTGGGAGCCGATGTTTGTTGGGGCCTAAGATGTCACTATGGTAGTTCCTTTGACTCCACAGGCCTCCATGGTTTTTCCTGCTGCCTGAATGCTGGTAGTTTCGTCCGTCACACTGGATCATTAAGCGGATCCTTGCTCGAGTAAATAAATATGATGTGCTGCCGATTGTCACACTTGGTAGTGAATTGATGGTCGTTCTTGTTTTGTTTCCCTTTTTTTCTTTCTCTCACTTTGATTGTATATTTCGGTGTGTTGTATTCATAGTTAATTGTATTTATTATGTGTTTATATTTTTGTTCTGAAAGAATTTGGAACAATTTGTAATGTTATTTATACAACTGTGAATAAAATTATTCATTCAGTAGGGCGCCGGGGAGAGAATTAGATAGATGCATAAGTGGGTTAATGGGTAGATACATAAAGAGATACTGAAAGGTATATATACAGTATGCTCTTTTAAGCATTAATTGTTCCTTTCACACCTTTCGGTATCTCTCTCTCTCTCTCTCTCTCTCTCTCTCTCTCTATATATATATATATATATATATATATATATATATATATATATATATATATATATATATATATATATATATATATATATATATATATATAAGTGTTGAAGTTTCCGTTGAAAAAGTCAGAGGAATGAAGAGTGCTCTATGTAAGTTACAGAGCTAAATATTTAATGTATAATAAACAATACACTATAATTACCTCATTACCAGATGTTTCCCGAATAAGACGAATACAATAAACGTCCGCATTCGTTCGTCAGACAAGGCAATTTAAAACATAGTGAAATATTTGAAAAATTTCAAGAAAGGCTAAAAGTTTAACGGGCAAAAAATAAATAAAAGTAATAATAAAAGAAATGTATTAAAAATAAAAATATAGAAATATAGTAAGGGGATGTGTGTAAATGTGTGTATATGCACATACATATGTACATGTGTGTGTATGTACAACTGCATGTGTATAGTGAAAAAATATGTGCGTAAGTACATACATTAGGGCAAACATATTAGTGTATGTATAATCACAAATACACATATATATATGTTGAAAATAGAAATCTATTTTCAACATTGGTGCTGTTTTTGTTGTGATGTTGTGAGGTCGTTGTTGTTGTTATTCTTCTTACTGTAATGTAGTTAGGTCAATTTTGTTGTTGTTGTTGTGATGTAGTGACCTTATTGTTGTTGTTGTTGTTACTGTGATGCAGTGAAATCATTGGTGCTGTTTTTGTTGTTTTGATGTAGTAAAATCATTGTCGCTGTTGTTGTTAATGCCATGTAGTGATGTCATCATCATCATTATCACCATCTCTATTTTACATCCATTCTTCCACGCTAGCATGGGTTAGACGTGCTGTCCTGTTGTGGACAATGCCAGGTGAGGTAACCATGTCTTGCTCATACAGAACTGTTTCTGGCTCGATTTCTACAGCTGGATGCTCTTCCTAACACCAACCTCATTTACAGTGAATACTGGGTGCTTTTTTACCGTGGCACCTACACGACCACTTTACAGTGGAAAGGGGTGGGCTACTGTCTAGATGCTTCAGTTTCGGCTTGTACCCATGGGAAGTCGGGTCTTCTGTATTACTGCGTAAAGCCAAAGGTCTCAGTCCTGTGTCATCACCTTTGAGAGGTGCAATTAGGCAAGTCAGCTTTTATCACCTCATCCCAGGTCTTCTTGGGTTTCCCCACTCCAAGGCATCCATCAACTTTTAGTGCTCTGCACCTTTTTATGCAGCTGTCATCCTTCATGCGCATCACATGTCCATACCAATGCAACCGCCTCTCCTACACACAGCATTTGATTCCTCTTATGCCTAGTCTCTCTCTCAATTCGTTTATGCTTTGCCGTTCGTGTATATTACTATTACATATCTATCGGAGCATATATGTTGATTTAACATTTCACTGCTCGCAAGTGTTTTTTAAGCTTCATATAATGTCTCCCTATTTTATCTGATGAGAACGCAAATATCATCCCATGATGATATTTGTTTTTGAAATGCGCATAATAAAATACATGGAACTCTTTTAACCATCTTTTGATTATATATTTATACTCCAGTCCTATAAACTGTTCAGTGCTACTTATCCGATATTTGCGTTGCTTTATTGTGCTACAATAAAACTAACCTCATACATTATATATATATATATATATGTATATATATATATGAATAAATTTAGTCCTTCATCAGTGATCTTCCAACCTTCATTGGTATTTCATCGCTTTAAAGACCATATACCTCCGGTTGGTGCGAGCAACAGCTAAAGAAAGTCGTTGGGACACGTAAATAAGGGGAACGAGCGAGACTGTAAACAATCAAAGATGGTAATGCAACGAAAAGTGAGGAGGAAGGAGTCAAGTCCCAGAAATCGATGAATATAAGTTCTGTGAAATCGTGGACGAGAGAAAAAGGTTTTTAAATAAAATAAAATACAATCAAAAAAATAAAAATAGTCTATGTAAAAATTAAATATTTCTATTAAAAATCTATATATGTGGGGTATACTATTTAATTATTATTTCATATCAACAAGTAAGTAAAGGAAATTGCTAGAATGATTTATAAACGTAGAAAAACATATGACGTCATAATTCGTTTACAAAATCTACGAAGGTTTGAACGAAAATTTAAGGCTATAGAAAAAAGGTGAAAGGCTGAGAAAACTAAATTAATTCATTGTAAAATATAAGGAAATATGTGTAAAAAATATGTGTAAAAAATTAACCGTTATTCGTGGAATATGTTATAGGACATTAGCTATATACTTTGTGAAAGGTTTTGAAGGATTTATGATTACAAAGACCAAATAAATCTGTTCTTCTATTTATTATTGAGTTGAAATTCGAGATAATGGTAAATTTTTCAACTAGACGTAAATTACAAACACTAGATATGGAAGCATTGGAGTATGGAGAAGCGTTGTCGATTTTACGCCAAGAAATTTCGTAATTAATGTTTTTGTCTTTTAAGGACCAAATCAGTTCTGAGACTGCGGTGTTGCTCGTTTTAGGTGGATATTTAAATGTAGAAGAATGATTATAGAATCTTGCTTTAAAAGAGGTAGAAGTAGAGCCAATGTATGTATAGGTATTGGTACTAGTTACAACTTTACATTCGTATACTAGGTTTTTATCGAGACAGAAATTACTAAGAGGACAATTAGTTCTAATAGGGCAGTTGCATTTACGATTAAGATTATTTACAGAGTTATTTGCAAGTGGCCCAGGATTAATTATATTAAGAACTGGAGTGGTGGAATTAACTAAAGGAGGTGCTACAGTTTCCAGATTTACATTACTTTTTTATGTATTCCTCAAAGTTACGTTTGACGTCGT
>OZ024743.1:246269482-246474482 GCA_964016885.1 Eledone cirrhosa | reverse complement strand
TTCTGCACCACCGTGCTGTCCGTGGAGATGGCCAAAACTGAAACTTGAAACCTAAGGTAGCGCTTTTCTTGTTCTGTGTATGAACATAAATAAATTATATATATATATATATATATATATATATCATCATCATCATCACCATCGTTTAACGTCCATTTTTCCATGCTGTATTGTTCATACAGAGCTGATTTTGGCATTGGCATGGTTTCTATGACTAGATGCCTTTCCTAATGCCAATCACATTTTGTCATGGTACCAAAAACGACCACTTTACAGTGTGGACTGGGGGCTGGGGTGGGGTGGGCATGGGGATTGGAGAGGTAGATCTAGTGGGCATGTATGGAGGATGGGTGGGATCTTAAGGGGTGCGAGATGTGTGGAAAAGTGATGGGAAGGTAAGGAAAAGTAGTGCCTACTAGATGTATGTGGCTTTGTCCCCTTAACCACAGTTTTCAATTTGTCATGTTATTTAACGTATGTTTATTACTTATCGATTTATCGATATCTTCTTATCGAGTGCTTCGTGCAAAGCTTTGAATATTGTTATTTTCGTAGATGCTGACCAACTGCCACAACTTCGATTTTACTAACTTCCACTCTTATATGTGTGTGTGTGTGTGTGTGTGTGTGTGTGTGTGTGTGTGTAGTGAAAGAAATGTTTTCCCACGGTGTTTCCTTTTCCCTTATGGACACGGTCACCAAGTAAGTGACTTGTGACCTCGCAAAGAAGTCAATAGATAAATTTCCCTGATGGTAAGAATTATGACACCAGTCCTAGGAAGAACATATTCTAGGGCCATCTGTTATCTATCAAAAATAACTAGTGGTCATTATAAATAGGCTGTCCTGTGGTCCTAACCAGTCAGTCATCTGCCTCTTCTTGTAGACAACACAGCCAAGATATATAACAGTTTACTACAATACCAACTATCCACACACTGTCAACTACAACTTGTCACTTTTCATTTAAAGGAAAAATCCATGGTAAATAAAAGATTCGTGCACAACACTTAGGCCTTTACTGAACCCTATATTCATTTCTGAACACTATAATGAAACATTATATTTATGATTCGAAGTAATCAGATTCTTTTCCTTTTTGCTGGTATTTGTTGGTATTTGTTGTGGTGTTTGTCATTTCTTCCACAAGTAAAACTTCGCTTCATATGTATATATATATATATATACATATATATACATATATATATACAGTATATACACATACATAATATATATATATATACACATACATATATATATATATAATAAAGTATGAATTCCTACGTGTAAAAAATACATATAGGGAAACAAGTATTATCCAACCGTATGCCAATGTGGTTCTATGGCGGGTTAATAAATTAACAAGCCAGAACATATAAAATCAAGGTCTAGCAAATAGAGAAAAAGTTTTTAAATAAATTTAAAAAAATTCGCTGTACTTACTATATGTGCCTTTACCGCGGTTTCATGCTCCAGAATAAACGGAAAATCCAAGCGGTTTTGTATGGCGTCAGTTTGTGATTTGAACTCGGGAATTTTATATTCTCCGAGGGAGAAGAACCTTCTGAAGATTGCTCCCTTCTCAATGGAAATCCGCTTGGATTTTCCGTTTATTCTGGAGCATGAAACCGCAGTAAAGGCACATATAGTAAGTACAGTGAATTTTTTTTTATTTATTTTAAAACTTTTTCTCTATTTGCTAGACCTTGATTTTATATATATATATATATATATATATATATATATATATAATCATCATTATCATCATCATCATCATTGTCCTCTTACTGTCTGCTTTCCCTGCTAGCAAGGTTTGGACGGGTCTACATAGACCACGTCAGTACTGAAGCAGAGCCACTGAACTCCCAGAAATCTGTCTTGCTTTATGCATAGTTGACACTCCACCAAGTGTACAGGAGAGGTTTTTGACACAACTGAGGTTCCCCCTGACCTTTCTGTTTGGCTAGATTTCTATGGCTGGATGTCCTTCCTATCACCAAGCATATTACAGCATGTAATGGGTGTGCTCATCGTGTAGGTCACCAAACACTAGAGAGGCTGTCATGTCCTTGACACAGTTAAAGGTTCATCCCAACCCTTTGTTTGGCAAGCTTTCTATGGCTGATTGCCCATCCTATCACCATCCACTTTACAGCATGCACTGGGTGTGTTTATTGTGTAGGTCACCAAACACTAGAGTGGCTGTCATGTCCTTGACATGGCTGAAGAGTCCTCCCAATCCTTTGTCTGGCAAGCTTCCTCTGGCTGGATGAATTTCCACCCAGTCTCTAGTGAATTTCACTCATGGTCTACCTTAAACACTTTGCCATATTAGAAAAAAATGTTTCATGATTTTTTTTTATTTTTAAAGCTTTTAATCTTTCATATAATTGTTTGACAATAATGGATCTATGAAATTGTAATTTGAGAATTCACTTGAGAACTTTTTGTTTCTTTCGCTGAGTGTCAGATCAAACCAAGGAAACAATGTTTCCATTGGTCTTTATGTTGCTGGTACTATATGCAAGTTGCAATTTCTGGAGAAGAGGCGGAGGATTTGAACTCAGAACACATATACCTGGAACAGATACTGAAAGGATGAAAGGCAAAGTTGATCTTCATCATCATCATCATCATCACCGTTTTACGTCCGTTCTTCCACATGGGATTGAATTCAAAATGTTGAGAACTGGAAGAAATACAAAGGCATATAATTCGACATCCAAACAACTCTGCCAGTTCATCTCCTTTATATCATATAACAGCAATTTATGTGACTAATGGTTCTCAGCATTTAGTACGAGTAATATATAGTAATATATAGTAATCTAGAAAGTACCTAATTTCTAAAGTACCAGAAATATCTAGTTTACTAAACAGTACCTTAATATTAAGTACCAGTTATGTATAGTTTACTAAAGAGTATTTATGACCACTAATACATAGTTTACTAAACAGTACATCATCATCATCATCATCATCATTTTATGTTAACAATCCATGCTGGTATGGGTTAGATCAGTCCACATGGTCTGAGACCAGATGGATCAGAGTGACCTCATCTTGTTCATATGCTCTGTATTTGGTATGGTTTCTATAGTTGGATGTCCTTTCTAATGCCAACCAGTCAACAGTGTATACTGAGTACATTTTACCATTGCACCAGCACTAACACTATACAGAGTTTATGGGTTGCATTTTATCATGGCACTAGAGAGATTGTCATGGTTGACCAAACTGAAGAGTCCTCTCAAACCCTTTATTGTCAATATAAAATACCAGTAATGTATTGTTTACTAAATTGTTCCTCAATATTAATTTACCAGTAATATATATTTCATCACCTATAAATGATGAAATGGTTTAGCAGAAAATATCTAAAAACAGGTTTACTGATTCAAATGTTTGTAGAATCTTTGCTAGCAGACAAATCATTGAGAAAATAGAATAGAGACCTTAAATTTTAATGTGATGCAGTCACATAGAATAGAGACCTTAAATTTTAATGTGATGCAGCCTTTTATACTTTTTAAGAATGTCTTGCTAATGTGGTTTCATGCAATTCAATATATAAAGAGTTAATTATAAATAGAATCAACAGATTTATTATTGAGGCAAAATTTATTTATGGGAAATTTTAATGGGAAAATGTACAAGATGAAATCTTTTATGTAAAGTATTATTGAGGTGAATAAACTTCAATGTAAATGTTTTACTAAAACACTGAGAAACTTCGGTGAATGTGTACTTGTTGACTCTAATGTATTGAAGAGAATTCACAGAACTACATTGCCATGGTACAATACAGCACATAGAACCAATGGAATAAGGTACTTCTACTTTTACTTATTTTGTCAACCATTGAATATCTGTGTGCAGTTGCTTAACTGGCTAAAAATAACAGTCAAATCACCTTCAAATTACACCCAACCATCTTGAAAAAGGAAGGACTCAATGGATGATATGGTCCTGGACATACTATCACTGAAGACAAGATGAGATGGCCATAGTTGGTATGTCTTTGATCATATATATATATATATATATATATAATACACAGGGATGATTTTGGCTTGGTTTCTACAGCTGGATGCCCTTCCTAATGCCAACCACAAAACATGGTCCTCTGACCTGATTCTCTCCCAAAGGGTCAACCCGTCCTACCCATGGTAGCGGGGAAAATGAATATTTAACGATGATGATGATGATATATATATATATATATTCTATATTGTATAAAATACATGGTAAACTGGTGTATACCTTCCTAGGTATCCACTAAAAACCAAGGAGCTGGAAAAATTCAAAGCAGACCTACTGGATATAGTAACAACACTAAAATTCCATAAGTCATTTAATGATTTTCAAAGCACGCTAAAAAATGACATCTGCAATATATATAAGATAAGGCTACATTATTCTTTGACAAAACAAAAAACATATACCAGGCAAACAGAAGCACCTACGACCAATTAATCAGAAATAACATTACCAGTAGTTTCAAGAAAGCCAAGCCAAATACATATGATAGTATACACAAAGGGGTGAAAGAAATAACAGCCAAGTTACTTTTAAATGAAAGAATGTGTTGTGAGGAAAAGTGGGGAGATGAAAACTGTTTTGAAATGGTCTGTACCTATAATTCAAAGGGTCAGCTATGTCATACACTGTGTCATGCTAAATCTCCCTAAGAACTTTGCTATGGGTACATGTGTCTGTGGAATGTTCAGCCACTTGCATGCCAATTTCACAAACAGGTTGTTCTCTTGTTCAAAGAACTGGAACACTTGTCAGAACCAATAGAGGTCCAACAGCAACACAGACTGAGGGGGTGCTTAGAAGGGAAATGATGACCAAGGGTTGAAAGACGAGAGAGTATCACAGATGAAGTGGGAAACCACCATAGAAACCTAGTTGTAGCCTTTTATGATTATCAATATGGTATAGGAGGAATTAAATAGACCATAAGATCATATATGTGTATCAGTGGAAGGCCTCTGGTCAAATAAAAGAGATGGTGGATAGATGGCAGATAAGCTTAGAATTATTTATTAATGGGAGAAATCTAATGAACCATTGGATCTTAATTATTCAGAGATTTACACAACTGAGCAGGCAAGCAAGTGATAAAAGGTTATTGAAGAAGGTTGAGGTGTGTGGAAGATGTACTCAAGAAAACAAGAATTAAAGATGTTTGTTATATGGCATTGGAACAGTGTAAAGGAATAGGTACTGCTGAGAGAGAGAGAGAGAGAGAGAGAGAGAGAGAGAGAGAGAGAGAGAGAGTGGGAGAGAAAAGGAGATAGTGTATGAGAGAGTCTGATAAAGAGTGAGTGAGAGAGTGAGTGTGTGTTTGTGTGTGTATGTGTGAGAGAGAGAGTTTGTGGGAGAGCATGTGAGCAAGAGATAGAGAGAAAGAGAGAGCGAGTGAGAGCGTGTGAGTGATAGAAAGCACGTGAGCAAGAGAGTGTGTGGGAGAGCATGTATGTGTGAGAGAGAGTGTGTGTGTGAGCGAGGTAGAGTGAGAGAGAGAGAGACAGAGACAGAGAGAGAGTATGCATATGTGTGAAAGAGAGCAGTAAAAATAGTGTTCAATTAAAATTGAAGCAAATGTCATGCTCAGTGTTGTAGAAGAGATGCACTTTGGTGATGTAATGATGAATGGTGTATAGAGAAGAATGTTTGTTTAATGAAAAGGAAACAGCAAAAAAAAACTCAGAGCAACTAAGGCTGAAATAGTATTAGAAGCAGAATAAAAAAATAAAAGAAGCCTTTAACTTTTAATATCTCGTACCACATTAATAAGACATTCTTGAAAAATAGAAAACAGCACTATGATAGCATCACATTAAAAACTGAAGTCTTTACTTTAGTTTACTGCAAATGTTCACAAAAATCTATTCACTACTTAAGCTACTTAAATATTTGAATCAACAAGCCCATTTTAAAATATTTTTTACTAAATTATTACAAATTGTTAAGAGTTACAGAATAGATATTAAAAAAAAAACCATGAATAGTTAAGCTGTAAGTCAGATTCTAGAAATACTTAAGTACAAGGTAAGAAATTTAAGGGCTGGGAAAAGTCGAATATATTGACCTAAGTATTTGACTGGCAATGTGGTAGATTTTTTAGGTCAATAAAAAAATGTACCTGTTCAATACTGAAGTTGATTCTTCCCCCACCCCTCTCTCTCTGTAAGAAATCAGGTGTGTTTAGACATGAAGAGGGATGGGTTCCACTAAGTTTAGAATGCCTAAAACATGCCGTGTCTCACAACAGTGACCTTATGACTTCATCTATAGTTATGGATCTATATATACAAAGCAATTTTAACAATATACCTCACAATGCTGTATGCAAACTATACTACATGCTCACACTCCATGTAAAGAAAATAGTTGTTGAGAATTGTTATATTAAAAGGTATAATACATGAGTAGTATTAGCAGTTGCTTGACCAAATCAAGAAAGATTGGTTGGAAAATATTCACTTAAGTAAGGATAAACATATTTAACACTTTTGTTACCATATTTCTTACGAAAAACATGTGTGTGTTGGAACTCTGTCAGTTCCAATGACAAGTGTTCTAGTTGTTCAAATAATGGAACAGCCTGCTCATTAACATGCAAATAGCTGAGCATTCCACAGACATGTATAGCCATAATGTGGCTTTCAAGGCCAGCAGAAATTTACTGTGGTCAATTAACCCTTTTGATAGCAAACCATCTAAAACCATTCCTGATTCTGACACAAAATTGTGTATTTTCAAGTGTTTACATTTATCTAAAATCCTTCCATCATAATTTTATGGAAGAATTTTAAAGTTATGTTCCAAACATTAGCTTAGTAATGAGAAAGTTATATTACTAAATCCCTTGAGATACTTGATTATTTTCAAAATTATTTGAAACATTAGAAATGTGGTTACAACAGAGGTGCCAGATTCTGCTACAAGTATTTATATTAAGTTTATTTTTTGATTTGGGCTAAACTCTGTTACTTTTCTATTTTATTTGAAAATTTATATTAAATGGAATCTGGTTTTTCATAACAACTGTGACACTAAAAGTAAATGTGGTGAGAGATTGAAAGCTATAGTATTGGCATTGGAACAAATATAGAGTTTGAGAGGATTGTTTAGTCTGAACAAGCATGTGACAGCCCCTCTAGTGCTGGTGCCATGATAAAAGGCACCCAGTATACCCTGTAAAATGTTAACGTTGGTGATATAAAATAAAAATGCACACCCATTACACAATGTAAAGTGGTAGCATTTGTGCTACAAAAATGCACCCAGTACATCTTATAAGGTAGCTAGTATGAAGAAGGGCATCAAGCCATAAAAACCATGCTAAATATGGAATATATGAGCAAGATGAGGTCACTTTACCTGTCTGATAAACATACCCCAGATACGTGTAGCCTTAACATAATTCTCTGGACGATTCATTGAGACACAATATATGAAAAGATGCAAGTCTCTTTTGTAGTTATGAAAATGGAAAAATAAGGGAAAAAAATATATGAAAAGGCTGGAAAGAAACTGCACACCCATTACACCATGTAAAGTCATAGCACTGGTGCTACAAAAAATGCACCCAGTATACCTTGTAAAGTGGCTGGTGTGAGGAAGGGCATCAAGCCATAAAAAACCATACCAAATATGGAACAGATGAACAAGATGAACAAGATGAGGTCAAATTGACTCATCTGATCTCAGACAATGACAACATATCAGTATGGAAAGCTAAAGTAAAATGATGATGATGACGACGATAATGTTATAAATACACAATCTGGGAGAAACAAATCCCAAAGGCAATATGGAATTATATGACTTAATACAGTAATCTGGCAATTCATAAAAGTAATGACTAATTTGAGAAGAGTTATTTTATACCCTGACATGAAATAAAAAATCTATTCGAATTAGCTTAATTGTAAGAAACAAAGACACATAAAATGTAATACACACATGTACACTCCTCACTGTAATGATACTGAAGGCTAGTAGCTCTATTGTTTTCTATGAAGGAAATTATATTGACTTCATATTGGAACTGAACATCGACCCGTTCTCTGCCTGCAGCCATGTCACTCTGAGGAGAAGAGGAAGATAGTCAAATACCAGGGCTTCCTCATCCTCCTCCTGAGGAGTCGTGGGGACATGTATCACAGACATGTGATCCAGAGAAGATCCTAGCAGAAGCAACCATTTCCAAATGATCCAGCTGGATCCCCATTCTTCTTCATCTTCATCCATTCCCTCCTCATTCTCTTCTGTAAGACTTTTAATATCTAGGCTGAATTTCATCCTCCCCAGTGCCTTCTTTTTCTTCTTCTTCTTCTTCTTCTTCTTGAGAGGGTCATGATGGAGATCATCTTCTGATGAGTTAAGTAGAACTGATTAAATTCTGTTTTAAAACAAATTTTTACTTAGAAATGTGTGTGCCTCGATGTAAATGACCACTTTTTCCTCTCTCCAGGGCTACTTTACTTGATCTTCTCAACTATTATTTATAATGATAGACTATTATTATTATGGCCATTTGCATTGGGATGCACAGATTTCAAAGTCAACAGTGTTTATATTAAAATTAGGGTGGCTGGATTGTCCATGAAATATAAGTACATGTTTGGGGTTTCATTGAGATGTCTTTTAATAAAATTTTATGAAAAATTATCATGTTTTAAATTCTTTCTCCATTTTTTTTTCGTTTATTATCTTATTAAATTAGAGTAGAGTGATGGTCTGTAAAATATAAGTTTGTGTTCCACCATTTTAGGGAAATTGTATAAGGGCTTCATAACAAAATAGTATTGGGAAACACTGTGCTATGGAATAAGAAAAATGGACATTGCTGGCAAAGAACAATCAGCAGATTTGGAAGTGGCAGTAGTAGTAGAGTACAACACAACATTTGATGAACTTGTAAACGTAATCGTACAGCTAATCAAAAATACCCCACTGATGAAAGTGGCCTTTTTTGGACATGTTTAAAATATTGGTCAGTGCCAATGAAGCATATTGGTCAATTTCAAGCAAAATAAGAACATTTGAAAGTTTTTCAAATTTCCTACTAGAGACAAAAAGTGATCTGTGATTGTGTCATTGTCCTGGCAGACAGAATGGTGATTGTGTTATCCTAGAGCAGGGGTCGGCAACCCCCGGCCCGCGGGCCACATCCGGCCCTCGAGTGATTTTTGTCCGGCCCGCCATCTTACACTGGACACTAATTATCTAATTAGTATCGAATACAGATACAGTAGTTCACTTCAAGGTTGTGTCGACCTGATTCCCATCACAAATCGTTGCTCATACCGTATATATTTACAGATACCTTTAAACCTTATTATATTTTCCATTTATTATTATTTCCTCTTATTCATCTTTTTCTGGGCTTTCCGCCAAGCATTATATCACCTGTATTATTATTTCCTGTGATTTCATGTATGTGTTTTTGTTCCAGTCAACAAACACAAATGTTGGCTGGAAGTATGCATTTTCGTCAGCGACTGGAAGGTATACTACCTTACGGTTCACATGACTTGCTTTTATACCCATATTGTCATTCAATAAAATCACTTGTGAATTATTGTCGTCTTCGTTTGCCTGACCTTACCTGTGCCCCCCGGCACAAGGTAAAGCTGTCCTTGGAAAAATTACTTCGTTCCCTCCTCCCCAGAGTATTTTCATTTGAGTTTGTTGTCTGGTGGTATAACAACTATACAGTAGATATCTTTATTCAATAATAACGTTTATCTAATTATTTGTAATAAATTGTGTGAATTATTATTATTAGAATTAGGCCAACAACGTCATTAGAAACCTGGTTTTATATAATTTATTCACAATTATCATATTTTATCACATTACTGTATTTGCATTTACATTTGTTTTCATTGTTTCTTATTTCTTCATTCTGATTATTATACTTTTTGTTCTTTTTCCTTTCCATAAATCTTTTTTGTTTGAACAAAAACAAGCCCATGGAAGCTAAGAAAAGAAAAGTGGATTTGGAGTGCCGAACTTTTAACGATGGCAGCCATCGTTAAAAGTTCGGCACTCCAAATCCACTTTTCTATTTTTTCATTGAGCACTTCGGAAACCATTGCCGTGAAGAAAGTTTCAAATATTAAACGGCACTATAAACTCGTCATAATCATTACAACAGTTTTACTGGAAAAGCACAAGTAAACGAAGTTGCACGGCTGAGAAATAATGTAACAAAGCAATCATCCTTTTTCTCTAGAAATGTTGAAGAAAGTGACCGAAACACTCGTGCTAGCTACGAGGTGTCAAAACTAATGGCAGAAAGGATGAAACCTTTTACTGATGGAGATTTCTTCAAAGAATTATTGTTGAAGGTAACAGATGTTGTTTTTCCAGAAAAAAGGGAATTATTTTCTGCGATCAGCTTATCGGCAAGAACAAGGTGAATTGAAGAGCTGGCAGCAAATGTCAGAAGTGGCTTGGAGGGCATTTTAAATAATCTGGAGTATTATTCAATTGCTATCGATGAAACAATGAAGGATACTTGTCAAATTGCAGTGTTTGTGAGGGGTGTAACACCAACATTTGATATTGTGGAAGAATTTGTACAATTGATTCCTATGAAGGACACTAGCACTGGATCAGATATTTTGGAAAGCATAATAAAATGGATTACCGAAATGAATCTGGATTTATCAAAGATTTCTGGAGTAATCACAGATGGTCACCAGCAATGGTTGGAGAGAAAAAGGGGTTTGTTGCATTGCTCCAAAACCACATCGGTATTGATCAAAAACTAATCAAACTTCGTGCATTATTCATCAAGAAGCATTATGTGAAAAGTCACTGAATTTTAAGGACATCATGGCAGTGGTCGTGACAACAGTGAATTTTATACTGTCAAGAGGACTAAATCACCGCCAGTTTCAAGAATTTCTGAAACAAATTGAAGCAGAGTATGGCGACCTTACAAATTTTACAAATGTTCGATGGCTTCGTCGCGGAAAAATGATAGAACGAGTATAAGCATTGAGAGAAGAGATTTCTATGTTTTTAGAGATAATTCTTACTTTCAGGATCCACAGTGGGTTGTCAAGTTAGCTTTTTTAGTGGACATCACGACCCACATGAACACTTTGAATTTTGAGCTTCAAGGAAAGAACAAAGTTGTATTTGAGATGTTTGGTCAAATTACTGCTTTTGAGAGAAAACTTCGACTGTGGGAATCACAACTTCAAAAAGGAAACGACTCTCATTTCCCAAGTCTCCAAAATCACAAGAGAGATATAATACCAGACATCTTTGTGAGCTCTATTAAGGATTTGAGAAGCGAGTTTTCCTCTCATTTTGTTGACTTCCGGCAATATGGAACTCTATTTAAGTTATTTGGTACTCCTTACGAAACAGATGTGGAGCAAGTGGCAGAAAAATATCAGTTGGAGTTAATTAACTTACAGTGCGACGAATCTTTGAAATCGAAATTTCAGTTCGAATCCACTGCTGACTTCTACAAGAAATATATATTGCCAAGCGGAAAATATAAAAATATCTTGACTAATGCGAAACTGATGATATCATTATTTGGAAGTACATATGCTTGTGAACAACTTTTTTCCAAAATGAAATATAGTAAAAGTCATTTAAGAACAAGGTTGCGTGACGACCACCTGGATGATGTTTTGTTCCTGTCATCGATAAATATTTCACCTGATGTGGAGAAGTTATCGCACAATAAGCAGATACAAGTGTCTCATTAAATCATTTACCATTTCTAACTGTATTTCGTTTGTAGCAAGGAATTTGCTTCTTTTTTTTTTGTTGATTTTGATAGTAGTTGTTTTTCTGTTATTCCTGCAGTAAAATAAGGGGCCTTGTTAAAATAAAATTATATTAAATTCCTTGTTTTGCTTTAAACCTCCAGAAAATTTATTTACATATTTAATAACATGGCCCTCCTCCATGACACTGCATAGCTGTTTGGCCCTCTCTTTCCAAAAGGTTGCCAACCCCTGCCCTAGAGGATAGCAAGGAAGATATGCTAAAGAGGCAGACAAGCTCATGGGGCTTGTTCTTGCTGATGGTCATCTTCATTTCAATGGCAGTGAGCAGGGAGGTGGTTCAGAGAACCAGAAATTTCCACTGCAATGGGCTCAGTGAGAAACCTATCAAAGAACAGCCAGTATTTTGTCAACATGGGAATTTCAGTCTGACAGACAATGGAACTTGAGTTCAACAAGAAACCTATCATAGAGCAGGCAGTACTTTGTTAATGTTTGAATTTTAGCCTATCAGACAATAGAATTTATGTCTGATACTAATTTTTTCAGGGAGAAAGTATTACTGCATGGCGTGCTCCAGATAAGAGGCTTAATACTTTAGAATGGAAAAATTGTGATGCAGTTTGGCCTTTTGCTATCCTCTTTGTCAAACCCTGCTAGTTTCAGCTGCATCAAGTCACTTATAACTATCTTGCTAAGAATGGCAATACATGCACAAATGCAGCTGGTAGGTGTTACATGCATAAATGCAGTTGGCAATTGATACATGCACAAATGCAAATTGAAGATATTACATGCATAAACGTATCTGGTTACATGCATAAACGTATCTGGTTACGTGCACAAATGCAGCTAGAAATTGTTATATGCACAAATGCATCTGATTGTTCTTAGATAAACAATGCATCTAGCTAACACAGGATGACATTTTTAGTGATTAATATGTTTCATCATCCAGGTACCTTGAAGTGCATAATGCATATAGCATTGTAAGATAAGTTGACAGAATCATTAGAACACCAAAAAAAAAAACATTTTGTAGTATTCATTCAAGACCTCTGTGCTCTGATTTCAAACCCCGCCGGGATCAACTATGCATTTCGTCCTTTCAAAGTGAATAAAAAAAAAGCAACAGTCTAGGACTGGGATCAATTCTTCTTCTATATCACTTTCTAACTTTCTTCTTTCTCTAGGAAAAATTGAGCATGTTCAGACCTGGAGAAAGGATAGACTCTGTCGTGTTTTACAAAATGCCAAAGATGATAGCACCCCTATGACTCAATTAGAAGTTACGGGTTAATCCATACAAACATAAGACACCTAAGAATGTATGGATGAGTAAAGAACTTTTTCAAAATTTGTTTACACATGAATCTGTTTCTGATGATGTTTTGTTTAATACATGAGATATTAGCAAGTTTTAATACTGAATGTGATTTGCCATCTTGATAACAATGGCAAAAGCAATAACCTCATTGCATTTCAGAAACAACAACATGGAAGTAGGGACTAGAAAGAAGAGGTCTCAAAGTCAACATGACAAAGACTAAGGTCCTCATAGGTAGACAAGAAAACAGAACCCAGATCTCTTCAGTGAAATGGCCTTGCTCAATGTGTAGGAAAGGAGTAGGTAAAAATTCCATCCTCTGCCGCAAATGCAAACTATGGGTACAGGAAGTTGAGTTACATGTAGTAGTTGCACTGGGACAGTAAGCAGCAAACGGCCACAAGAAACAAGCACTACCAAATTCTGGTAGAGCTCTGTAGAAGCAGTAGACAACTTCTGTTTCCTAGGTGAAAGAATTAGTAGCGGAGGTGGGTGTTCTGAAAGTACAGTAAGCAGGGTAACAACAGGATGGAGGAAGTTCAGTGAGTTACTACCAATGCTAGCTACAAAAGGCTTTGCCCGCAAAATGAAAGGCAGACTGTATGATACGTGTATCGGAACAGCAATGTTACATGGCAGTGAGACCTGGGCGTTGTGTGCAGAAGACTTGCGTAGATTAGAAAGAAACAAAGCTTGCATTCCCTGATGAATATGTAATAGTAATATACGCGAACGGCAAAGCATAAACGAATGGAGAGAGAGATTAGGCATAAGAGGAATCAAATACTGTGTGTAGGAGAGGAGGTTGCGTTGGTATAGACATGTGATGCGCATGAAGGATGACAGCTGCATAAAAAGGTGCAGAGCACTAAAAGTTGATGGATGCCTTGGAGTGGAGAGACCCAAGAAGACATGGGATGAGGTGATAAAAGCTGACTTGCCTAATTGCACCTCTCAAAGGTGATGACACAGGACTGAGACCTTTGGGTTTACGCAGTAATACAGAAGACCCGACTTCCCATGGGTACAAGCCGAAACTGAAGCATCTAGACAGTAGCCCACCCCTTTCCACTGTAAAGTGGTGGTGTAGGCGCCACGGTAAAAAAGCACCCAGTATTCACTGTAAATGAGGTTGGTGTTAGGAAGAGCATCCAGCTGTAGAAATCGAGCCAGAAACAGTTCTGTATGAGCAAGACATGGTTACCTGACCTGGCATTGTCCACAACAGGACAGCACGTCTAACCCATGCTAGCGTGGAAGAATGGATGTAAAATAGAGATGGTGATAATGATGATGATGACATCACTACATGGCATTAACAACAACAGCGACAATGATTTTACTACATCAAAACAACAAAAACAGCACCAATGATTTCACTGCATCACAGTAACAACAACAACAATAAGGTCACTACATCACAACAACAACAACGTAACTACATCACAGTAAGAACAATAACAACAACAAAAACAACAACGACCTCACAATATCACAATAAGAACAACAAAAACCTAACAACTTCCCAATAAATACAACAACGGCCTCACTACACCACAGTAACAACAACAACAACAACAGTAGTAACCTCACTACATCACAGTAACAACAACAACGACAACAACCTCACGACATCACAGTAACAACAACAACAGTAACCTCACTACACCACAGTAACAACAACAACAACAACAACAACAAAAACAACAACAGCAACAAGAACAACAACAGTAACATCACTACACCACAGAAACAACAACAACAACAACAACAACAGTAACCTCACTACATCACAGTAACAACAACTGCAACAGTAACATCACTACACCACAGTAACAACAACAACAATAGTAACCTCACTACATCACAGTAACAACAACAACAACAACAACAACAGTAACCTCACTACACCATAGTAACAAAAACAACAACAGTAACCTCACTGACTCACAGTAACAACAATAACAACAACAGCAAACTCACTACACCACAGTAACAACAACAACAACAACAACAACAACAGTAACCTCAATACACCACAGTAACAACAACAACAACAACAACAACAGTAACCTCACTACATCAAGGTAACAACAATAACAACAACAACAATAAACTCACTACACCACAGTAACAACAACAACAACAACAGTAACCTCACTACATCACAGTAACAACAACAGCAATAGTAACCTCACTACATCACAGTAACAACAACAACAACAACAACATTAACCTCACTACATCACAGTAACAACAACAACAACAAGAGTAACCTCACTACATCACAGTAACAACAACAACAACAACAACAACAGGAACCTCACAACACCACAGTAACAACAACAACAACAACAACAGTAACCTCACTACATCACAGTAACAACAACAACAACAGCAACCTCACTACATCACAGTAACAACAACAACAACAGTAACCTCACTACATCAAAGTAACAACAACAACAACAGCAACAGCAACCTCACTACACCACAGTAATAACAACAACAACAATAGTAACCTCACTACACCACAATAACAACAACAACAGTAACATCACGACACCACAGTAACAACAACAACAACAACAGTAACCTCACTACATCACAGTAACAACAACAACAACAACAACAACAACAGTAACCTCACTACACCATAGTAACAAAAACAACAACAGTAACCTCACTGACTCACAGTAACAACAATAACAACAACAGCAAACTCACTACCCCACAGTAACAACAACAACAACAACAACAACAGTAACCTCACTACACCACAGTAACAACAACAACAACAACAGTAACCTCACTACATAACAGTAACAACAACAACAACAACAATAAACTCACAACACCACAGAAACAACAACAACAACAACAACAACAAGAGTAACCTCACTACATCACAGTAACAACAAGAACAAAAGTAACCTCACTACGCCTCAGTATCAAAAACAACAACAGTTACGTCACTACACCACAGTAACAACAAGAACAACAGTAACCTTACTACACAACAGTAACAACAACAACAAGAACAACAGTAACCTCACTAGATAACAGTAACAACAACAACAACAGTAACCTCACTACATCCCAGTAACAACAACAATAACAACAGTAAATTCACTACACCACAGTAACAACAACAACAGTAACCCCAACAACAACAACAACAACAGCAACAACAACAGTAACCTCACTACACCACAGAAACAACAACAACAACAGTAACCTCACTACAACACAGTAACAACAAGAACAAAGGAAACCTCACTACACCACAGTAACAACAAGAACAACAGTAATCTCACTACACCACAATAACAACAACAACAACCTCACTACACCATAATAACAACAACAACAACAGTAAACTCACTACACCACAATAACAACAACAACAACAGTAACCTCACTACACCACAATAACAACAACAGTAACCTCACTACATCACAGAAACAACAACAACAGTAACAGTATCCTCACTACATCACAGTAACAACAACAACAACAACAACAGTAAGCTCACTACATCACAGTAACAACAACAACAACATGAACCTCACTACACCATAGTAACAACAACAACAACAGTAACCTCACTACATCACAGTAACAACAACAACAACAACAGTAACCTCCCTTTATCACAGTAACAACAACAACAACAACAGTAACGTCACTACACCAGAGTAACAACAACAACAACAACAAATAACAGTGACCTCACTACACCACAGTAACAACAACAACCACAACAACCGTAACTTCACTACATCACAGTAACAACAGCAACAACAACAGTAACCTCACTACACAACAGTAACAACAACAACAACAACAACAGTAACCTCACTACATCACAGTAACAACAACAACAACAGTAACCTCACTACATCACAGTAACAACAACAACAGTAACCTTACTACACCACAGTAACAACAACAACATCAACAATAAACTCACTACACCATAGTAACAACAACAACAACAACAACATCAGTAAACTCACTACACCACAGTAACAACAACAACATCAACAACAACAACAACAGTAACCCCACTACATCACAGTAACAACAACAACAGTAACCTCACTACATCACAGAAACAACAACAACAACAGTAACCTCACTACACAACAGTAACAACAACAACAACAGTAACCTCACTACATCACACTAACAACAACAACAACAACAGTAACCTCACTACACCCCAATTACAACAACAACAACAACAACAATAACCTCACTACACAACAGTAACAACAACAACAACAACAGTACACTCACTACACCACAGTAACAACAACAACAACAACAGTAACCTCGCTACATCACAGTAACAACAACAACAACAGTAACCTCACTACACGAGAGTAACTACAACAAAAACAACAACAGTAACCTTACTACACCACAGTAACAACAACAACAGTAACCTCACTACACCACAGTAACAACAACAACAACAAGAACAACAACAACAGTAACCTCACTACATCACAGTAACAACAACAACAACAACAGTAACAACAACAAGAACAACAACAACAGTAACCTCACTACACAACAGTAACAACAACAACAACAGTAACCTCACTACATCACACTAACAACAACAAAAACAACAGTAACCTCACTACAAAACAGTAACAACAACAACAATAACCTCACTACACCAAAGTAACAACAACAACAACAGTAACCTCACTACATCACAGTAACAACAACAACAACAGTAATCTGACTACACCAAACTAACAACAACAACAGCGGTAACCTCACTACACCACAGTAACAACAACAACGACAACAACAGTAAACCGACTACATCACAGTAACAACAACAACAAGAACAACAACAGTAACCTCACGACACAACAGTAACAACAACAACAACAGTAACCTCACAACATCACAGTAACAACAACAACAATAACAACAGTAACCCCACTACATCACAGTAACAACAACAACAACAACAGTAACCTCACTACACAACAGTAACAACAACAACAACAACAGTAACCTCACTACACTACAGTAACAACAACAATAACAACAACAGTAACCTCACTACATCACAGTCACAACAACAATAACAACAGTAACCTCACTACACCACAGTAACAACAACAAAAACAATAGTAACCTCACTACACCATAGTAACAACAGCAACAACAACCTCACTGCACCACACAACAACAACAACAACAACAACAGTAACCTCACTACACCATAGTAACAACAACAACAACAACCTCACTGCACCACAGCAACAACAACAACAACAGTAACCTCACTACACCAGAGTAACAACAACAACAATAACCTCACTAGATCACAGTTACAACAACAACAACAGTAACATCAACAACAACAACAGTAACCTCACTTCATCTCAGTAACAAGAACAATAACAACAGTAACCTAACTACACCATAGTAACAACAACAACAAGAACATCAGTAACCTCTCTACATCACAGTAACAACAACAACAACAACAACAGTAATCTCACTACACCATAGTAACAACAACAACAACAACCTCACTGCACCACAGCAAAAACAAGAACAACAACAACAACCTCCCTACATCTCAGTAACAACAACAACAACAACAGTTACCCTCACTACATCACAACAACAACAACAACAGTAACCTCACTGCATCACAGTAACCTCACTACACCACAGTAACAACATCAACAACAATAACAAGAGTACCCTCACTACACCACATTAACAACAACAACAACAGTAACCTCACTCCACCACTGTAACAAGAACAACAACAACAACAACAGTAAACTCACTACACCACAGTAACAACAACAACATCAACAACAACAGTAACCCCACTACATCACAGTAACAACAACAACAACAGTAACCTCACTAAACCACTGTAACAACAACAACAACAACAACAACAGTACCTTACTACATCACAGTAACAACAACAACAACAGTAACCTCAATACATCACAGTAACAACAACAACAACAGTAACCTCACTACACCACATTAACAACAACAACAACAGTAACCTCACTCCACCACTGTAACAAGAACAACAACAACAACAACAGTAAACTCACTACACCACAGTAACAACAACAACATCAACAACAACAGTAACCCCACTACATCACAGTAACAACAACAACAACAGTAACCTCACTAAACCACTGTAACAACAACAACAACAACAACAACAGTACCTTACTACATCACAGTAACAACAACAACAACAGTAACCTCAATACATCACAGTAACAACAACAACAACAGTAACCTCACTACACCACAGTAACAACAACAACAGTAACCCCACTACATCACAGTAACAACAACAACAACAGTAACCTCACTACACCACAGAAAAAACAACAAAAGCAACAACAGTAACCTTACTACACCACAGTAACAACAAAAATAACAACAACAGTAACCTCACCACATCAAAAAAACAACAACAACAGCAAAAACAGTAACCTCACTACACCACAGTAACAACAACAACAACAACAACAGTAACCTCACTACATCACAGTAACAAGAACAACAATGACCTCACTACATCAAAGTAACAACATCCACAACTGTAACCTCACTACATCATAGTAACAACAAAAACAACAGTAACCTCACTACACCACAGTAACAACAAAAACAACAGTAACCTCACTACAATAACAACAACAACAATAACTTCACTACACCAAGGTAACAACAACAACAGTAACCTCACTACATCACAGTCACAACAACAATAACAACAGTAACCTCACTACACCACAGTAACAACAACAAAAACAATAGTAACCACACTGCATCACAGTAACAACAACAGTAACCTCACTACACCACAGTAACAACAACAACAACAGTAACCTCACTACACCACAGTAACAACAACAACAACAGTAACCTCACTACATCACAGTAACAACAACAACAACAACAGTAACCTCACTACACCTCAGAAACAACAACAGCAACAAAAGTAACCTTACTACACTACAGTAACAACAACAATAACTACAATAGTAACCTAACTACACCACAGTAACAACAACAACTACAACAGTAACATCACTACACCACAGTAACAAGAACAACAATAACCTCACTACGTCAAAGTAACAACAACCACAACTGTAACCTCACTACATCACAGTAACAACAAAAACAACAGTAACCTCACTACACCACAGTAACAACAACAACAACAGTAACCTCACTACACTACAATAACAACAACAACAATAACTTCACTACACCAAGGTAACAACAACAACAACAGTAACCTCACTACATCACAGTAACAACAACAGCAACAGTAACCTTACTACATCACAGTAACAACAACAATAACAACAACAGTAACCTCACTACACCACAGTAACAAGCACAACAACAACAACAGTAACCTCACTACACAACAGTAACAACAACAGCAACAACAACAGTAACCTCACTACACTACAGTAACAACAACAATAACAACAACAGTAACCTCACTACATCACAGTCACAACAACAATAACAACAGTAACCTCACTACACCACAGTAACAACAACAAAAACAATAGTAACCTCACTACATCACAGTAACAACAACAACAGTAACCTCACTACACCACAGTAACAACAACAACAACAGTAACCTCACTACACCACAGTAACAACAACAACAACAGTAACCTCACTACATCACAGTAACAACAACAACAACAGTAACCTCACTACACCTCAGAAACAACAACAACAGCAACAAAAGTAACCTTACTACACTACAGTAACAACAACAATAACTACAATAGTAACCTAACTACACCACAGTAACAACAACAACTACAACAGTAACCTCACTACACCACAGTAACAAGAACAACAATAACCTCACTACGTCAAAGTAACAACAACCACAACTGTAACCTCACTACATCACAGTAACAACAAAAACACAGTAACAACAACAACAACAGCAACCTCACTACACTACAATAACAACAACAACAATAACTTCACTACACCAAGGTAACAACAACAACAACAGTAATCTTACTACATCACAGTAACAACAACAACAACAGTAACCTCAATACATCACAGTAACAACAACAACAACAACAGTAACCTCACTACACCACAGTAACAACAACAACAGTAACCCCACTACATCACAGTAACAACAACAACAACAGTAACCTCACTACACCACAGAAAAAACAACAACAGCAACAACAGTAACCTTCCTACACCACAGTAACAACAAAAATAACAACAACAGTAACCTCACCACATCAAAAAAAACAACAACAACAGCAAAAACAGTAACCTCACAACACCACAGTAACAACAACAACAACAACAGTAACCTCACTACATCACAGTAACAAGAACAACAATGACCTCACTACATCAAAGTAACAACAACCACAACTGTAACCTCACTACATCATAGTAACAACAAAAACAACAGTAACCTCACTACACCACAGTAACAACGAAAACAACAGTAACCTCACTACACTACAATAACAACAACAACAATAACTTCACTACACCAAGGTAACAACAACAACAGTAACCTCACTACATCACAGTAACAACAACAACAAAAGTAACCTCACTACACCACAGTAACAACAAGAACAACAGTAAACTCACTACACCACAGTAACAACAACAACAGAAACCTCACTACATCACAGTAACAACAACAATAACAGTAACCTCACTACACCACAGAAACAACAACAACAGCAACAACAGTAACCTTACTACACTACAGTAACAACAACAATAACTACAATAGTAACCTCACTACACCACAGTAACAACAACAACTACAACAGTAACCTCACTACATCACAGTAACAACGAAAATAACAACAACAGTAACCTCACCACATCAAAAAAACAACAACAACAGCAACAATAGTAACTTCACTACATCACAGTAACAGCAACAACAACAACAGTAATCTGACTACACCAAACTAACAACAACAACTGTAACCTCACTACACCACAGTAACAACAACAACGACAACAACAACAGTAACCTCACTACGCCAGAGAAACAACAACAACAACAACAACAGTAACCTCACTACACTACAATAACAACAACAACATAAACAACAACAGTAAACCCACTACGTCACAGTAACAACAACAACAACAACAACAACAGTAACCTCACGACACAACAGTAACAACAACAACAACAACAGAAACCTTACTACAGGAAAGTAACAACAACATCAACAACAACATTAACCTCACTACATCACAATAACAACAACAACAATAACAACAGTACCCCACTACATCTGAGTAACAACAACAACAGTAACCTCACTACACAACAGTAACAACAACAACAACAACAGTAACCTCACTACACTACAGTAACAACAACAATAACAACAACAGTAACCTCACTACATCACAGTCACAACAACAATAACAACAGTAACCTCACTACACCACAGTAACAACAACAAAAACAATAGTAACCTCACTGCATCACAGTAACAACAACAACAGTAACCTCACTACACCACAGTAACAACAACAACAACAGTAACCTCACTACACCGCAGTAACAACAACAACAACAGTAACCTCACTACAACACAGTAACAACAACAACAACAGTAACCTCACTACACCTCAGAAACAACAACAACAGCAACAAAAGTACCCTTACTACACTACAGTAACAACAACAACAACAACAACAACAACAGTAACCTCACTACACCTCAGAAACAACAACAACAGCAACAAAAGTAACCTCACTACACCACAGTAACAACAACAACAACAGTAACCTCACTAAACCACAATAACAACAACAACAACAACAACAACAACAGTAACCTCACTACACCACAGTAACAACAACAACAAAAACAGTAAACTCACAACACCACAGTAACAACAACAACAACAACAACAGTAACCCCACTCCATCACAGTCACAACAAGAACAAGAACAACAACAACAAAAGTAACCTCACTACACCACAGTAACAACAACAACAACAGTAACCTCACTAAACCACTGTAACAACAACAACAACAGTAACCTCACTACACCAGAGTAACAACAACAAGAACAACAACAACAACAACAGTAACCTCACTACACCAGAGTAACAACAACAACAACAGTAACCTCACTAAACCACACTTACAACAACAACAACAGTAAACTCACTACATCACAGTAAAAACAACAACAACAGTAACCTCACTACACCACTTTAACAACAACAACAAGAACAACAACAACAGTAAACTCACTACATCACAATAACAACAACAACAACAACAGAAGCCTCATTACATCACAGTAATAACAACAACAACAGTAAACTCACAACACCACAGTAACAACAACAACAACAGTAACCTCACTACATCATAGTAACAACAGCAACAACAACAGTACCTCACTACATCATAGTAACAACAACAACAACAACAGTAAACTCACTACATAACAACAACAACAACAACTGTAACCTCACTACATCACAGAAACAACACAAACAACAGTAACCTCACAACACCACAGTAACAACAAAAACAACAACAGTAACCTCAATACATCACAGTAACAACACAAACAATAGTAACCTCACTATACCACAGTAACAACAAAAACAACAACAGTAACCTCGCTACACCACAGTAACAACACAAACAACAGTAACCTCACTACACCACAGTAACAACAAAAACAACAACAGTAACCTCGCTACACCACAGTAACAACAATAAGAACAACTGTAACCTCACTACATCACAGTAACAACAACAACAAGAACAAGAACAGTAACCTCACTACACTACACTAACAACAACAACAGCAACAGTAAACTCACTACACCAAAGTAACAACAACAACAGCAACAGTAAACTCACTACACCACAGTAACAACAACAACAACATAACAGTAGCCTCACTACATCACAGTAACAACAACAACAGCAACAGTAAACTCACTACACCACAGTAACAACAACAACAACAACAACAGTAAACTCACTACGTCACAGTAAAAACAACAACAACAACAGTAACCTCTCTACATCACAGTAACAACAACAACAACAGTAACCTCAATACACCACAGTAACAACAACAACAACAGTAACCTCACTACATCACAGTAACAACAACCACAACAACAGTAACCTGACTAAACCACAGTAACAACAACAACAACAACAGTAAACTCACTACATCACAGAAACAACAACAACAACAGTAACCTCACTACACAACAGTAACAACAACAACAACAGTAACCTCACTACACTACAGTAACAACAACAATAACAACAACAGTAACCTCACTACATCACAGTCACAACAACAATAACAACAGTAACCTCACTTCACCACAGTAACAACAACAAAAACAATAGTAACCTCACTACATCACAGTAACAACAACAACAGTAACCTCACTACACCACAGTAACAACAACAACAACAGTAACCTCACTACACCGCAGTAACAACAACAACAGTAACCTCACTACATCACAGAAACAACAACAACAACAGTAACCTCACTACACCTCAGAAACAACAACAACAGCAACAAAAGTAACCTTACTACACTACAGTAACAACAATAACTACAATAGTAACCTAACTACACCACAGTAACAACAACAACTACAACAGTAACCTCACTACACCACAGTAACAAGAACAACAATAACCTCACTACGTCAAAGTAACAACAACCACAACTGTAACCTCACTACATCACAGTAACAACAAAAACACAGTAACAACAACAACAACAGTAACCTCACTACACTACAATAACAACAACAACAATAACTTCACTACACCAAGGTAACAACAACAACAACAGTAACCTCACTACATCACAGTAACAACAACAGCAACAGTAACCTCACTACATCACAGTAACAACAACAATAACAACAACAGTAACCTCACTACACCACAGTAACAAGCACAACAACAACAACAGTAACCTCACTACACAACAGTAACAACAACAACAACAACAGTAACCTCACTACACTACAGTAACAACAACAATAACAACAGTAACCTCACTACATCACAGTCACAACAACAATAACAACAGTAACCTCACTACACCACAGTAACAACAACAAAAACAATAGTAACCTCACTACATCACAGTAACAACAACAACAGTAACCTCACTACACCACAGTAACAACAATAACAACAGTAACCTCACTACACCACAGTAACAACAACAACAACAACAGTAACCTCACTACATCACAGTAACAACAACAACAGTAACCTCACTACACCTCAGAAAGAACAACAACAGCAACAAAAGTAACCTCACTACACTACAGTAACAACAACAATAACTACAATAGTAACCTAACTACACCACAGTAACAACAACAACTACAACAGTAACATCACTACACCACAGTAACAAGAACAACAATAACCTCACTACGTCAAAGTAACAACAACCACAACTGTAACCTCACTACATCACAGTAACAACAAAAACAACAGTAACCTCACTACACCACAGTAACAACAACAACAACAGTAACCTCACTACACTACAATAACAACAACAACAATAACTTCACTACACCAAGGTAACAACAACAACAACAGTAACCTCACTACATCACAGTAACAACAACAGCAACAGTAACCTTACTACATCACAGTAACAACAACAATAACAACAACAGTAACCTCACTACACCACAGTAACAAGCACAACAACAACAACAGTAACCTCACTACACAACAGTAACAACAACAGCAACAACAACAGTAACCTCACTACACTACAGTAACAACAACAATAACAACAACAGTAACCTCACTACATCACAGTCACAACAACAATAACAACAGTAACCTCACTACACCACAGTAACAACAACAAAAACAATAGTAACCTCACTACATCACAGTAACAACAACAACAGTAACCTCACTACACCACAGTAACAACAACAACAACAGTAACCTCACTACACCACAGTAACAACAACAACAACAGTAACCTCACTACATCACAGTAACAACAACAACAACAGTAACCTCACTACACCTCAGAAACAACAACAACAGCAACAAAAGTAACCTTACTACACTACAGTAACAACAACAATAACTACAATAGTAACCTAACTACACCACAGTAACAACAACAACTACAACAGTAACCTCACTACACCACAGTAACAAGAACAACAATAACCTCACTACGTCAAAGTAACAACAACCACAACTGTAACCTCACTACATCACAGTAACAACAAAAACACAGTAACAACAACAACAACAGCAACCTCACTACACTACAATAACAACAACAACAATAACTTCACTACACCAAGGTAACAACAACAACAACAGTAATCTTACTACATCACAGTAACAACAACAACAACAGTAACCTCAATACATCACAGTAACAACAACAACAACAACAGTAACCTCACTACACCACAGTAACAACAACAACAGTAACCCCACTACATCACAGTAACAACAACAACAACAGTAACCTCACTACACCACAGAAAAAACAACAACAGCAACAACAGTAACCTTCCTACACCACAGTAACAACAAAAATAACAACAACAGTAACCTCACCACATCAAAAAAACAACAACAACAGCAAAAACAGTAACCTCACAACACCACAGTAACAACAACAACAACAACAGTAACCTCACTACATCACAGTAACAAGAACAACAATGACCTCACTACATCAAAGTAACAACAACCACAACTGTAACCTCACTACATCATAGTAACAACAAAAACAACAGTAACCTCACTACACCACAGTAACAACGAAAACAACAGTAACCTCACTACACTACAATAACAACAACAACAATAACTTCACTACACCAAGGTAACAACAACAACAGTAACCTCACTACATCACAGTAACAACAACAACAAAAGTAACCTCACTACACCACAGTAACAACAAGAACAACAGTAAACTCACTACACCACAGTAACAACAACAACAGAAACCTCACTACATCACAGTAACAACAACAATAACAGTAACCTCACTACACCACAGAAACAACAACAACAGCAACAACAGTAACCTTACTACACTACAGTAACAACAACAATAACTACAATAGTAACCTCACTACACCACAGTAACAACAACAACTACAACAGTAACCTCACTACATCACAGTAACAACGAAAATAACAACAACAGTAACCTCACCACATCAAAAAAACAACAACAACAGCAACAATAGTAACTTCACTACATCACAGTAACAGCAACAACAACAACAGTAATCTGACTACACCAAACTAACAACAACAACTGTAACCTCACTACACCACAGTAACAACAACAACGACAACAACAACAGTAACCTCACTACGCCAGAGAAACAACAACAACAACAACAACAGTAACCTCACTACACTACAATAACAACAACAACATAAACAACAACAGTAAACCCACTACGTCACAGTAACAACAACAACAACAACAACAACAGTAACCTCACGACACAACAGTAACAACAACAACAACAACAGAAACCTTACTACAGGAAAGTAACAACAACATCAACAACAACATTAACCTCACTACATCACAATAACAACAACAACAATAACAACAGTACCCCACTACATCTGAGTAACAACAACAACAGTAACCTCACTACACAACAGTAACAACAACAACAACAACAGTAACCTCACTACACTACAGTAACAACAACAATAACAACAACAGTAACCTCACTACATCACAGTCACAACAACAATAACAACAGTAACCTCACTACACCACAGTAACAACAACAAAAACAATAGTAACCTCACTGCATCACAGTAACAACAACAACAGTAACCTCACTACACCACAGTAACAACAACAACAACAGTAACCTCACTACACCGCAGTAACAACAACAACAACAGTAACCTCACTACAACACAGTAACAACAACAACAACAGTAACCTCACTACACCTCAGAAACAACAACAACAGCAACAAAAGTACCCTTACTACACTACAGTAACAACAACAACAACAACAACAACAACAGTAACCTCACTACACCTCAGAAACAACAACAACAGCAACAAAAGTAACCTCACTACACCACAGTAACAACAACAACAACAGTAACCTCACTAAACCACAATAACAACAACAACAACAACAACAACAACAGTAACCTCACTACACCACAGTAACAACAACAACAAAAACAGTAAACTCACAACACCACAGTAACAACAACAACAACAACAACAGTAACCCCACTCCATCACAGTCACAACAAGAACAAGAACAACAACAACAAAAGTAACCTCACTACACCACAGTAACAACAACAACAACAGTAACCTCACTAAACCACTGTAACAACAACAACAACAGTAACCTCACTACACCAGAGTAACAACAACAAGAACAACAACAACAACAACAGTAACCTCACTACACCAGAGTAACAACAACAACAACAGTAACCTCACTAAACCACACTTACAACAACAACAACAGTAAACTCACTACATCACAGTAAAAACAACAACAACAGTAACCTCACTACACCACTTTAACAACAACAACAAGAACAACAACAACAGTAAACTCACTACATCACAATAACAACAACAACAACAACAGAAGCCTCATTACATCACAGTAATAACAACAACAACAGTAAACTCACAACACCACAGTAACAACAACAACAACAGTA
Source organism: Eledone cirrhosa (assembly GCA_964016885.1). Taxonomy (NCBI): domain Eukaryota; kingdom Metazoa; phylum Mollusca; class Cephalopoda; order Octopoda; family Eledonidae; genus Eledone; species Eledone cirrhosa. Next base: position 246,445,551 of record OZ024743.1, on the reverse strand, counting down.
ACCTCACTACATCATAGTAACAACAGCAACAACAACAGTACCTCACTACATCATAGTAACAACAACAACAACAACAGTAAACTCACTACATAACAACAACAACAACAACTGTAACCTCACTACATCACAGAAACAACACAAACAACAGTAACCTCACAACACCACAGTAACAACAAAAACAACAACAGTAACCTCAATACATCACAGTAACAACACAAACAATAGTAACCTCACTATACCACAGTAACAACAAAAACAACAACAGTAACCTCGCTACACCACAGTAACAACACAAACAACAGTAACCTCACTACACCACAGTAACAACAAAAACAACAACAGTAACCTCGCTACACCACAGTAACAACAATAAGAACAACTGTAACCTCACTACATCACAGTAACAACAACAACAAGAACAAGAACAGTAACCTCACTACACTACACTAACAACAACAACAGCAACAGTAAACTCACTACACCAAAGTAACAACAACAACAACAGCAACAGTAAACTCACTACACCACAGTAACAACAACAACAACATAACAGTAGCCTCACTACATCACAGTAACAACAACAACAGCAACAGTAAACTCACTACACCACAGTAACAACAACAACAACAACAACAGTAAACTCACTACGTCACAGTAAAAACAACAACAACAACAGTAACCTCTCTACATCACAGTAACAACAACAACAACAGTAACCTCAATACACCACAGTAACAACAACAACAACAGTAACCTCACTACATCACAGTAACAACAACCACAACAACAGTAACCTGACTAAACCACAGTAACAACAACAACAACAACAGTAAACTCACTACATCACAGAAACAACAACAACAACAGTAACCTCACTACACAACAGTAACAACAACAACAACAGTAACCTCACTACACTACAGTAACAACAACAATAACAACAACAGTAACCTCACTACATCACAGTCACAACAACAATAACAACAGTAACCTCACTTCACCACAGTAACAACAACAAAAACAATAGTAACCTCACTACATCACAGTAACAACAACAACAGTAACCTCACTACACCACAGTAACAACAACAACAACAGTAACCTCACTACACCGCAGTAACAACAACAACAGTAACCTCACTACATCACAGAAACAACAACAACAACAGTAACCTCACTACACCTCAGAAACAACAACAACAGCAACAAAAGTAACCTTACTACACTACAGTAACAACAATAACTACAATAGTAACCTAACTACACCACAGTAACAACAACAACTACAACAGTAACCTCACTACACCACAGTAACAAGAACAACAATAACCTCACTACGTCAAAGTAACAACAACCACAACTGTAACCTCACTACATCACAGTAACAACAAAAACACAGTAACAACAACAACAACAGTAACCTCACTACACTACAATAACAACAACAACAATAACTTCACTACACCAAGGTAACAACAACAACAACAGTAACCTCACTACATCACAGTAACAACAACAGCAACAGTAACCTCACTACATCACAGTAACAACAACAATAACAACAACAGTAACCTCACTACACCACAGTAACAAGCACAACAACAACAACAGTAACCTCACTACACAACAGTAACAACAACAACAACAACAGTAACCTCACTACACTACAGTAACAACAACAATAACAACAGTAACCTCACTACATCACAGTCACAACAACAATAACAACAGTAACCTCACTACACCACAGTAACAACAACAAAAACAATAGTAACCTCACTACATCACAGTAACAACAACAACAGTAACCTCACTACACCACAGTAACAACAATAACAACAGTAACCTCACTACACCACAGTAACAACAACAACAACAACAGTAACCTCACTACATCACAGTAACAACAACAACAGTAACCTCACTACACCTCAGAAAGAACAACAACAGCAACAAAAGTAACCTCACTACACTACAGTAACAACAACAATAACTACGATAGTAACCTAACTACACCACAGTAACAACAACAACTACAACAGTAACCTCACTACACCACGGTAACAAGAACAACAATAACCTCACTACGTCAAAGTAACAACAACCACAACTGTAACCTCACTACATCACAGTAACAACAAAAACAACAGTAACCTCACTACACCGCAGTAACAACAACAACAACCTCACTACACTACAATAACAACAACAACAATAACTTCATTACACCAAGGTAACAACAACAACAACAGTAACCTCACTACATCACAGTAACAACAACAGCAACAGTAACCTCACTACATCACAGTAACAACAACAATAACAACAACAGTAACCTCACTACACCACAGTAAAAAGCACAACAACAACAACAGTAACCTCACTACATCACAGTAACAAAAACAGCAACAGTAACCTCACTACATCACAGTAACAACAACAATAACAACAACAGTAACCTCACTACACCACAGTAACAACAACAACAAAAACAACAACAACAGTAACCTCACTACATCACAGTAACAACAACAACAATAACCTCACTAGATCACAGTAACAACAACAACAACAGTAACTTCACTACATCACAGTAACAACAACAATAACAACAACAGTAACCTCACTACACACAGTAACAACAACAACAACAACAACAGTAACCTCAGTACATCACAGTAACAACAACAACAACAATAACCTCACTAGATCACAGTAACAACAACAACAACAACAGTAACCTCACTACACCACAATAATAACAACAATAACAACAAGACTAACCTCACTACATCACAGTAACAACAACAACAACAACAACAGTAACCTGTCTACATCACAGTAACAACAACAACAATAACGTCACTACACCAGAGTAACAACAACAACAACAGTAACCTCACTAAACCACAATAACAACAACAACAACAACAACAACAACAGTAACCTCACTACACCACATTAACAACAACAACAAAAACAGTAAACTCACAACACCACAGTAACAACAACAACAACAACGACAGTAACCCCACTCCATCACAGTCACAACAAGAACAACAACAACAACAACAAAAGTAACCTCACTACACCACAGTAACAACAACAAGAACAACAACAACAACAACAGTAACCTCACTAAACCACTGTAACAACAACAACAACAACAACAACAGTAACCTTACTACATCACAGTAACAACTACAACAACAGTAATCTCAATACATCACAGTAACAACAACAACAACAACAGTAACCTCACTACACCACAGTAACAACAACAACAGTAACCCCACTACATCACAGTAACAACAACAACAACAGTAACCTCACTACACCACAGAAAAAACAACAACAGCAACAACAGTAACCTTACTACACCACAGTAACAACAAAAATAACAACAACAGTAACCTCACCACATCAAAAAAACAACAACAACAGCAAAAACAGTAACCTCACTACACCACAGTAACAACAACAACAACAACAGTAACCTCACTACATCACAGTAACAAGAACAACAATGACCTCACTACATCAAAGTAACAACAACCACAACTGTAACCTCACTACATCATAGTAACAACAAAAACAACAGTAACCTCACTACACCACAGTAACAACAAAAACAACAGTAACCTCACTACACTACAGTAACAACAAAAACAACAGTAACCTCACTACACTACAGTAACAACAAAAACAACAGTAACCTCACTACACTACAGTAACAACAAAAACAACAGTAACCTCACAACACTACAATAACAACAACAACAATAACTTCACTACACCAAGGTAACAACAACAACAGTAACCTCACTACATCACAGTAACAACAACAACAAAAGTAACCTCACTACACCACAGTAACAACAAGAACAACAGTAAACTCACTACACCACAGTAACAACAACAACAACAGAAACCTCACTACATCACAGTAACAACAACAATAACAGTAACCTCACTACACCACAGAAACAACAACAACAGCAACAACAGTAACCTCACTACACCACAGTAACAACAACAACAACAGTAACCTCACTAAACCACCTTAACAACAACAACAGTAACCTCACTACACCAGAGTAACAACAACAACAACAGTAAACTCACTACATCACAGTAAAAACAACAACAACAGTAACCTCACTACACCACTTTAACAACAACAACAACAAGAACAACAACAACAGTAAACTCACTACATCACAATAACAAGAACAACAACAGAAGCCTCATTATATCACAGTAATAACAACAACAACAGTAAACTCACTACATAACAACAACAACAACAACAACTGTAACATCACTACATCACAGAAACAATACAAACAACAGTAACCTCACAACACCACAGTAACAACAAAAACAACAACAGTAACCTCAATACATCACAGTAACAACAGAAACAACAGTAACCTCACTACACCACAGTAACAACAAAAACAACAACAGTAACCTCGCTACACCACAGTAACAACAATAAGAACAACTGTAACCTCACTACATCACAGTAACAACAACAACAAGAACAAGAACAGTAACCTCACTACACTACACTAACAACAACAACAGCAACAGTAAACTCACTACACCAAAGTAACAACAACAACAACAGCAACAGTAAACTCACTACACCACAGTAACAACAACAACAACATAACAGTAGCCTCACTACATCACAGTAACAACAACAACAGCAACAGTAAACTCACTACACCACAGTAACAACAACAACAACAACAACAGTAAACTCACTACGTCACAGTAAAAACAACAACAACAACAGTAACCTCTCTACATCACAGTAACAACAACAACAACAGTAACCTCAATACACCACAGTAACAACAACAACAACAGTAACCTCACTACATCACAGTAACAACAACCACAACAACAGTAACCTCACTACATCACAGTAACAACAACAAAAACAACAACAGTAACCTCGCTACACCACACTAACAACAATAAGAACAACAGTAACCTCACTACATCACAGTAACAACAACAACAGTAACCTCACTACATCACAGTAACAACAACAAGAACAACAACAGTAACCTCACTACACCACACTAACAACAACAACAGCAACAGTAAATTCACTACACCAAAGTAACAACAACAACAGCAACAGTAAACTCACTACACCACAGTAACAACAACAACAACATAACAGTAGCCTCACTACATCACAGTAACAACAACAACAGCAACAGTAAACTCACTACACCACAGTAACAACAACAACAACAACAACAGTAAACTCACTACGTCACAGTAAAAACAACAACAACAACAGTAACCTCACTATACCACAGTAACAACAACAACAACAGTAACCTCTCTACATCACAGTAACAACAACAACAACAACAGTAACCTCAATACACCACAGTAACAACAACAACAACAGTAACCTCACTACATCACAGTAACAACAACCACAACAACAACAGTGACCTGACTAAACCACAGTAACAACAACAACAACAACAGTAAACTCACTACATCACAGTAACAACAACAACAACAGTAACCTCATTGCACCACTTTAACAACAAGAACAACAACAACAACAGTAAACTCACTACATTACAATAACAACAACAACAACAGTAAACTCACAACACCACAGTAACAACAACAACAACAACAACAACAACAACATTAACCTCACTACAACACAGTAACAAAAAAAAACAACAGTAAATTCACTACACCACAACAACAACAACAGTAACCTCACTGCATCACAGTAACCACACTACACCACAGTAACAACATCAACAACAATAACAAGAGTACCCTCACTACACCACATTAACAACAACAACAACAGTAACCTCACTCCACCACTGTAAGAACAACAACAACAACAACAACCGTAACCTCACTACACCACAGTAACAACAACAACAACAACAGTAAACTCTCTACACCACAGTAAAAACAACAACATCAACAACAACAGTAACATCACTACATCACAGTAACAACAACAACAACAAGAACAGTAACCTCACTACACCACAGTAACATCAACAACTACAACAGTAACCTCACTACACCACAGTAACAACAACAACAGAAACCTCACTACATCACAGTAACAACAACAATAACAGTAACCTCACTACACCACAGAAACAACAACAACAGCAACAACAGTAACCTCACTACACCCCAGTAACAACAACAGTAACCTCACTACATCACAGAAACAACAACAGCAACAACATTTACCTCATTACACCACAGTAACAACAACAACAACAGTAACCTCACTACATCACAGAAACAACAACAACAACAACAACAACAGTAAACTCACTACATCACAGAAGCAACAACAGTAACCTCACTACACCACAGTAACAACAACAACAACAGTAACCTCACTATATCACAGAAACAACAACAAAAGCAACAACATTAACTTCACTACATCACAGTAACAACAACAACAACAACAGTAACCTCACTACATCACAGTAACAACAACAACAACAACAGTAACCTCAATACACCACAATAACAACAACAATAACAACAACAGTAACCTCACTACATCACAGTAACAACAACAACAGTAATCTCATTACATCACAGTAACAACTACAACAACAGTAAACTCACTACACCACAGAAACAACGACAACAACAGCAACAGTAACCTCACTACATTGAAGTAACAACAACAACAACAACAGTAACCTCACTACACCACATTAACAATAACAACAACAGCAACAGTAACCTCACTACATTGCAGTAACAACAACAACAACAACAACAATAACCTCACTACACCATAGTAACAACAACAACAACAACAACAGTAAAATCACTACACAATAGTAACAACAACAATAACAACAACAGTAAACTGTCTACATCACAGTAACAACAACAACAACAACAACAGTAACCTCACTACACCACAGTAACAACAACAACAATAACGTCACTACACCATAGTAACAACAATAACAACAACAACAGTAAAATCACTATGCAATAGTAACAACAATAACAACAACAGGAAACTGTCTACATCACAGTAACAACAACAACAACAACAACAACAGTAACCTCACTACACCACAGTAACAACAGCAACAATAACCTCACTACACCACAGCAACAACAACAACAGTAACCTCACTACATCTCAGTAACAACAACAACAACAGTAACCTCATTACACCACAGTAACAACAACAACAACAACAGTAACCTCACTACACCAGAGTAAAAACAACGACAACAAGAACAACAACAGTAACCTCACTACATGACAGTAACAAAACAACAACAACAACAGTAAACTCACAGTTTTAACATCAACACCAACTACATCACTAACAACAACAATAACAATAACAACAACAGTAACCGCAATACACCACAGTAACAACAACAACAACAACAGTAACCTCACTACACCACAGTAAAAACAACGACAACAAGAACAACAACAGTAACCTCACTACATGACAGTAACAAAACAACAACAACAGTAAACCCACAGTTTTAACATCAACACCAACTACAACAACAGTAACCTCACTGACATCAAATAACAACAACAACAACAGTAACCTCACTCCACCACTGTAAGAACAACAACAACAACAACAACAGTAACCTCACTACACCATAGTAACAACAACAACAACAGTAAACTCTCTACACCACAGTAAAAACAACAACATCAACAACAACAGTAACATCACTACATCACAGTAACAACAACAAGAACAGTAACCTCACTACACCACAGTAACAACAACAACAGCAACAACAGTAACCTCACTACACCCCAGTAACAACAACAGTAACCTCACTACACCACAGTAACAACAACAATAACAACAGTAACCTCACTACATCACATAAACAACAACAGCAACAACATTTACCTCATTACACCACAGTAACAACAACAACAAAAACAGTAACCTCACTACATCACAGAAACAACAACAACAACACAGTAAACTGACTACATCACAGAAACAACAACAACAGCAACAACAGTAACCTCACTACACCACAGTAACAACAACAACAGTAACCTCACTACATCACAGAAACAACAACAACAACAACAACATTAACTTCACTACACCACAGTAACAACAACAACAACAGTAACCTCACTACATCAAAGTAACAACAACAACCACAACAACAGTAACCTCACTACATCACAGAAACAACAACAACAGCAAGAACATTAACTTCACTACACCATAGTAACAACAACAACAGCAACAACAGTAACTTTACTACATCACAGTAACAACAACAACAACAGTAACCTCACTACATCACAGTAACAACAACAATCACAACAACAGTAACCTCACTACATCACAGTAACAACAACAATAACAACAACAGTAACCTCACTACATCACAGTAACAACAACAACAGTAACCTCACTACATCACAGTAACAACAACAACAGTAACCCCACTACATCACAGTAACAACAACAACAGTAATCTCATTACATCACAGTAACAACTACAACAACAACAGTAAACTCACTACACTACATTAACAATAACAACAACAGCAACAGTAACCTCACTACATTGCAGTAACAACAACAACAACAACAACAATAACCTCACTACACCATAGTAACAACAACAAAAACAACAACAACAACAGTAAAATCACTACACAATAGTAACAACAACAATAACAACAACAGTAAACTGTCTACATCACAGTAACAACAACAACAATAACCTCACTACACCAAAGTAACAACAACAACAATAACCTCACTACACTACAGTAACAACAACAACAGTAACCTCATTACACCACAGTAACAACAACAACAACAACAGTAACCTCACTACATCACCATAACAAGAACAATAACAACAACAACCACAACAACAGTAACCTACATCACTAACAACAACAATAACAATAACAACAACAGTAACCGCAATACACCACAGTAACAACAACAACAACAGTAACCTCACTACACCACAGTAAAAACAACGACAACAAGAACAACAACAGTAACCTCACTACATGACAGAAACAACAACAACAACAACAACAACAATAAACTAACTACACCACAGTTTTAACAACAACACCAACAACAACAACAGTAACCTCACTCCATCACAGTAACAACAAGAACAACAACAACAACAACAAAAGTAACCTCACTACACCACAGTAACAAGAACAACAACAGTAACCTCACTACATCACAGTAACAACAACAACAACAGTAACCTCACTACACCGCTTTAACAACAACAACAACAGTAACCTCACTACATCACAGTAACAATAACAACAACAACAGAAGCCTCACTACATCACAGTAATAACAACAACAACAACAGTAAACTCACAACACCACAGTAACAACAACAACAACAACAGTAACCTCACTACATCACAGTAACAACAACAACAACAACAGTAAATTCACTACACCACAATAAAAACAACAACAGTACCCTCACTACATCACAACAACAACAACAACAGTAACCTCACTACATCACAGTAACAACAACAACAGTAAATTCACTACACCACAATAACAACAACAACAGTACCCTCACTACATCACAACAACAACAACAACAGTAACCTCACTGCATCACAGTAACATCAACAACAACAACAGTAACCTCACTACACCATAGTAACAACAACAACAACAACAGTAACCTCACTACACCACTGTATGAACAACAACAACAACAACAACAGTAACCTCACTACACCACAGTAACAACAACAACAACAGTAACCTCACTACACACAGTAACAACAACAACAACAGTAACCTCACTACATCACAGTAACAACAACAACAGTAACCTCAATACATCACAGAAACAACAACACCAGCAACAGCAGTAACCTCACTACACCATAGTAACAACAACAATAACAACAACAGTTAACTCACTACACCACAGTAACAACAACAACAACAACAACAACAGTAACATCACTACATCACAGAAATAACAACAACAACAACAACAGTAACCTCAGTACACCACAGTAACAGCAACAATAACAACAACAACAACAACAGTAACCTCACCACATCACAGAAACAACAACAGCAACAACAGTAACCTCACTACACCACAGTAACAACAACAACAACAGTAACCTCACTACATCACAGAAACAACAACAACAGCAACAACAGTAACCTCACTTCACCACAGTAACAACAACAACAGCAACAACAGTAACCTCACTACATCACAGTAACAACAACAATAACAACAACAGTAACCTCACTACACCACAATAACAACAACAATAACAACAACAGTAACCTCACTACATCACAGTAACAACAACAACAACAACAGTAACCTCACTACATCACAGTAACAACAACAACAACAGTAAACTCACTACACCACATTAACAATAACAACAACAGCAACAGTAACCTCACTACATCACAGTAACAACAACAACAGTAACCTCACTACACCACATTAACAACAACAACAACAACCACAACAACAGTAACCTACATCACAGTAACAACAACAACAATAACAACAACAGTAACCTCAATAAACCACAGTAACAAGAACAACAACAACAACAGTAACCTCACTACATCACAGTAACAACAACAACAACAACAACAGTAACCTCACTACACCACAGTAACAACAACGACAACAACAGCAACATCACAACATCACAGTAACAACAACAGTAACCTCACTACACCATAGTAACAACGACAACAACAGCAACATCACAACATCACAGTAACAACAACAACAACAACAACAACAGTAACCTCACTACATCACAGTAACAACAACAACAACAATAACCTCACTACATCACAGTAACAACAAGAACAACAGTAAACTCACTACATCACATTAACAACAACGACAACAGTAACCTCACTACATCCCAGTAACAACAACAACAAGAACAGTAACAACAACAACAAACAACAACAGTAACCTCACAACAACAACAGTAACAACAACAATAGTAAACTCACTACATCACAGTAACAACAACAACAACTGTAAGCTCACTACATCACAGTAACAACAACAGTAACCTCACTACATCACAGTAACAACAACAACAACAACAGGAACCTCACTGCACAACAGTAACAACAACAACAGTAACCTCACTACACCAAAGTAACAACAACAACAATAACCTCACTACATCATAGTAACAACAACAACAACAGTAACCTCACTACACCACAGTAACAAAAACAACAACACTAACCTACTACACAACAGTAACAACAACAACAGTAACCTCACTACATCACTAACAACAACAACAACAACAACAACAACAGTAACCTCACTACACCACAGTAACAAAAACAACAACACTAACCTACTACACAACAGTAACAACAACAACAGTAACCTCACTACATCAACACTAACCTACTACACAACAACAACAACAACAACAGTAACCTCACTACACCACAGTAACAAAACCAACAACACTAACCTACTACACAATAGTAACAACAACAACAATAACCTCACTACATCACAGTAACAACAACAACAACAACAGTAACCTCACTACATCACAGTAACAACAACAACAACAGTAAACTCACTACACCACATTAACAATAACAACAACAGCAACAGTAACCTCACTACATCACAGTAACAACAACAACAGTAACCTCACTACACCACATTAACAACAACAACAACAACCACAACAACAGTAACCTACATCACAGTAACAACAACAACAATAACAACAACAGTAACCTCAATAAACCACAGTAACAAGAACAACAACAACAACAGTAACCTCACTACATCACAGTAACAACAACAACAACAACAACAGTAACCTCACTACACCACAGTAACAACAACGACAACAACAGCAACATCACAACATCACAGTAACAACAACAGTAACCTCACTACACCATAGTAACAACGACAACAACAGCAACATCACAACATCACAGTAACAACAACAACAACAACAACAACAGTAACCTCACTACATCACAGTAACAACAACAACAACAATAACCTCACTACATCACAGTAACAACAAGAACAACAGTAAACTCACTACATCACATTAACAACAACGACAACAGTAACCTCACTACATCCCAGTAACAACAACAACAAGAACAGTAACAACAACAACAAACAACAACAGTAACCTCACAACAACAACAGTAACAACAACAATAGTAAACTCACTACATCACAGTAACAACAACAACAACTGTAAGCTCACTACATCACAGTAACAACAACAGTAACCTCACTACATCACAGTAACAACAACAACAACAACAGGAACCTCACTGCACAACAGTAACAACAACAACAGTAACCTCACTACACCAAAGTAACAACAACAACAATAACCTCACTACATCATAGTAACAACAACAACAACAGTAACCTCACTACACCACAGTAACAAAAACAACAACACTAACCTACTACACAACAGTAACAACAACAACAGTAACCTCACTACATCACTAACAACAACAACAACAACAACAACAACAGTAACCTCACTACACCACAGTAACAAAAACAACAACACTAACCTACTACACAACAGTAACAACAACAACAGTAACCTCACTACATCAACACTAACCTACTACACAACAACAACAACAACAACAGTAACCTCACTACACCACAGTAACAAAACCAACAACACTAACCTACTACACAATAGTAACAACAACAACAATAACCTCACTACATCACAGTAACAACAACAACAACAGTAACCACACTACACCATAGTAACAACAACAACAACAACAACACAACAGTAACCTCACTAGATCAAAGTAATAACAACACCAGTAACCTCACTACACCACAGTAACAACAATAACCTCACATCACAGTAACAACAACAATGACCTCACAACATCACAGTAACAAGAACAACGACCTAACTACATCAAAGTAACAACAACGACAACAACAATAACTTCAGTACTACTACAGTAACAATAACAGCTGGAACAATACCAAAAACATGAGCGCCTGAAAGACAACAATAACAACAACAACTGTAACAGCAGCAGCAACAGTGTTTGTTTAAACATTCACGTTGAAATCTAAAAATATTTGGTTTATTGCTCGAATCCTTCAGAACTGAGAGGATATCTTAACACAGCTGACTGATATCGATTGAAGACCTATTCACCGGAGAAACAGAATTTATTGCCAATGTTTCCATGTGACAACAGACATTTTTCATGTATCAGATTTTAATCAAAAACATCAAAATCGTCGGATAAGCGTTTGAAAGCCTGTTTATTGATTGTTATCAATTGCTCGAATAACTTCAGCATATAATGGAAAAACTGTTCTGTAATCATTTCCTTTTGATCGAATAATTCTTTCATAGATTTAATTTTAACATTATTGGAACCCGTTACATTCTTTGAATTCTAATTATTTTCTGCTGACTCCCGCTACGAAATATTTCTAACTAAGTCACGAAGGTTATTGCCTATAGCAACACTTTGAAAACCATAACAGGGTATAAGGATTAAAGTAGACTTATCAGTTAGCAAATTATTGTTGCCTATAGCAACATCTTAGAAGCAATAGAAGAGTAAAGGTTTAAAGCAGAAGTCGATCTGTTAACCCCATGACAAATTTTCTAACCTAAATTTACAACATCCGTAATTATAACATTTACGTTTATCCTCTTTTGTACAATAATTCGAGTTAAAATCAAAATCCATTAACAATAATATACAAAACTAGTAATATATTCTTGAAAAGTATAAAGCAGCACTAATACTGCATCAGATTAAAAATTGAACTCTTTAGTCCAATGTTGCAAATGTTCACAATCTGTTCACTAGTAAATATACTACAAACGTTTAAATTAACAAACCCGGTTTTTGATATTTTCTGCTCAAATCTGGTTTGTCAATGTGAACATCTAATGATGGACAGATATTGGTACTAGAACCAAATACAGTCAGTCAATCTGAACGACTAGTGATGTACAGATATTGATACTAGGACTAAATATAGTCAGTCAATGTGAACAACTAATGATGAACATACACTAGTACTAGGACCAAATAAAGTCAGTCAATATGAACAGCTATTATTAAACAGACATTGCTACTAGTGCCAAATATAGTCAGTCAAAGTGAACAACTAATAATTGTTTCTACTTTTTGGCACAAGGCCAGCAATTATCCCAGTACATTACTGGTACTTTATTTTATCGACCCCGTAAGGATGAAAGGCAAAGTTAACCTCGGCGGGAATTGAACTCAGATCGTAAAGGGACGTAACTATGCTGGAAAGCATAATCCAACCCTCTACCGATACTGCCAATTCACCGCCCTAGAAAAACCTGGGACGACATAATAAAGTCCAACCTTGCACACTTGCACCTCTCTAAGACAATGTCACTGGATCGAGATCTTTGGCGCCATGCAGTATTACAGAAGACCTGCCTTCCCTACATGCAAAGTTAACCTACAGTCAATAGGCCCCTCCAAACCAAACATACGCCCCAACCCACTACCCCTACTCCATCCTCCCACTCCTGCCAACACTACCCTTTCTCTATAAAGTTATGTTGGTACCACAACATCCAGTCCAAACTAATGAGGTCGTGTAGGTGTCACAACAAAAAAACACACAGTCCACGCTGTAATGTGGCCATGTAGGTAACACGGTAAAAAGTTCCCAGTTCCACACTGTGGTTGGTGTTAGGAAGGGCATCCAGCTGTAGAAAACCTGCCAGACGGTCATGCGACCAATCTTGCCTCAAGTGGCATAACTCCCGTCTAACCCATGCTAGCATAGAAGATAGACGTTAAATGATGATGATGATACCCACACATACAAATGGACATGAGAATGTCCACATACAAGTGTGTACATACAACATATACTCTGGTATCATGGCCAAAACTTGGAAATGCATGTGTGTGTGTTGGAGGAAGTAATATGTGTGTATACATATATACATATAGATTTCTAAGATTTTCCACTAAATTTTTTTTAGGCCCCTCTCTATGCCCCTACTCTCCCCACCTTTTTTTGTTTTGTTGTTGTTGCCTTTGGATATGGTGTAGGTGAGATATGATGCCTCCTTCATATCATCACCCTGCCTACTTCCCTATAATTCCAGTTTCTCCCATCCATCCACCATTGTGCCAAGCATCCTGGCTGGGGACAACCAACCACACACTTATGTTGCTGTATAGCGCTCCAGTCCCCAGCTCTACACCGCATCCTTCATCCCCTCCAGGCGACACTTGCAACACATGCACATTTTATTTAAGAAAATACCTGATACTGGTACTAAGATCAAATACAGTCAGTTAATGTAAGTACATGAATCAATGAGACTCATGCAGTAAAAAATGGTAGATAGAAAGCAAATAACTATTTTAATGAACAAATTGTTTATAATTATAATTAAAAAAAAGTAGAAATCCAGAATCAGAAAATTTATCTCCTAAATAGGCAAAATTTGCCCTCTGGGATTAAATTTACTCCCCCTCCCCCCTTTCTGCCAATTTAAAGTATATTGTTTGTGACTTTTTGTTACCTGTATCAACACTTTAGAAGCAATAGTAGAGTCTAAGGTTTAAAGCAGGCATGGACAATCTGCAACAATCAGACCACACAAGACCCTTTACAACTGTTAGTATTGAATGCGTCATCGTTGTATAAGGAATGTTTTATTAATTTTTTAACATAATCTTTAGGTCCGACTATAGGTCTGACTGTTAGAATTTTAACAATTTTGTCTCTGTCTCTCTTCTCTCTGTCTCTCTCGCTCTGTCTTTTATTTTTTCTCTATCTCCCCATCTCGTTCTCTCACTCACTCCTTTTTTTTCTCATTCTCACATTTTTTTCATAATCAAGGTTTGATGGAGTCAGTGATTTCCCTAATTATCAACTAATGGGGGAAAAAAAAGATTTATCGCCATTTTGAATAAAAGCTTACCTACTATTTTTGTCTCAAGCAGATTTTTGTACCGCATTGATATATCATAATTTGTAATCTGGGAAAGATGGCTATAGGCAAAGTAAATATAAGTTATCATATTCTTTCAAAATATGTTAAGTGGTATAATTGCTTGTATTTAAATTATTGATAAACTCTCTGGCTTCAACTAAAAAAAAAATATGAAAACAAAAGAAGCTTTTTGAAGAAATAGAAAATTCCAGAATAACTCCATAAATATTTCCTTCTTTGTTGAAGTGAAAAACAGACCAGTGCACTTAGAATATTCTAGATTTAAATCCATTTAAATTCCTAATCCCAATGAATCTTAACTGTAGCTAATCATAGTCCTAACCTTAACAAATCAGAAGCCTAACCTAAACTTAATGAACTAAAACCCTAACCCTAATGAATCCCAACCCTGACCCTAACCAAAACTCTGGCCCTAATTCTAACTCAAACCAACCCTAACCTTAACATATATATATATACAATGAATCCAGTGAATTGGATGAGACATTTTCATTTTCTTCTAAGGAGATATATTGTCAACGATACTCAATATTTTACTGTAAAGTTAGGCCTGTTGCTAGGCTTTGGTGCTTCGGGCCATAAGGACATTCTGGGCAGGCACTCTATTTTGCAATGATTCTCAGGCAGAATTTTGGAATAAACATATCACCATAAATCTGAGGGTACACCTTTGGAAAGTAGGGGACAGTGGCACTCAATGTACCCCCTTAAGAACAGGCCCATGTGAAGTTTTATTATACATAAATTTAAAGGATATATTAGAAAACTTAACACTAAGATACTTCAAAAACATGCTGCTAAAGATTCTAAAAACTATTCTGACAAAAAATCTGTGTAATGATGCTTTCAGGCAGTGGCTAAACGTTTGTGTCATAAAAAGGCAAACATTAGTTTGTCTTGCAGAACAATAAGGCGAATTGACAAAAACTGCTATCATATAAACTTCCATCCATTTATGGGCCTTGAATTCTTGATGGAGTCACAGGGGCACCATTGTGTCTTGGACATTTTAAACATGGTAGAGCCTATCCTTCTCCAGATCTGAGCATAGTCAATTACTTCCAGAGAGAGAGGAGAGATCAACCCCAGTACTTGACTAGGACTTCAGTTGTTGATTTGGAAAGTATGAAAGGCAAAGTTGACCTGAGTGGGATTTGGACTCAAACTGCAGAAAGCTGTGAAGAATGCTGTATAGCATTCTATCTGATGTCCTAACAACCTTCTCAATTCACCACTTTCAGTTTAACTTGTAATTATTAAATGTGAAGTTGAAAAACCTTTCACTCTTTCATTACCATATTTCTAATGCCTACGATTTTCAAATCATTTTGAAAATAATCAAGATTTAGTAAAATAAGCTGGTGATTGTGACAAAGGTTCTTACATAAATTTATGTTGTGTGGTCTTAAAATAAATATAAATGCTTTAAAATAAACTGTTTTTCATAATAGAACCAGAAGCAGTTCCAGGCAGTTTGTTATCAAAAAGGGTTAATATCACCAAAGAAATACTTTCCATTCAAATTATGAAAAATATTTTCCAAGGAAACAATATTTATGAAGAAGTAAAGAAAATAATAACTGGGCATTAAAATTGGTTTTCTTTCCACATTAAAATCATCATCACTATCATAATAATAATAATTGTTTCTACTTTTGGTACAAGGCCAGCAATTATCCCAGTGCGTTACTAGTACTTTATTTTATCGACCCCTTAAGGATGAAAGGCAAAGTTAACCTTGGCGGGATTTGAACTCAGAACATAAAGGACCATAACTCCTATGCTGCAAAGCATAGTGTCTGACGCGCTACCGATACTGCCAAATAATAATAATAATGGTTTCTTTATTGGCCACAAGAGCTAACATGAAGAAAAACATTACAGACGGTACAAGACGATACAAAGTGGGTTTGGGTCATGTAAAAAAGGTTATAAGAAGAAGATAGAATTATAAAATAAATTCAAACAACAAAAATTCCCCAATAGGGGGGAAACTTCAAAGGGTCACTCGTGGCGAAAATCACACAAAAGACCACGGCCACCCTGACCACCAGGGCAAGCGCCCTCTCTCAGTTTTCCACTCCTCAGTCTACAGGCGCATACTCGCCACTTTCACCCACCTTTCAACAAACTTACTAGAAGTCAGCACTTGCCTCTGATGTTCCTCTTCAAGTGAAAATTGAAAAAGTTAATCAGGGATTGGCCGGAGAGGAAAGTGTCCGTCTTCAACCCTTTCAACCTTGTCTACCATATAATCTCTTTCGCCATGGCCACCAGGCGGATGAAAACTGCCTGCTCTTCCTCCACCTTAAAGGAGGACGGCGGGGCTATCTGCACAATGGACTCAGTTGATAACTGGATCCGTCCTACATGTGACAGCAAATGTTCGACATAGTTCCACAAGTCAGCAATGCTTGGACACCGAACGAGTGCATGCACAATGGTTTCGTCGCTCTGTGCGCATCTCAGACAGGTTCAGCTGACGACACTTCCATGCCTGTAGAGCTTATCTCAAACCGGCAACATTCCCCGGTAGCACTGCCAGGTCAGGGATTTCTGGAAGTTGTCCATAGGCCCCGGGCTGAAAATTCTCTTGAAGAGAGCGAACAGTTGATCGTCTTCGACGCCCAGGGTCTCCCCAAGAACGTTGTCACTTTCCCTCCACTAGTCCTCTATAGAACGCCGAGGTGGATGTTCCACCAATACTAGTGCCCAGCTGGTAGAAGGCTGTGAGCACTTGGAGACATTCCAGCTTCCAAGGTGTCTTTTCTTGATCCAGGACTGCAGCTCCGTTGAGACGAGTTGGGGAAAAACACGTCTGGCAAATGGTGACCACACCTGTTCACCGTCAAGGAAGCACCAGAGATGTCACAGCCTCAGTGCGTGTTTGCGCATCATCAGCCATGGCATGCCCAGCCCTCCACGCAATGGGTGTTGAGAGAAGGTGGATCGTCTGACCATAGGAGCACGTCCCTTCCATAAAAAGCGGAAGAGCAGGCGCTCCATTTTTGTCAGAGTTGGGCCAGGGCAAGGCACAGCGGTTAGGTGGTAGCAGATGATTGATGTGATGAATGCATTTGCCACCTCTGCCCGACCTTTCAGGGACAGCTTCCTCTCGGACCATTTCTGGGTGAGAGAGGTCACCTTGTTCGTCACCTCACTCCAGTTTTTCTCCATCTGGAGGTCCAGACCAAACCAGACCCCAAGCAATTTAACTGGCCCTTCCGTCCAGCACCCCGGGCGGCATGGACTTGCCTCTCCAGGTGCCAAGCTGCAAACCCACCGACTTTTCCTGGTTTAACTTTGCTCCTGTCACTGCTTCATATTCCTTGAGAGCGATGCTAAGCATCTAGACATGTCCGGTGCTTGAGACCACCACGGTGACGTCGTCGGCGTAAGTCGATATGGATCTTCCACATCCCAGTTCGCGTGTGACGTCTCTCATCACCTCCAATTTGTGCAGTAACGGCTCTAGGGCTAATATGTACAAGAGTGACGAGAGGGCACAACCCTGGCGGATCGAGCACATGATGCTGAACGGCTGTGAGGGATGACCATCCACCTTTACAACTGAGATGTCGTTGTGCATCGCTGCGATCCAACCCCTGAAAATGGGCCCGAAACCAGCCGATGGTCGACCCTATCAAATGCCTTAGATTGATCTAAGTTGATCAGGGCTCCACCCGTGCCAGGTTCCTTAACCACCCTCTCTATGATGTATCACATGAGGTGGAGGTTGTCGTGGATGGATCTGTCTGGAATGGCGCATGTCTGCGCCTCTACTACCAGATTATCGACGACAAGCACCAATCTCGTTGCTAACATCTTGGCCAAAATCTGGAAATCTGTGTTTAACAGAGTTATGGGCCTGAAGTTGTCTATAACGTCCCCTTTGTTTAGGTCTTTTCTCAACAACACTACCGCTCCCCGGCTCACAAAATTGGGAATGCTCCCATTCTGCTGCCAGTTGCAGTAGACATCTGCCAAGAGGTCGCCGAACAAGTCTGGCATGTACGCATAAAGCTCGTAGGGCAGACCATCCAAACCTGGCGATTTACCCCTCGGGCAGTCAGACATTGCTTCCAGTATTTCACCTGCTGTTATCGGCTTTTCGCAATACTGCACTGCGGTCATCAAGAGCTGCGGAAGTCCCTCGAGGTATACACTGAAGTTCATACTCCGATCTGGCTCGCCGCCACTCCTAAACAGTTGAGCAAAGTGCCGTTGAAAAGCCTCACACATCTACCTGGGTTCAAGTAACATGTGCTCGTTTTGGTCAGGCAAGGATTGAATTGTGGCTTTGTTGCCATGTCGCGCCTCCACCACCCGGGCCCATTGAACAGCTTTTGTCCCCTCTTGTCTCGGAGCACGCACTCTAGCTCTGACAACGCAGCCTTTGTGCTTTGCATTGAAGAATTGGTCAAGTGCCAATCTTGCCGCAAGCACATCGGTTGCGATGCCTGTCCTAAACGCCTCTTCTAGCTTTCTAACTAGCTCTCCTTCTACTCTATTTTCCTCTATCTTTACTCCTTTGCTAAACCTTATTGATTCTACTCTAATTGCCCTTTTCAGGGTAAACCACCACCTGTTGTTGACGATCGCACTCCTCAACGCACGCTTAACTAATTTCCTTATCCGGTCTCTGTAAGCTTTGCGCGCCGGGAAAGACGCGTTCAGCTTCCAGTAACCGGGTCCTTGCCTATGAAGTCTAAGTCGACTTCACAGATCACAAATTTGTGGTCCGTGTAACCGACTACTTTAAATTGTGGACAACCTACGCTAGCCTTATCTGTTTCCCTACACAATACCGTATCTAGATACGATCTGGATGACCCAATGCGGTTTGCCCATGTCCACATTGGCACATTTGGATAATCCAGTCTATACCTGTCAGATAGTTGAAAACTTCTAAGCAGGTTGGTGAGGCTTTTACATCCTCCTCCCTTATTTACTAGCCCCACATAATCCCAGCATGCATCTAAGATAATTATCCTCAACACTACCACCATTGTCGTCGTCATCAACGTCATTGTTGTTGTTACCACTACTACTACTACTACTACCACCACCACCATCACTACCTGGAACATAAAGGTTCTTATGTAACATTAATGGAAAATTTCTGGATAAATATAAACATTTTAAAATCTTCAGTTTTGTATCAGAGAACCAGAGACAGTTTCAGGTAGTTTGGTTTCAAAAAGGGTTAAATCTTGAGCACTTAATTGCTAGTTTATATATTTAGAACTTGAATCTGAGTATGGAAATCTGTTATGTTATTAGGTAGCTCATTGGCTCAATAACTTTTAGAAAGCTCAGAGAATAAATATTTACCTTCTTGGAAACAAAAGTTAAATGTGTCTCTGAACTGAAGTATAATAACTGGGCGGTTACAGTGTCAAATGAGAGGTCATGCAGAATTTGTTCTTGCTATTTTGAGTTCAAATCCTGCAGTGGCCTATTTGGGTAGAAGATTTACTCAGTTGCCTGCTTTAACATCTCCTCCACCTGACCCTTGGGTGTCATTAACAGAGAAACCAAGCCCAAATCAAAATATATGTAATTGTGTTGTCACACCCAACCCACCAGGGAAGTACAGCAGCTCCAATTAAACACTGACTTGGTCTGTCCAACATAGAAAAACAGAAGTTAAGTCATCATCATTATCATTTTTTGTCCACTGTTCACACTGACAGCAGTTGAACAAGTTGTCATGGTCCAAGACCAGACAGGTTAGAATTGGAGTGACCTCATCGTGCTCATATGTTCCATATTTAGCATAGTTTCCACGGCTGGGTGCCCTTCCTTATGTTAGCCACCATACAAGGTATACTTAATGTTGTTTTTTGATGTTTTTTTTTGTGGAACCAACACAAATACTTTACTGAGTGTAGGGGTACATTTTATCATGACTCCAGCAATAAATTCAGACATTGCAACAGCAAACATTTCCAAGTAACCATGTAAATATATGAATTCAGAGAAGCCATCCAAAAAAATGTTTACATTTGCATTTGAGTGGGTGTTAAAATGTTATTTATTATCTAAAAAAAAACAAATATACAGGATATTGCCATTCATATTTTTAAAAACTTCAGTTATTATAAACGCGCAACAAATTAAAATTTACCACCTTACTGCATTGTAAGATAGAAATTAAAAAAATAAAAAGATGTTGTGCCAACCTCCGGATGCCGAAACCCGGGATTGAACCAGGGACCTTTAGATCTTCAGTCTAACGCTCTCCCAACTGAGCTATTTCGGCTGGCAAATACATTTGGCTGTAATAATGCTTTTATTGAAAACCCGTTCTACTTTTGACTGCTGATACCGTCAAGTTATTGTAGCAAGCATAAACAGCAGTGAATGAGAGAATCTCGTATGACGTCACTCTTCTGCCTAATCACGTAATTTTCTTATTTCGTCTGTTCGTCTTCTTGCAACCCATTCGTTAACACAGAATACGATGCTCTCTCAACATCACTGTTGTTGTTGGACCTTCGTCAGTTCCAACGACGAATGTTTTAGCTGTTGGAAGAACAGTGCAGCCTACTCCCGAATTTAGAATGAAAGTGGCTGAGCATTCCGCAGACATGTACATCTGCGACAAGGCCGGACCTCTGGACTTCTGGACCTCAGAATTACATGTACAACTCATTTTTGCCAGCTGAGTAAACTGGAGGGTTGTGAAACAAAGTATCTTGTTCAAGAACAAAATGCACCGTTAAGTCCAGGAACTGAATTCATGACTTTACGTTCATGGGCCGAAAGCCGTAACCACTGACCCAGGTGCCTTCACTTATTACTACTACCAACACCGCCGCCGCGCCTACTACTACTACTACTACTTATGAATTAGAAATTATTTATTAATCAAGGACAATGAATTAGCAGAATCGTTAGAGCGTCAGATGAAATGCATTGCAGTATTTCGTTACGGATCTCTACGTCCAGATTTCATCAAATCCAGCTGAGGTCAACTTTGTCTTTGGTAAAGTACTGGGGGTGGTATAATCGACTTTCCCCATCCCCTCAAAATTGCTGGCCTTGTGCCGAAATTAGAAACCAATATTAATTAGTGAAAGGGTGATTGATAATCATGCATTCTATGGAGATTCAACATATCAATACCAATTGATGTTTATCCCCAGGTCAGTCTTGATTCGACAGACCTATGGCCAAAAGTGTCCCAGTCGTGGCCATCCAATCTTTTTGTACCTTGTTCAATGTGTTCTTCCATTTTTAAAAGAGTATATTGTGTGATTTGAAGGAATTTAGCTGCTATTTCTAACACACCAATATCAATGTAGAGGCTCCCTGTTGGCTCATACCAATAGAATACAATATAATTGTGAGATAGAATGAGTTGAGCGTTTGCCAGAATAACCTGCCGTGTTTAGATATGTCCCTTTATGCTCTGAGTTCTAATTTCAGTAAGGTTGACTTTACTTTTCTGGGTCACTAAAATAAATGCCACTCAAATACTGAGATTAATATAATCAACCCAAACTTTTTGCAAGAAGTTTTGGCCCTGTTTATGTTAAAAATCATTGATTAGACAGAAAATGATAGGCCAGTGTCCATAATTTTTTAAGTTGTTGTTCATCATCGTCATTATCATCATCGATTAACGTCTATCTTCCAAACTAGCATGGGTTACACGGGTTTGTCTCATTTAGAGACAAGTTAGGTCAGGTGACTGTGTCTCGCTCATATAGGAATATTTCTGGCTGATTTTCTACGGCTGGATGCCCTTCCTAATGCCAACCACATTGACAGTGTGTGCTGGGTGTTTTTAGCCGTGTCTTTTACACATCCACTTTACGGTGTGGGCTGGTTACTTTTGTCATGACACCTACACGATCACTTTACAGTGTGGGCTGGATTTTTTGTGGTATCAGCATAATATATATATATATATACATGCACATCATGATAATGATATACACATATATATTTGCGTGCATATACATATACCATATATGTAACATACATACACATATCGTACATATACATACACACTTCATATATATACACACATAAATATATCAACCTCGTCGATTAGTGTCCATCTTTGGTGGGTTGGACTGATTGACCCTTGTTAAACTCACCCAGGGCAGATTTTGGCTTGGTTTCTACAGGTGGATGCCCTTCCTACCACCAACCACATTTACAGTGGGGCCTGGGCACTTTTGTCTTGGGACTAGGGAGGGGGTAGGAAGCTTAGGGAAAATGTGGACAGGGTAGTAGGGGAGGTATGGTTACCACTAAGGGAGGTGAATGAGAGGGGATAGATGGTTGAGGAAGGTGTTGCCTACTAGGTATAAGCCTCAGCCTGAGAATAATAGAGGGCAGGTCTTCTGTAAAACTGCATAGCATCAGAGGTCATGGTCCTGTGTCATTGCCTTTGAGAGGTGGTATTTAATTTGAAATGTATGTGGATATATTGAAATGTAAAGTGGACGTTTAGGCGCCATGGAAAAAAAAAAGCACCCAGCACTCACTGTAAATGAGGTTGGTGTTAGGAAGGCCATCCAGCTGTAGAAATCAAGCCAAAATCAGTTCCCGTATGAGCAAGACAAGGTCAGCCGACTGGACACTGCCCATAACAGGACAACCCGTCTAACCCATGCTAGCGTGGAAGAACGGGCGTAAAATGGTGATGATGATGACTATGTTGAGAGTATTTTGGTCAGCCTATGAACTTTTCAGCCAGCCCTCATAGATGTGACAGAAGTGATAGAGATAATACTACCTGTGAATCTATATGTATGGTGGATGCTGTCATAGCTATGTGGTTAAGAAGTTAGCTTTGCAATCATAAATTCCCAGTTTCAATCCCTCTGCATGACATCTTGGGCAAGTGTCTTTACTATAGCGTCAGGTTGACTCAAATCTTGTGAGTGAAACTGAGTAGACAGAAACCACTTGGGACTCTGCTGAATGGACGATACTTGTAATTCAAAGGTCCAACTTTGTTACACATTGTGTCATGCAGATTCAGCTTGTGAATTACTTTAAGGATACATGTGCCTATGGAATATTCAACCACTCACACGTTAATTCAAGGGTTGGACATTCAGTAGATAGAACAATTTAGTACTCATTGTTGAAACCAACAGAAGATCCATTATAGGATTTTGAAAGCAAGGGTCTTTTGGTGTTCAGCAACAGCACCATACCATATATGGAAATAGTACTTTAATGTGGATCTTACTTGAATTTTGTGAAAGTTTAGCAACTGATCAGAACTGATGTATTTTCTGGTGCTGTGAAGTAGTTTTAGCAATGTTATATATATAAACTCACCATGAGAGCATTTTTGTATTTAATAGATATAGCTATGTGTTGTTCGTGACTAATGATGGTGCATGGCTTAGTGGCTAGGATACTGGGCTCACAATCATAAGATCGAGAGTTCAATTCCTGGACCAGGTGGTATGTTGTGTCCTTAAGCAAACACTTTATTTTACATTGCTCCAATCCATTCAGCTAGAAAAAATGAATTGCAATGACACTGCTGCTAAGTTGTATTCACTTTTGCCTTTCTCTTAAACAACATTCATGTTGTGGAGAGGGGAGATGTGCATGGATGAGCAACTGCTGGTCTTTCACAAAAACACCTTGCCCAGGCATGTACTTTGGCGAGGCAAACCCATGAGCAGTCAATCATAGGTGCAAAATCCATGGCCAATCATGACAGAAGAGGACCATTTCTCTTTCCTTGTTCATGACTAAAGCAGTACAAGACTTTCATTTATATATATAAAGTAACTGTATATTAAAGGAGAATAGGTTGTAATGTTCCTATTTAAGGATGGCTTTGAAGCGATTCATGTTAGTTGCTGTTTTTACATCGAGTCAACGATAATGACCAATTATAAAACCCAAAAGTTACAACTGTCAGTGCAGTGATGAGATCAATCCACATGGAGAAGGTACATTAGATGTTGAGACAAGAGATGAGTATGATGAAATCTTAAGAGTTAAGCTTTGGCTTTCTTAGCTTACCACCTTAGTTCTATTACAACAATCCTGATAACACTCCCACATAACTTGGAACCATTGCATATGAGAGTCCATAGCTGTATGTTTTAAGTGCCAAGATTGATGGTAGATTATATCAGAGATGTCTTAAGCTACTGCTAAGCTGCTCTCCAGTCCGGGTAGAGTGACTCTGTAGTTTGCAACATCTATGTACCAAGTTAAACCTGTTGCTTAGCAAGTGAAGAGTGACACTAGTCTGTGACAAGCTGCTCTGCCCTCCAGTCAATGAGGAGTGACTCTGCTGTCTGTGATATCTATGTAGCAGCTTGATCCATCAGTGAATAATGACTGTGGTGTGTGACATCTATGTACAAAGCTGCTCTGCTCTCCAGTCAGTGAAGAGTGATACTATGGTCAATGATATCTATGTATCAAGCTGCTCAAACATTGAAGAATGACTTTATGGTCTGTGATATGGATGTGTCAAAGTGCTCAGTCAGTGAAGAGTGACTTTGAAGTGTGTGACATCTATGTGCAGCTATGCATGCCATTATGTTGCTAGCCTCTCACCATAGAGATTGAATAATAAAAAAGATAGGAGAGGGGAATGTATGGATGGGGGATTATAAGGATGTGGGTGGTGAAGGCTGGATTTAATGGGGGGCAAAGGGGGCCTGCCAGCGATGGCCATAGCAATTTATTTGTGCCCTCTGCTGGGCTTTTTAGCTTTATCCCTTTGACAATGAGAACTATAACTTTAACAAAAAGCATTCAATGTCCTTATATATATATAAACACATATATATATATATATATGTATACACACACACACACACACACACACACACACACACACACATATATATGCAAACAAGCAAGTAGGACTGTCAAACACATCCGCGTGCAGCCAGAACAAATGCAAAGCAATAATCAAATGCCCTATACATAAATAATATTGATACACTCAGAAAACAAAGCCAACAATAAATAAAGTACATCTTGTGGATAAGGTCATCAGATTCGAAAATCATAAAAAATACATTCATAAAAACAAAGTCAAACATGAACTAAATGTTTATATTAGAACTAAGACATCCGTCATAATCCCTACCTTAGACATCATCCATATTAGTATGAGTATGAGGGAGATGGAGACTTTTTCAAGCTGCAGCCATTAAATTTGGCAAGCCTTCTATGGCAGGATGCCCTTCATAACACCAACCACTTGACAGAATGTACTGGGTGCCTTTATTGTGTAGATCACCAACACTAGGGAGGCTTTCATATCCTTGACATAACTAAAGGGTCCTCCCAGCCCTTTGTTTGACAAGCTTTTTATGCCTAGATGCCCTTCCTTTCACCAACCACTTTACACCATATACTAGGTGTGTTTATCATGTAGATCACCAACACTAGAAAGGTTGTTGTGTGTTTGATACATCAAACTGGTCCTCCCACCCCTTTTAGGCATGGTTTCTACAGTGAGGTGCCCTTCTTCTCACCAACCATCCACACAGAGTGTACCGGATGCATTTTCGTGGCATGATCACTAGAGTGGTTGTTGGTCATAGACCCAACTGTAAAGTCCTCTTGGCTTTGGGGAGGGAGATAGGTATGAAGTTATAGATGTTTGTGGGGATGGATAGGGGTGGCTAAATAGTGTATGGGGATGTTGTGGTGTGAGGGATGTAGTCAATATAGTAGGGGTAGGGACGTGATGGAGAGATAGATAGGGTTAAGGAATAGGGGTAGCTGGTTAGTGTATGGGGACGTAGTGGTGTGGGGGATGCGCTCGACAGAGGGGGAGAATGGTGGAGAAATAGGAAAGGGGGTAGTGAGAGAGTAAGGGGGGTAGTGAGAGAGTAAGGGGGGGGGGGGGGGTAGTGAGAGAGTAAGGGGTGGTAGAGGGGTTGATCAAGGGGTAGAGAGAGTAGCTACTAGGGTGCAATGGTGAGGATATCTAAGGTCTTTAGAAGGGGGTAGTAGTTAAGAAGTGGTTCTGGAGGAGCCATGGCTGGTGGGTGCAGTAATGGTGAGGATAGATGGTGGAGAGTGCTAGTGAAAGGCAGGAGGCAGGGCTCATGGCTGGGTCTGGTCATACTGTATGCTTCTGGCCAGGTCTTCATTGCAGCATAGTGCTAGCTCTCTCAATCCTTTGTCATCTCAGTTGTGTGGCTTAGTTTCTTAGGGTCGCTATTCACTACTTCATCCCATGTCTTCCTAGGTCTGCCTTTTCCTTGGTGTTCAGCCACTGGAATTGCTCTGCATTGCTTTATGCAGCTGCTATCCTCCATGTGCTTCACATGTCCATACCAGTGCAATCTTCTCTTTTGCACATTACATCCAATTCCTCTTATGCCAGGTTTTCCTCTCAGTTCAGTTATGCTATATTGTACATGCAAAGTTACATTACACACCCATCGGAGCATACTCACTTAATTTCTCTCCAGCTTTCACATGTCTTCTGCGGGTAAAGCCCAATTATTCACTAACACGTAGCATTGCAGTTTGTACGCAAACATTATACAATCTACCCTTAACTCTGAGCAAGCAGTGCTTTGTTGATAGCAGAGTTATTAGCTCTCTAAACATCTTCCAGCCTGATCTAATCCTGGCTATCACATTTTCAGTACATCCTCCCCCAATGCTAATTTGATCACCCAAGTAACAAAAGTTGTTGACAATTTCTACGGAGCCTCCTTGGCAGCTGAAGGAATCTGCTATTTCACATGAGTTCTTAGTGTTTACTTCTCTTGTGCATCTGCTGCATACAAAGTTTTCAAATTTTTACGATGCATTCTTATACTTCTGCAGATGATGTGACAGAAATTTGGTTTTGTTGCTGAGCTTCCTTTCAGAGTTGTGAATTTCTAATGCATCATATTAAATGTTCAGGTACTCGCCCTGCCATAATGGAATCCAGTTCTATATCTCAATGTAATCTTGGAAGTAAATTCAAAGATGAATTTCACAAAATTACTTATTCAAGAAAACGGATTTTTGAAATGCAGTTCTTTATCTGACAATGAAAAGGCTTTAATTCCCTGGAGATCTGGAGTTTTACTACATGAAGATGACAATGTTTGCTTTCATCATGAGAAATATTTTCTAAGAAAATGAAGCCATCATATTACTTGATTTTGCAGAAAATTATAGCTTTATCATACAAGATGCTGTGCAGGGGCATCATTGGGATAATTCCCAAGCTACAGTGCATCCCTTTGTATTTTATGTCAAAGACTCCTCAACCTCTGATCTCAAATGTGTAAACATATGTGTCATATCTGATTGCCTCATTAATGACACTGTGGCAGTTCATACTTTTACTACTCAAGTACTGACTGCTAGTAAATCAAAGTTTGAGGATCCGACCAACGTTATATACTTCAGTGATGGGGCTGCAAGCTAATATAAACATTTCAGAAATTTTGCTAACCTCTGCAGCCATTATGATGATCATGATCTGTTTACTGAATGGTATTTCTTTGCTTCTATCCATGGAAAGTGTCTGCATGATGGTGTGGGCGGCACTGTTAAAGGCTAGTAGCCAGAGCAAGCCTTCAGGCTACTGTTAAGGACCAAATTCTAACACCATATGATATGTGGGCAAGAGATAACATTTATGGGATTGAATTTTTCTTTGTTTCAAAAGATCAAGTACAAGAAAATGCTGTCAAATTCAAATTGACTGAACGGTTTGATGCTTGCAAAACAATAGCTGGAGTTAGGTCGCATCACAGTTTCATTCCATGTCCAGGAAATAAGCTTCAGATGAGAAGAGTATCCCTAGATTATATGTACACTATTGTAAAAATAGGGGATGATATGGAGGACCAGGCTAGTGTAAACTGGGATGACTATCAACCAGGCAAGTATGTAGCCTGCGTGTACGAGTCCAACTGGTATGTGGGAAACATTATTGAACACTCATCTGAAGTTCTTGTTTCCTTTATGAAAAGATCAAAAAACAATATACTTTCTTGGCCAGCAGCATCCCGTAAGGATGAATGTTGGGTTCCTTTACAACATGTCATGTGTGTAATCAGTGCATCAATCGTTCAAGGTAGAAGTGCCCGCACCTACACAATTAGTTCAAGTGACCTGAACAAAATTCTCACTCTATTCCGACAATGTTTGCAGAATTAATATGATTCACATTTGTGTTTGACCTAAGTATGTTTTATAATTATTTGATACAAGTTATTGAGTTGGTCACTGAAAGTTTTTAATATTTACTTTTGTTGTATTTAAATCATTTTGTGGCATTCTGTCTTGTCACTTTGGTACTATGTACTAATTCACTAATTCCAGTGTGACTGTATAAAGTATATTAGTTACTTGTCTGCAGCTGTATGTAAAAAGTGCTCATGGATATGCCTTGTTTGTCATTAATGAACCAATAGGTAGTGTATTGACTAATTCAATGAAGGGCAATATAGTATTCTATCTCTGATTAAAATAAATGTATGTTGAATTTTTGTTAATTCTAGCTGTTTAACATTTCTGTCTTAAGTGTGGTTCTGTACACTATCATGTATAATGTGGTTATCGATATACACGTAGTAGTTTGCCATGTGTTGAATCTATAAATACCCATTAATTTAAAAGATGTTTATTTATACTATATTGAATAAATCACTGATGGATAATATGCTGTTTTATATCCAGGCTTTATGAATAAGTTGATCCTGTACAAAGTGCTGACAACTGAATTTCTAAAAATTCACAACTCTGAAGGGAAGCTCAGCAACAAAACCAATTTTTGTCACATAATCTTCAGAAGTATAAGAATGCATCGTAAACATTTCAAAAAGATAGTGAACTGCCTACATGGTCAACTAAGGGCATCAAAATGAGCATATTTTGAGAAATTTTGAAATCACACATATTTCAAAAAATTATTCTGACACTCCCATAATCTATATATCTAAAACAGAGAATGTCTGTCTGTCTGTCTGACTCCCTAAAACTTGAGAACCACCCAACTGCTTGTTTTCAAACTTTACACATGTAATACTTATGGTCCTGTAAGTGTTTAGAGAAAAAGAAATTTTAAATTTTCAATGCCCTAGGGACCGCATTAGGCGATTTAGCGATCTCTCTCTGTAATTCTTAGTCTCTCTCTTTTCAGATAGATACATAGATATAACGTTGCGCTCTTATAATATCTGTCTGTATGTCTGGCTGTCTGTATTACGACATTATGACGCGGTGTGTGTGTGTATATATATAGTGTGTAACGTTTTTCGAAATATTTACTTCTGCATTCACAGATTAATTTGTTTAGTTTCAGAAGATCCCGTTAAGGGTGAAAGCAGCGATTCTTTGCTTAAACTTTAATCTGTTATTTTAATATATATATATAATCGGCTACTTTGCCATGCTGTATTCTATCAGTTAGTTTGTTAGCCTTGACGGCGACCCTCTCTCTATGATGGCTACCCTCTCTCTATCTCTCTCTCTATAAAGGCTACCCCCCCTCTCTCTCTCTCTCTCTCTCTCTCTATCTATCTATCTATCTATCTATCTATCTCCATCTCTATCCATCTCTAAGCCACCTATTAACTCCCGTTCCCTCTTCACCCATTCCTCCTCACTCATCTTAAAATTATTGAAGAGATAAGACACACTCTACTCTGAAAGGCTAAAATGAATCACTAGAGTTGATTTAGCTACGTTCCGGTCATCCATCCATACAAATCTGGTCAGGTATTTCAGCCACCACAACACATCTATTTTGTTAACCTCATTTTCCCTACCATGCTGACTCTGTCTCTGTCTCCATCAAAGGCTACAGGCCTTGACTGGCTATTCGATAAAATAAAGTACCAGTAATGCACTGGGTAATTGCTGGCCTTGTGCCAATAGTAGAAACAATTATTATTATTGTTGCTGTATTCTATCGGCTACTTTGCCATGCTGTATTCTATCAGTTAGTTTGGTAGCCTTAACGGCGACCCTCTCTCTACCTCACAATTTCCCTCCCACCACCATAGCCTATTCGACCAATCAAACCTCAGCATGCCATTTCTTCTTCTTCTACTACTACTACTACTACTACCTAACTATCTCTTCCCCCGTCCCAGCCCAACACACCCTGCCATTATTACCACCACCACTGTTCTTCTAGCCCTGAATTTTCCTACCGGTATGGATGGATGAGCTGAGAATAAATTGGAGCAACTCTGAATTAATAGATGAAATGAATATGAATCCGCGAGCTACCAAGCACCCATGTGAAGCGCCAATCCAGAGAGAGGAAGCACACACACACCCTTGCAAAAATCGACCCTTCCCTACGAGTGTCGACAAATGCCCAAAACCCCGAGTTGGTACCATCAATGTAAGCACAATGAAAGGAAGAGCAGGAGAAATCGTATAAATGCTAGAGCGAAAGGAAATTGATGTATGCTGTGTGCAAGAGACTAGATGGAGAGGAGAGTCTGCTAGAGTCCTTGTAGGAAAAAGTCGGTGCTACAAATTTTTCTGGGTGGGAAATGACGATGGGATGGGTGGTGTAGGTATACTACTAGCTGACAAGTGGGTAGATAAAGTAATCTCGGTATACAGGGTAAATGCAAGAATCATTAAACTCAGACTAGTCCTGAATAAAACAATTACCACAATAATATCAGCTTACGCACCCCAATCGGGGTTGCCAGACGAACTTAAGGATAGGTTTTTACGAGTCCCTAATGCACACTATTGCTCTAACAAACGACAATGACTTCCTAATCATCGCAGGAGATTTTAACGGACACGTAGGTAAACACTGTGACGGCTTCAATAGAGTTCATGGAGGCCACGGGGTTGGCACAAGAAATGAAGAAGGATTCAGACTTCTAGAATTCTGCGACGCCAATGACATGTCGATATGTAACACAAACTTCAAAAAACCCGACAACCACCTGATCACCTATAGATCAGGGGAGCATTCTAGTCAGATAGATTTTATCCTCATCAGAGGACGTGACAGAAGGACGGTCGTAAACACAAAAGCTTTCCCTAGTGAGGAATGTACCTCCCAACATAGCTTAGTTGTCAGCGACCTCACAGTCAGAACTAGACAAACCTGGAAACAGAGGCCAACCTGGAGAAGAAAGATCTGGAAGCTGAAAGACCCCTCAGCCAGTAACAGATTTAAGGATATTTTACTCAACGCCTACGACAGTAAAGAAGAACAGATAGAGACATTCAATGTAGAAGAGCACTGGGAGTTCCTAAAAAATAACTTACTAGAGGCGACAGATGAGGTCTGTGGCTGGAGTAAGACCACAAGCAGGAGGAGAGTGACTTGGTGGTGGAACAATAAGGTAGATGAGGCAGTTAAGGCCAAGAGACAGGCATGGAAAGAATGGAAGAACGGGGGGAGCAGGGTACATTACATAGAGACCAAGAGGGAAGCTAGGCGACAAGTATACTTAGCTAGGAGGGAAGCAGAGGATAGAAAATTCAAGCATGTTTTGCAACGTGAGGACCAGAAACAGGAGGTGTTCAAGATTTCAAGGCAGTGTGTCAGAGAGAATTGTGATGGCATTGGAAAGAAGTGTATCCGGAATGATAAAGGTGAGCTTGCCCTCACAAGTGCTGAGAAGAAAGATGCATGGAAGAGTCATTACTAAATGAGGAGAATGCATGGGAAGAAGAGACCCTTCCCCAAGTAGACCCTATAGAGGGGCCAGCAGTACAAGTCAGCAGCAGCGTAGTAAGTAAGTCAATCAAAGATATGAAGATGGGGAAGGCAACCGGTCCATCGGGTATAGCTGCCGAGATGCTGAAGGCATCTGGGTCTGTAGGTCACACTATAACCACACGTATTGTTAACCAGGTAATACTAGAAGGTGTCATACCAAAAGATGGGTGCAGTAGCATCATTGTCAACTGCTACAAAGGTAAAGGTGATGCACTCGATAGAGGAAACTATAGAGGTATAAAGCTGATGGACCAGGTCATGAAAGTAACAGAAAGAGTTATAGCACAGTTGATTAGGGACCGGGTGAAACTAGATGAGATGCAATTTGGGTTTGTATCAGGAAGAGGCACCACTGATGCCCTCTTCCTTGTCAGGAAAAGTACCTAGCTAAAAGTAAGCCACTCTACCTGGCATTCGTCGATCTCGAGAAAGCCTTTGACAGAGTTCCACGTGCTGTAATCTGGTGGGCTCTTAGAAAACTAGGAGTAGATGAATGGCTTGTGAAAGCTGTACAAGCCATGTATAGGGGAGCAGTCAGCAAAGTTAGGATTAGCAATGAGTATAGCGAGGAATTTAGCGTACAGGTTGGGGTCCACCAGGGCTCTGTTCTTAGCCCTCTCCTGTTCATCATAGTCCTGCAGGCAATAACGGAGGAGTTTAAGACCGGATGCCCATGGGAACTCCTGTATGCTGATGACCTCGCATTTATAGCTGAATCTATGGTAGAACTAGAGAAGAAATTCCAAACTTGGAAGCAGGGGCTAGAAAGAAAGGGTCTCAAAGTCAACATGACAAAGACTAAGGTCCTTGTAAGTAGACGACAAAAAAGAACCCAGATCCCTCAGGGAAATGGCCTTGCTCAGTATGTAGGAAAGGTGTAGGTAGGAACTCCATTCTCTGCCCCAAATGCAAATAATGGGTACACAAGAGATGTAGCCGGATCTCAGGAAGCTTAATTAAGAATGTAGGCTTCACATGCAGCAGCTGTACTGGGACAGCAAGCAGCAAACAGCCACAGGAAACAAGTACCACCAATCTCTGGGAGGGCTCTGTAGAGACAGTAGACAGCTTCTGCTACCTAGGTGACCGAATTAGCAGCGGAGGTGGGTGTTCAGAAAATACAATAACTAGGGTAAGAACGGGATGGAAGAAGTTCAGGGAACTACTACCACTGCTAGCTGCAAAAGGCTTCTCCCTCAAAATGAAAGGCAGACTGTATGATGCGTGTATCCGAACAGCAATGTTACATGGTAGTGAGACCTGGGCGCTGAAGGTGGAAGACTTACGAAGATTAGAGAGAAACGAAGCCTGCATGCTCCGATGGATGTGTAATAGTAATATACGCGAACGACAAAGCATAAATGAATTGAGAGAGAGACTGAGCATAAGAGGAATCAAATGCTGTGTGCAGGAGAGGCGGATGCGTTGGTATGGACATGTGATGCGTATGAAGGATGACAGCTGCATAAAAAGGTGCAGAGCACTAGAAGTCGATGGAAACCGCGAAGTGGGGAGACCCAAGATGACCTGGGATGAGGTGATAAAAGCCGACCTTACCCAATTACAGCTCTCAAAGGCGATGACATACGACCGTGACCTCTGGCGTCACGCAGTAATACAGAGTACCCGACCTCCCATTGGGTACAAGCTGAAGCATATAGACAATATGCCCCCACACCCTCCACTGCAAGGTGGTCGTGGAGGTGCCACGGAAAAAAAAGCACCCAGCCCACACTGTAAAGTGGACGTGTAGGCGCCACGAAAAAGCACCCAGCACTCACTGTAAATGAGGTTGGTGTTAGGAAGGGCATCCAGCTGTAGAAATCAAGCCAAATCAGTTCCTGTATGAGCAAGGCATGGTCAGCCGACCAGACACTGCCCACAACAGTACAACCCGTCTAACCCATGCTAGCGTGGAAGAACGGACGTAAAACGGTGATGATGATGATGATGATGATATATAATTATATATTCGTGTACAGATACTTTTGCATACACAATAACAAAATATAAACAAACATATTTATTTCACGAGGCTCGACAAGGATAAATATATATCAAATATATAAGACCCCTATAAAGTATTGATTTTCTTCGCATGGAAAAAAACCCTGGTAATCTACAACAAATTTTTTTTATAAGCACAAAATGTAGACACCATCCCGAGGCCAAGGTATTCCGTACTTCTCTGTACTGTTATATATATTCATTCATCATCATTGATTCATCATTTTACATCCGCTTTTCCCTGCTTGCAAGGGTGGGACGGGAACTGATTCTGGCCTCGTTTCTACAGCTGGATGCCCTTCCTAACACCAACCTTATTTAAAGTGTGTGCTGGGTGCTTTTTTCCGTGGCGCCTACACGTCCACTTTACAGTGTGGGCTGGGTGCTTTTTTTTCCGTGGCGCCTACACGTCCACTTTGCAGTGGAATGATAGGGACCCCAGTCCTATCATCTCATTTCTACAGCTGAGTAAACTGGAGCAATGTGAAATAAAGTGTCTTGCTCAAGGAAACAACACATCACCCGGTCTGAGAATTGAACTCACAACCTTTCGATTGCAAGGCCAATGCTCTAACCACTAAGCCAATTATATATTCATGTACAGATATTTTTGCCTACACAATAACTGTTTCTACTTTAGGCACAAGGCCAGCAAATATCCAGTGCATTACTGGTACTTTATTTTATCGACCCCGTAAGGATGAAAGGCAAAGTCAACCTCGGCGGGATTTGAACTCAGATCGTAAAGGAACGTAACTATGCTGGAAAGCATGGCGTCCGACCCTCTACCGATACTGCCAATCCAAACAAAATATAAACAAACGTATTTATTTCACGAGGTTTGATAACGATAAATATATATCAAATATATAAGAACCCTAGAGCAAATCCCGAGCAACGCCGGGCCATTCTGCTAGTAGTAACTAAAATGGTTACTGCTCAGAAATGGTCTACTATATGCTAAGTAAGAGGAAAACAATTGTGGTTGCTTTATCTAGTGTACCTATTGAGATAACAATACCTAAAAGAGGCATACATTTGCTGTTCATTTCATTCTTGGCAATTTTCAGAGCCTGTAGATGGAAAAATGGCTGTCTCAAGTTTGTCCGAGAGACTCATTCAGAAAAGAATGTAAAATTAATTAATATTATAAAGGCCTACAGTTTGAAAACTATCAAAGATATTGATCTAATACTAGATATTTTTGTATCATGTAGGTACAAGAGCTAGTATGAATTTTTTCAGGAGGATCTGAGGGGGTGACCTGGGACCCTCTGGGTGATTTGACATGGAATGACCCTACAGCAATTTGGACTGTGTGTGAGGAGGATAGCTGTTAGTGAGATGTTAGTCAACAACTTCTATGGAACCCCCTGAGGGAATCTATTTCACCTGTGCTCTTTGTGCTCACTTCCCTAGTGCAACTACCACATGTAAAGTCTATCTTTTCCGTTAGCTTGCCTGCAATCCCACTACATCTCTTGTGTGTCCATAGTTTACATTGAGTGCACTTTATGGAATTTGTGCCCACCCCTTTCTGATATATCGAACAAGGCCACTTTCCTGATGGTACAACCTTCCTGTTTTCTTTCCTACTTATTAAGACTTTGTCTTTGCTAAATTTACTTTTAGACCTTTCAACTCTAGGTTCTTCTTCCATGCTTGAAATGTTGACCCTAACTCTCCTATGGATTCAGTTAGGGTATAGGAGCTCCCATGGAGTGCCAGTTTTAAACTCCTCAGTGATGGCTTGAAGAACAATGATAAACAAAAGTGGACTGAGGACTGATTCTTAGTGCACACCCATCTGCACTTCAAATTCATCAGTGTACTCATTTCCAACTCTCACTCTGCTGGTTGTACCGCTATATATGGACAGCACAGCCCTCACAAGCCATTTGCCTACATCTAGCTTCCTATGTGCCCACAAGATTAAAGAGTGTGGGACCCTGTCAAAGTCCTTCTGTAGATCCACAAATACTAGATACAGTAGCTTACTCTTCGCCAAATACCTTCCCTGTAGGTGTCTCACCAGAAAGGGGGCATGAGTAGTACCCCTACCTGGCATAAATCCAAACATCATTTCATCTAACTTGATTCTTTCCTTAATTAGCTGTGCTATCCCTTTCAGCAATTTCATTGACCTGGTCCATCAGCTTGATGCCTCTATAGTTATTTGTTTCTCTCTAGAGCATCTCCTTTGCCTTTGAAGAAATTTACAATAATACTGCTGTGTCAGTTGTTGGGTATGACACCATCCTGAACTACTTGGTTAACTATGCATCGGACTAGCTTTTAGCATCTCAACAACTATACCAGGTGGTCCAGCTGCTTTCCCTACCCCCAAGTCCTTAATTGCTTTATCTATCTGTCACCTTTCATGGCCGGTTCCTGAGTAGGGTCTTCATGGAGTAGGCCCTCACTGTCCCATTTATTCTCTTTGTTCAGCAGCCTCTCATAGTATGTCTTCCATGCCTCCTTCTTTTCTGTGTCAGACAGAGCAAGTGCTCCATTATCATCTCAGGCACACTTTTCTCCAATCACATCATGACTTTCTCTAGCATACTGTCTCGCGATCTTCACGATGCAGAACATGTGTAAACTTCTTTTCTGCCTCTCCCGTCACTAGATATACTTGGCATCTGGCCTCCCTTCTAGCTATCTGGTAGTCCTTTCTCCTCCCTTCCTCCATTTTCTCCCGACTTCTCGTTTTGTTTTAATTACTCTTTCTACCTTGTCATTCAGCCACTATGTCGCCCTCCATCTTGGTGGGAATTTGCTCCAGCCACAGACATGGCTTGTGGCGTCCAGTAGGCTATCCCATAGAAATTCTCAATTTTTCTCTACGTTAAATGTCCTTAACTCCTCTTCCTTACTGTCATAGGTGTCAAGAAGGATTTTTCTAAATTTGTTACCTACAGAGGGCTCTCTTAGCTTCTATGTCTTCCTTCTCCTGACTGGCTTTTGTCTCTTGGTTCACCTAGCTCTTACTCTAAGGGCCTCGTAGAAATGGTCATTTTGTTTGTTGGCAAGTCACACTTATGGGGTGTATGCAGATAGTATAGTGTTTACATGTGTGTGTGTGTGTGTGTATATATATATATATATATATATATATATATATATAAAAGTTAAAAACAAGAAACAATAATATTAACAAAGAGTGCAGTACAAACAGTGTTAGTATTAGGTTCATGCTTGGGGGTGGGGGACGACGTTTCGGGCATAAGCCCTTCATCAGGAGAAAAGTGGGAAGGAAAAGAGTTCCGAGGGTGGTGGAAAGACATAAAAAGGGGAGGGGAATTTAAAGGGAAGGAAAAAAAATTAAAATGAGGGTAAAAAAATGAAAATGAAAACAAGTGGTGAAAGGGTGTGACACGTGTAGAGGTGGTGGTGGTAGTGGGTGGATGGAGGTGGGAGGAGAGAAGGAGGGAGGGGGTCCGAGCGGGGAGGGCGGAAGGTGGTGTGTGTGTGTATGTGTGGATGTGAGTGTGAGAGTTTGGGGAAGAACGAGGTTCCATGTTCGGGTAATAGGAAAACTAGTGTGTACATGGGGTGGGGTGTAAGTCAGTGTGTGCGTACGTGTGGATGGGGTTGGGTTGGAGGGGTGGGAGAGAGGGGCATGCGGAGTCCAGAGCCCGAGTATGTGTATGTGAGGATACGCACGTGTGTGTGTTTTTGTATGGCGTGGATACGTGGGAACGTATGGTTGCATGTGTGCGAAAATAGTATAAGTGTTTGTGTGTGTTCCTGAATGTTTTTCTGGTGAGTGTATGGACAGATGGTGAAAAAATCCGAGTATAGGAAGATGGATGTCTGGAGCTTGTGACCAGTAGTGTAGAATCCGTGGAATGGTGCGGAGGAAGTAGAGAGTTGTGGGGCGCGCGCGCAACAGGAAGTGGTCAAGGAAAGCGGTGGAGAAGGCAGGGCGAAGGATGCGAGAGAGTGGAGATAGCAGTTAGGAGGATGGCAGACAGGCGAGTGGTAGGGATGTGTGTGTGGAATGTGTGTATGTGTGTGCGGAGGTGCGGTGGACAGGAGAGGAGCTGGGTTAATGTGAAAAGTTGAGGGAGAGGGTGGTGGTGTGGGGTGTGGGTAGGAGGGGGGTATATTAGTGGAGGTGTTAGTAGGATGGTGTCAGGTCACTCTCGAGTGCTACTGGTAACATGTAAACCAGTACAACCTGTCGCATGGTCGGGTCGTCGGCGACTAAACTGGCAACCCCACCAAGTTTACTTGGTGAGGAGGGTTATTTTGGACACCCTGCAGGAAAAAAAACAAAACCTGACAAAGGGCGGAAGAACTCATAAGAGTCAACGGCTATCCAAAAATGTGTAAATATGTATATACACATGTACATATGTATGTGTATGTATATGCGTGTGTATATGCCTGGGGTGTCAAGGAGAGGCATGTACCTCTGTAGGGGGGGGGGCTAGCCATGCTCTTTTCAGGACAGCTCGTCCTGCATTGGGTCCCACCTGACACTCAGTTCTCACCTGTGGCCCCAAGAAGCTGTAGCATGCGACAGCAGCCACATCCCGGTAAACCGCTTTGGCTGGCGGGCCGAACCAGGTTGAGGGTGGCCGGACGGGTCAGAAACCCCCGGTGAGTTAGATAGGGGATGCCTGTCCCTGCATGTGAAGACTGGATCCAGTGGAGTGAGTGGAGGAGGACAACATCGTCCCAACGGTCACGAAGGCGGCGACAGCAAGCGGTGTGGGGCGCTAGGGCACGGTAAGGTACTACAGACATCGTGGCCATCCACTGCAGCCAGGGAAGTCCCTGGTCGCGACGGTCCTCCGTACCACCGGATTCTGGCTTCTGCGACCGAGTGTGTGGGACCGTCACTGTGCACTGGCCCTCCCACTATAAACCCTTCCCGCACAGGTTTCTTCTTTAGCGTGCACTCCTAAAGCCCTGCAGCGATGGGCGAGAGGCGGAGGCGGTCAATCATGAACATCAAATGGCAGGACAAGGTCTCCAACCTCGAAGTTCTTGACATGGCTGAGACAACCAGTGTCAAAGCTATGATACTGAAGAGCCGACTTCGATGGGTGGGACATGTCATCCGGATGGACAATCACAGGCTTCCGAAGCAACTGATGTATGGGGAACTCTGTTCGGGAAATGAAAGCAGGGCAGGCCTCTCAAGAGGTTCAAAGACTGCGTGAAGTCCAGCATCAACAACACTGGAATCGCCCCAAAACAACTCGAGTCCCATGTTCAGGACAGGACTGAGTGGCGAGCCCTTACCAGACACGCCAAAGACTCTTTTGAAGAGAAGAGACGGGCAGAGGTCACTGAGGCCCGTGAAAGGAGGAGAAAGGCATCACCAGCTGCCTCAAGCGACTCCGGTCTCTTCTCGTGGCTCCACTGTCCCCGGACCTGCAAGTCAAGGATCGGCTTCCCAGCCACCTTCGCGCCCTCGGCAGACGAGAACAACAATGAAGATTTCATCATCGTTTACGATGGACAACCAAGGAGTAGGATGAGTGTTTGAAAGGGGGGTAGTACGGGGGTAGAAAGAGAAGGTGCTGGGTACAGTATGAGTGAGTGTAATGTACTGGGTTGTGTGCACGTGTTTGGGTATGAGTGTGTGTGTGGTAGGGTGGGTGTTAGTATTATTAGTGGTGGGGAGGTCGAATACGGGTGTATAGGTGGGGGTTTTGGTGGGTGTAGAGTGGGTGGTGTATCGGTGTGTACGTGGATGTGGGTGAGTGTATGTATGCTGGTGTGTGTTCGTGTGTGTATGGTGATGGGGAAGGTGGGTTGGGGGATGTTTAGTATTATTAGTGGTGGGGTGGTCGGTGGTGGATGTGTGGGTGGGGGTTAGTGGTGGTAGTAGGGTGTCTGAATTGTGTGAGTGAGTGTATATATGTACTGGTGTATGTGTGCGTGTTGAGGGTGTGGGTGCGCGTGTGATAGGGGGAGGGGTGGGGGTCATTAGTATTATTAGTTGTGGGGTGGGCAAAGGGGTGGGGCTGGCTGGAAGTGGAGGTGACGGTGAATTTGGGGAGTGTTTTAGTGGTGTTAGAAGGGGTTGTGTGTATGGGAGGGGGAGGGGACGGACGAAGGCTAAAGGAAAAGGGGTGGGAGTTCAGGCCGGGGGTATGTGTGGGACTGTTGGGTGAAGATGGCGTGTTGTTCGGCCCTAAGCCGAGTTGCGGTGGACTGCGCGGGTGTGAGTGAGGGTGGTGTGGACGAGAGGGGGAACCTCTCCAGATGAAATGGCTGACCAGAGACAGGGCCTGAGTCTCGAAGTCAGCATCTCGTCTGCAGAGAGGGTGGATCTGGAGCAGTTGGGAGTAGGGAGTGGAGTGATTGGTGTGCGTAGGGTGGGAGGAGGTGAAGTCGAGGTAGGAGTTGGAGTCGGTGGGTTTGAAGAAGGCCGAGGTGATGAGGGAGCGGTGGGAAGGGTCGAAGGCGACGGAGATGTCTAAGAAGTGGACGTGGATGGTGGAGATAGAGGTGGTGAAGTGAAGTGAGGGGTGGCAGGAGCAGAAGAAGGAGAGAAAGGAATCGAGCTGTTCTCGGGTGAGAGTCGTGGCTCCGATGCAGTCGTCAATGTACCGACCGTACAGTCGAGCAAGGGGCTGGTGTATTGGGCAAAGATTTGGGCCTCGACATGGTCAACGATAATAAGTCCTCTTTCTTGCACTTGTGGTGCAAGCAGGTGCAAAAGTCGCAGAAGAAACAGTAAAGTTGTCTAAAGTTATGACATGGGTGGACTTTGGGGTTAAGCTGGAATCCGACTTTAGATCAGCAAATAAAGTGTTCTGGCAGACCATCTATTAACTTCTTCTTACGTCCTCTTTTTAGTAGTCAAAATGTGCATCTGAGAGTGATGACTAACCCCTAGGGATTAACAAATGTGGCATGAAGGAGGAGGAAGTTAACTTTGCCTTTTATCCTTACGGGGTCGATAAAATAAAGTAATAGTAATACACTGGGATAATTGCTGGCCTTGTGCCAAAAGTAAAAACAATTATTCCAGTTCATGCAAGAAGAAGAAAAAATGTTAACCTCACTCTCCATATATTTGTTGGTCAATAGTCGTTCAACTAGGAGACGAAAATATGCAAAACGAACTTAACAGTTTTTTATTCGACTCTTCCACAGTAGAACTGTTTTAACTTTTCTATCAATTCCTTCATACATTTTTTGGGGGAAAAAATGTCGTTCTTTCTACTAAAAAATTTCTTTCTATATTCTAAAATATTTGTTTACCGAAATTCCAATTAGTTCGTGCTATTTTAAAGTACTTTATATTATCCAGAAAGAATATTATAAAAGATAGGAATATTATATTTATATAATCTTTTATGTTTAGTAATCGATTAAAATAAAATATCTAACTCCCCACCTATGTATCTAACGGGAGAGAGCATATTTATCATGGCAAATATTATGTTATCTTGTTTAACGGGTCGGCGCGAAAAAAGAGATTTTTGCAACATATATATAAAACACGAAATGCCAAGACTGGATGGAAGTTGGTGAAGACAAGGCAACTTAACCTTACTGCTATATTCCCATTGAATATTTCAGTATGTTAAATGAATGAAGTTGCATGTGAGTGTTACTGTATGGTGACTAAGGCAGAAGTTATGGTCGCAGTGCCATTAGTTTGGAAAGCAAAATAAGAGAGAGGGTAGAAAGAAAATCTAGAAATTAGGACACGTTAAAGGAATAAAAAAATGTTAAGGTAAAAAATAAAATTATAAAAATATCATTTTGTATTTGTATTTTTAGAGAAAGCATACCGATGAATAAAACATGTTCAAATTAAAAATAAATTAAAATCTTATTGGAAAGAAAATGACATAAACAATATTTATAAAATCGTAGAAACTCTAAACAATAATAAATAAATAAAAATATTAGGAAGAATATTAAATGTCTTAGATTATATACATCATTTTGGTGCAACGGTTCTATATCAGCGTCGGTGGTGTAGCGGTTAGCATGGTTGCCTTCCAAGCAATCGATCCGGGTTCGACTCCCGGCCGACGCAGGTTATAAAGTTTTTAAATTTTTATTTATGAATATTGTTGCTTTATACTGGCAAAAGTAATAAATTAATATATTTTTTAAATTGAACATTTCTAATGTGTACAATATAAACTGACGTTTGCAAGAGTTACACTCTTTTCTGTCGCTGTCGTATAAAAAAGGTTGGAGACCACTGCTCTAGATGACTCCCTAACTACAGTTAAGAATAAATAAATAAATATAATAAACAACTAATCTCTTGTCTTTCTGCATTTTTTATCTTCTTTCCCAGTTTCTTTCCTGATGAAGGACTAATGTCTGATACTACGTTGAAGCTATATCTTCAACGTAGTATCAGAGATATTGATCCTGCATCATCTTTGAAGGTTTAATTGATTTTACCACATCATCCCAAGATTTCCTAGGTTTTCCTCTTTTGTAATTTCCAACAACTTTGAGTATCCTGCACCTTTTTATACATCTATCATCCCCCATATGCATCACTTGTCCATATCACTGCAGTCTCCTTTCCTACACACTGAATCTGATATCTCTTATGCCCAGTCTCCCTCTCAGTTCATTGATGCTTCGTCGTTCAGTTACACTTCTATTACATATCCATTGGAACATGCTTGCTTCGTTTCTTCCCAACCTTCATAGGTCCTCTACACACAAAGCCCAAGTCTCACTTCCATGCAGCATTGCCGTTTTCACATAAGCACCATACTCCTATTACATATCCATTGGAACATGCTTGCCTCATTTCTTCCCAACCTTCATAGGTCCTCTACACACAAAGCCCAAGTCTCACTTCCATGCAGCATTACCATTTTCACATAAGCATCATACTACCTGACTTTTATTTTAAGGGAAAATCCTTTTTGAAGCTAGCAGCAGAACTTTTTCA
Organism: Eledone cirrhosa; assembly: GCA_964016885.1. Classification (NCBI taxonomy): domain Eukaryota; kingdom Metazoa; phylum Mollusca; class Cephalopoda; order Octopoda; family Eledonidae; genus Eledone; species Eledone cirrhosa. The sequence goes on along the minus strand of OZ024743.1, from coordinate 246,400,863 downwards.
CCCCTGTTTTCACTCTGGCAACTATACTTACAGAACACCCATCTCCACTGCTAATTTGGTCACCCAGGTAACTTCTTCTAGTAAGCCCTTTGGCATTTGATAGAGTTTGTTTTATGTGGGCTCTTGCTGCTTACTGCTTCTGTGCATTGACCAAACACAAAGCCTACATTCTTTGCTTGAGATCCTACTTCATCTCTTGTGTTTCCATAGTTTACATTTGGAACATAGAATGGATTTTCTACCCACTCCTTTCCTGCATACTGCACAGAGCCATTTCTATGAGGAGATCAAGGTCCTATTATCCTTTCTATCCTTTCTACTCATTAGGTCTTTGATCTTTGCCAGTTTGACATAATGATCTTTTCTTTTCAAATTTTGATTCAAGATCTGGAATTTTTTCTCTATTTCTGCCACAGATTTGGCTATAAGGACTAAATCATTGACGTATAGGAATTCTCATGAGTAGCCATTTTAAAACCCCTCTGTTATGGTCTGATGATAAACAGAAGAGGGGTGAAAACATAGCCCTTGTGAACCCCCACTTACATGCTAAATTCCTCACTATACTAATTGTTAACTCTAACTTTGCAGACTGCCCCTTTGTACACACAACAGGCTTCTGCCATTTCCATCTACCAAATTCCATCCACAAAGCATAGGTCAACTCAAGATTATAGTAGGAGACACTTGCCCAAGTTTTCACACAAGACAGCACCCAGAATCACATGGTTGTGAAGTGAACTCCTTAATTACACAGCCATGCCTGCATAGTATAATTTTCATTTATAGTTGAAATGTCATTCTTTATATATACATGATAGATCCTCTAATGAGCATACATTTGTTCAATCAACTGATCATCCAATTCGTGAATTAACATGTAAATGGTTGAGTATTCCACAGACACATGTACCTTTAATGTAATTCCCCAACTGAATCAACATGACACTATGTGACAAGGTTGGCCCTTTGAATTACAGGTACAGTCCCTCCAATGATCTTCCATGGTTTCTGTCAACCAAAATTCACTCACAATGCTTGGATGAACTCAAAATTATGGTAAAAACATTGCTCAAAATTCCACGTGAAACCCCATTATTACAAAATAAACTTCTTAATCTCCCAACCTTGCCTGCATCCACACATACTAGTGAGAGCGTTAACTCAGAGTGATTTAGAATAAAAGTTTATATGAACCTGTATGCAATATTTACTGGGAAGGCTTAACAAGGAGATTCCTCTATAATTAGAGCAATGACTCTTGTCTCTTTTTTTGAAAATTAAGATTATTACTTCCAATTGCCATTGCTTCAGTGCCTTTCCAGAGATCCAGGCCACATACCACATAAATGTCAATCAAAGAATACCTCTTTAATTTCTCTGATGACCTCAGTCCACTAGAAGTTAGGCTTCACTCCTAGATGCACCTAATGTACATCAGATGTTGTGACAGGGTTTATGAGATCAGCAAAGTATTCTCTCCACCTCACAAGGATGCACCACACCTCACAGAGCAAGCGTCAAGAGAGCAAGATAGCAACCGTCAAGAGAGAATTCTTTTTAAGAAGTTCAAGTATCTCGGGGTTGTTTTCACTAGTGATGGAAAGCATGCGCTGAATCAAATGCAAGAATTGCAGCTTCAGCACTCAGTCATCAAAAGAAGAGAAGTAGATGTGAAAGTCTAACTCGTTATCCTCATTTCAGTGTTTGTGCCTACTCATACCTATGGTCATAAATCTTGGGTTATGTTTGAAAGAATATGAGCATCAATAAAAGTAGCCCAAAATGGTGTTCCTTTGGATAGTCTTTGGAATAATGTTACTTGATAGGGTGCATATTTCAGATATCAGAGAGTCTCACCAGTTAGAGCTGCTATTTCTCCAAATCACTGCTCTGATACTATAGATATGTGGTCAGAATGTCTAAGGAAAGAATCACTGGGCAGATTTTATGGGCAAAACCCACTGACAGGAGACCCATAGACAGACTCCAAGCAAGATGGTTGGATAATAATGTCCATGAGCTTGGTTGGTCTAGCTTGGGGATCCAGCTGGATCAACAGGAGACAGTTGCTTGTGATAGGACCTGCTGGAAGGTGTGTTTGACAAGTCTCCCCTCCCACAACCCTCCCAAGGAGGAGGAGGAGGAGAAAAAAAGAAGGAAAAGAAACAATAAATGTACATTTAGTATTGCTGTAAGTATTTTTAAGCTGTGTTCATGGCAACTACATAAGCATATGGATAAGTATGGTGGATGCGTCTTTCGCACTTACTGAGAAGTATGGAAGACAATACCTTCTTATAGATTTTGTGAGCAAATTATTTTTGGTAAAACTGTGTGTATATGTGTGTTAATAAATATTTATTCTAGAAAGCACTATATATTAAATTGATTTAAGACAAATTCAATGTAGATATAACTACAGTTTTTGAATGAGAATTTTTACTATGTAGTGTAAACATACTTTCCATATAAAGATTACCTTTATGCATTTCAGAGATTATTGTCTTCTCATCAGAAGATAATTATCCCTGAGATTCTGTACACTGAGGATTCTATTTATATCATTGCTATATATGTAGATGTATATTATGTCAGGTCAGGCTTCTGCTTGCTACTGGTACCATGTAACCCAGTACAAACTGCTTCATGCTTGAATGCACAGTGACTAAACCAGCTACCCTACCAGACTCTGGTCTGGTGAAGAGGGTAAGTGAAACATAGCAGCACAAAAAGCAAGAGCTGTAAAAAGAGCAGATGGGCTCCTCTGAGTCAATGGCTATTCACCCTAACTATGGGTTAAATAGCCTCACCAATCCTCAATTGGCCAAGCGTGGTGAGTATAGCTACACCCCTGACATGACCAAAACCAAACAGGGAGAGGTTCCTCCAAGAGGAATGAAAAGCTCTGGATTGAATTGGGTGTGTGTAGAATATAGCTGAGATAGTCAGTCTAATTTGTATAACATGCATTTGTTTGGCTATATAATTCGTTTGATAATAATTATTTATGCTACAATATTGCATGTTTTAGAAGATTAACAGTAAATTTTATGTAGTTATCGTTACTGTGTTTTTTTAATTAGAAGTCTTCGTGTGAAAAAATTGAAGTATAAATATTTTCAACAATTTCCTTCTGTACATAGAAAAAAATATTTGGGGATCATTGTCTCCACACTTTCTGTATAGTACACTAGAAAGTAATCTATATTAAAATGTCTTATACTAAGAACATATTGGCATGACCACATCATGGATGATGAGATCATAGAAAGGGCCAGACTAAGTAATCTATGGATATCATCACTATAAGATCATAAATGTTGAACCACATGCTATACACGCCCATGGAGGGACCAGTGTATTGGAAGAAAAGCAGATCTGTCAAGACCTGATTGATGACTGTGTAGGAAATTTGGTACTCATCTGTCTGGCCTGGGAACACGCTTATGAACACAGTTTGCAACTGTGCTGAGTAGAGATCATTCATTGCCCAGTGCGCCATAGAGAGCAAAAGGAACTAACTAAATGAATATGTATTATAATGTGAGAACTGAATAAAATATTTACACATAATTATAACAAATAAATATTCAATATAAACAATATAATAAATAATATTTATTGAGAGGAAAACAAAAGGAAAGAAGTAGATTATTAGATCTGACCAAGGAAACACTGTTTCTATTGTTCTTTCCATTGCTGATATTATCTGCAGATCACAGCTTCCTGGTAGAATGAGGCAGGATTTAAACTCCAAATATACAGAACCAGATCAGACACCACAAAGTATCCTGTCCAACTCTTTTACAATTTCATCAATCCGCTTCTCTTGAACTGATATTTTATTTAACAATCTTGAAAGGATGAAAATCAGAGTTGACTTTGACAGGATTTCAACACTCTAGGAACTCTGCCAATTCATGGCCATTGATAGAAACTTGACAAAAGATAGCTCATAATGACTCCAACAGATCTTATTAGAATTGGTTTCAATGCTGAATGTTCCAGTTGTTCAATCTGTGGAATGACTTACACAATAAATTAACATGAAAGTGAATGAGTATTTTAGACACGTGTACCTTAACGCAATTCTCAGGGAGATTCAGTGGGATACAGTATTCTTTGAATTACAGTTAAAGTTCATCTGACAGGCTTCAAAACAATTTCCGTCAACTTAATTTCATCTAAAAGGCTTGGGTTAACCCCAGACACTTGCCCAAGATGTCACACAGTCAGACTGATCAACCTGAGGTCATGGTAAATGACACTTGCTCAAGATGCTATACAGTGGGATTGAACATGAGACCTTATAATTGCAAAGCTATCTTCTTGACCATTCAGTCATGCTGTGTCTACTAAATATCTCTATTAGTAGACTTTAACCCTTTAGCATTTAAACCAGCTGTAATCAACCACTCATATTGATGTTAAGGTATTGTTCTCAAAATAAATAATATCAAAATCCCATAGATTCGATATTATGTGAGATAATTGTGAAGTAAAGCCTTTACCATGAAAATATAATAGTAAATATAGAGTAATGTAAATACAAAAGGGTTAAATGTACAAAAAAAAAATCTGGAAACTGAGAGGTAGGTATACTTCATAGATCCACATCTCCTCCCCATTTCCATCACTGTTGGTGGCTGACCTTCCAAAACCACAGTAAAAATAAATCCTCAAAGAGGATTGTGGTGATGTGACTGCAGATGAACTTAAGAGACTAATTATGGGACAAGATATGTATTGTGTTACTCATTGTTCTTGACACAAATTGCAGCCAATAGATGTCTGAAGATGGTGGTAATTATAATTTTTATTGTGGTAGTGATGGTAGTGCGTGGGGTGGTGATGGCGATGATGGTAAGGACGATGATAGTGATAATGTTGATGGTGGTGATAATGATGAGCCTTGATCCCTTGTCAATTCCCATACCATAACCATATAGCCTCAACGTACACCAAAATAGCCATCATAATGCTGTTAAACAACACCAACCATGAGCATAAAGTTGTGTTATCATTTGTTATAGAGGTAGTCTGCGAGAGTAAATAAAACACGTAGATGTCCAGCACTCCCAATGGAGTTGTAGAGGAGCTATCCTGACACACATTGTAAGTTGGGTATTAAAAACTTGTAGAGCCCACTCCTTTCTAGGGTGGATGCAGCTGATTTCTTTCAGAGAATGAAAAAGAGAGTGTGAAAGTGGTAAGGAGAGATAGAGGAAAAATCAATCATAGTATTGAACTGGTTCCTTGTTTATCAACCTTGAAAGGCGATATTGACTTTCACATTATTTGAACTCAGAGCGCTGTGAGCTGAAGCAAATATCAAGACATTGCTAATCCAGCACCTTAATCTGTAAGAGCCTCATAAAAGCGGTCCTCTTAATCAAATGCCAGCCCTGCTTGTGGTGCATGTGTGGAGATAACTATTGCTTAATTATTTTATCACATACTCTGACTACCTTAATTACTATTATTATATTGGTGGATTGGCAGTATTGGTAGAGGGTCGGACGCCATGCTTTGCAGCAAAGAGTTACAGCCCTTTATGGTCTGAGTTCAAATCCCGCCAAAGTTAACTTTGCCTTTCATCCTTACGGGGTCGATAAAATAAAGTACCAGTAATACACTGGGATAATTGGTGGCCTTGTGCCAAAAGTAGAAACAATTATATTACTAACACTATATTAACTCAACTCACCCCATTGCCAGGGTATTTAGTGCCTTGATGGCACCTACACTTGCCTACTTCGACGCATTCAGAACATAAGCTGGCGACATCTGACTTGAAAGAAATATATGCCGGCCTCCCACGCATATCTCTCGTGCCTGTGTCACCTCTGAGACTGTGTCCCCACTAGTGCTTTGGAAACCACAAGCCGTCACTAATAATATGGGGTGCAAGCTCTCCTATCCGGATGTCATCTCCTGAGATTATGGTATTGAAATCCAGGACTTGGCAACGGCAATGAACGACCGACCCATGTAATGATCAATTGTTGAGTCGATTTCGGCTGAGGCCGCCAGATGATGATGATTTAGTGCCAGTCTATCTTGCCCTACAATGTGCATGTTCTTCTTCCATTTAGGCAACCATTCTCCCAAATAAATTAACTTCAACTTAGTTTGGTAAGATTACAAATCTAGTTTTTGATACTTCTTGCTCTGACCACTGCATTTTGTACAACACAATCCACACTCACCCATGCCAAATCATATTATAGGTCATTACACAGTATGAGCCTATTCACTTTTACATGGAAAATATGTTTAGTGATATATTTATTGAGGGGAAGTAGGAAGACGGAAACTGTAGAAGCCCGTCGTGTATACGTAGACACAAACACACACATATATATACATAAATGTGTGTGTATGCATGTTTGTGTTTGTGCCTGAATGTGTTTATATCCCATAACATAGCGGTTTGAAAAAAAGGGATCGATAAAATAAGTACAGCGGTCGATATGATTGCCCAAACCATGGCGGTGTCAGCTTGGAACAAGTAAAATGAATGTATGTGTATGTATTTTACAAGTGTTAAATCTGAGATATCTGGCTTGAAAGAAGAGCAAGATGAAATAACCAAGTAGCAATGAATGTAAATTTGATGTGAGGAAATTATTTTTCTGTCAGCATTTTAATCAATGCTCGCAGAAGAGAGCGAGAGAGAGAGCTGTACACGGTAGCTACTGTTATACTTGATGACTGACTAACTGCCACATCTATAAAGCTGTTGCTGCTGCTACCTATGGCTGGTTTAGTTTACAAGAAAAACAACCTGGAAAGAGAGAGATATCAGGTTTCCGCGAGAATCATACATACTTCCTCTCGTCAATATGTGAGGTCATGTTTGTTATGTGACACATATATTAACAGATCAGAAACAAATAAAACAACCAATTTACGAAGATTCATCGCTAAATGTAAAAAAAAAAACATATATATAATATAAAATAAATATAGAATATAGAATAAAAATTGCATTGAAGACGGAAGCTATTTTAGCGAAGAGAAAGTGAGAGGGTGAAAAGAAAGAGAGATGCAGAGATAGAGGGGAGTGGAGAGAGATAGAGAGAGAGGAGGCGAAGGGAGAGAGAGAGAGAGGAGGCAAAGCGTGAGCGAGAAAAAAAGAGGAAGGTGCAAGGCTATGCAGAGAGAAAGGGAAGGCAGGGAGTGTATAGAGATAAAGGGAGGGCCAGGGAATATATATGCAAAGAGAGAAAGAAAGAGAGCGGGGCAGGATTATGAAGAGAGGGAGAGCAAAAAGAGATAGAGAGAGAGGGTGGAAAGATTGAGAGATAGTGACGAAGACTGATTGTATAGCGATTAAAAAAAATACATCTCTCTCTCCCTCCCCCTCACTCTGACATATTCCTCCCTTGGCTCTATAGCGACAACAGATCCGTTCTTCATACAAAAATGTTTGGCGTTTTCCAGAAATTTTTCCCCTTTTTTCTCTATCACTCGTCATACACCGACCGAACAAACAACATGTTTGTTGTTTTTATTATGAGCGACTTTAAGGCAGTCTGCTCCAGCATGACCGCAGTCGTGTCTCGCACTTCCCCCCATGGTTCGGTCTCTCTTTCTACTTCCAAGTATGTTTTGATATATGTTTTGCAGCATAGAGTTACGGCCCTTTACGGTCTTAGTTAAAATCTAACCGAGGTTAGCTTTCTTTGCCTTTCATCCTTACAGGGTCGATAAAATAAAGCACCAGTAATGCACTGGGATAATTGCTGGCCATGTGCCAAAAGTAGAAACAATTATTTTTTGCAAGAAAACGTGTGACACAAATACACAAAAACAAGATGGTGTAAGAACAGAACAAAGGAGAAACACAAAATGACAAATTAGTCACTGAGGTCACCGAATGTGTGACCAAAGAGCTTTGACATTAAACAAACAACCATCCGGTTATTAAACCAGCTGTGGATATTTGTAATAAATCGAAGTGAAAATCATCAGGTGCGCGTGTTTCTATTGGCAGCATGGCCCTCCCAAAGTATAACAATCTCTCTCTCTCTCTCTCTCTCTCTCTCTCTCTCTCTCTCTCTCTCTCTCTCTCTCTCTCTCTCTCTCCCTCTCTCTCTCTCTCTCTCTCTCTCTCTTTATATGTATATATATATAATTCTCGTAGTTTCATGTATTCGATTGATTTAGTTGAAAACTTTAAAAAATATCTTTATTCGCACCCGAAATTTACCCGCCAACAGTTCGGCCAGCTTGACCGTCTTTTGAGAAAAGTCATGTGATGACACAGGGGAATTTACTCAATGTCTCCCAGCACTAATACGTTGAATAATACGGAACAAAACCTGCTGATGAAGGAGGCTCCCGTTCCACCTTGGAAAAATGCATTTTTGACTTGCATATCGATTGTGCAACTCGTGGTGCAGATATCCGTATCCCAGAAACCTATAGAAGATTTTTATCGATTTCTATCAATTCCTATCTACTCGAGACGGCCTAGGTTAGTATTTAACATGTATTCAATCCTAGTTGTGGTATAAGTATGGCCATATACATTTGGTCGCTTTCCTTAACTTTGTATTTACTCTGGACGAAAATATATGAAATTTTCGAACCATTGAGTGCTTTGTGCCTCAAACAATTCGATTGGTACCTGCTATACTGCGGCTATAATTTCTATATATACATATTATTATTGGCCTTATCGGTAGAACGTCGGACACCATCCTTACGGGGTCAATAAAATAAAGTACCAGTAATGCGCTGGGGTCGATTCAATCGACTTTATCCCCCACTTCAAATTGCTGGCCTTGTGTCTAAAATCAGAAACCATTATTATTATTATTATTATTATTATTATTATTATTGGTCTGTTCGGACGTCTTTTTGCTCGCTCCCAGTAAGTGGCTTTATTTATCTGTTAGAATTATTTGTTGTTAAATTTTTCTTGTTGTGTAAGGGAGATAAGCCCTTGGACTTTGCCCTGTGAAGGGGAAAGTATAATATTTGGGCCTTTTACTTTTAAAAATAAAAAAACATGGTTGAACCACACCCTCCACCCCCAGTGAAATGTCTGTTGTCGTGGGACAACGGCGTAAAAGTTGAGAGGAGGGTTACAGAAATTGATACAACAAACACCACCACAAACAACGTGAACAAAGACAGCAATGACAACAACACCGAGAACACTAATTTTTAAAAAATGACCACACCAACTACAACAATAACAGCGACAACCAACATACAGGCAACAGAAAAAAATGACAACAAATTCAACAACGATATTAACACCACTAACAAGAAAATAAACAACGACAACACCAACAGCAACAATACAAATTGCACCGAAAACAACAACAACGTTAGCACCAAAAACACAACCAAATGCAACAGTGATAACAACAACACCAACAACACCGTTTGTAGCAGTAGCAACAGCAACAGCAACAGCACCAACAACAAGACCAGTAGCAGCAGTAGCGGCAGCAATAATGGTGCCGCTGAAAAAGGGGTCACTTCTTTCGCAGGTGTGGACTAATAAAATGGAGCAACGTCGCCTATGCACCGTGTCTTATCGGACAATTAACATAAAATCGCGCCAAGTGGAACGGGCATCCGAGTCCCAAATCCAAAAAGCTTTCGGACATGTGTGGGCAAAAACAAACCACATCAGACGTGGGCAGAAGTATGGAACCGTGGACGTGTTCTTTGAAACACCACAGGAGGCCAGAGAACACTCCATGGCCCCATTAAGAAGTGACGACTTCACACTCGTCCCAAGCTATTGTGGCCAGAGACTTGTGAAGATCAGGGTGACCCACGTTCCACCGGCCATCGAAATTCCCTGGCTAATGGCTGCCGGCATCGAGGCCAACGCCAAAATAATAGAAATAGCAAAAGAAAAGCAGGAGAACTGGTCCGGATCTGGGATGGAGCTCCTGATCCAAGCGGACCATAAAAGCATTGAGGAGATCCCAGAGGTAATAGACCTCACTGACGGCAGCCACCTCACCGTAATCGTCGAGGGCAGAAGACCTAGGTGTGTCGTTTGTGGTGAAGGAACCCACCTAAGGGCTTTCTGCCCTCAGGCTAAAAGGTTGAGGCCACCTCTCTTACCCACCCCAGTGACTCAACCATCAACACCACCAGCAGCAGAAATGGCATCAACAACTGTAGCAGCAACAACAGAAGCATCTGTAACAGCAACAACCCCAGCAACAGTAGCAAAACCAACACCACCACCACCCAACGCGCCAGAACTAGCACCAGCGCCTGCACCATTCACCACGCCACAACCAAAACCAACGACTGTGGAGGATTTTCCACTCCCCGGCTTATTGCAACTGGAGACAGATTGTGACGACGAGGAGTGGGAAACGGTATCAGGAAAAAAAAAAAGAAAGAAACCAAAAAAGAAAAAATTCTCTTCCTTCGCCCTCCAAAAACAAAATACAGAAGGAAACAAATAAATTAACAAACAAAAAAGTTAGGACAGATATGCCACCATCCACACCAGCATCACCAACCCCATCACCACAAACACCAACACCATCACCATCATTAACCCCAACACCACCATCACCAACACCACAAAAGTCACCAAAAAGCGTAACAGAAACAAACCCACAACAAACGCAAACAAAACAAAACAACCAAAACGATACACACTACACAGCATTAAATTTGAACAACAACCAATTATTACACTACATGCAACACAACACCAGCATCACAGAAAAAGACTACACAACAACCCAAAAGTTCACACCACCTTCACACATACAAATCACTCGCATCACACAGAAAACGTACACGACACTAAAACAAAAATTCCCCAAAGACATCGGAGACTTCCGACAAACACTCTCCAGGAGGATTTATAAGGACATCCTTCCGGAGGAGGCCACAAGCAGTGAAAAGGATGGACAAACCATCCTTCCTCTACGAGAAGTAAGGTAAGTGGTCTTTCCCATCTTTTCCACTCCATTTCAACATGACCTCTCTCAGAATGGGCAGCATAAATGTGCGTAGGCTTGGGGTCGTCATGGAAGCAGGGCCACCTTCTCAACGACCTCAGGTCACTAAACATAGATGTAGTGGCCATCAGCGAGACCAGAATCTCCGAAGCACGGGCCTTCGCACCGATCTTCGGCGGCTACGATGTGTACGCATCTCCCAGCCGTCCGGGATCGGAGGGAGGAGTTGCTGTGCTTTTTCGGAGAGGTTTGGATCTCGCCATACGGGCCATCTTCCTGGAGCCAGAAGGTAAGTTGGTGGTGCTAGACGTGACCAGCGGAGACGGGCAAGCTTTCAGGCTAGTGGCCGTCTATGCCCCGACAGGAGCAGGGCGGCCTGATTTCTTCCGGCGTCTGGAGACCTTTCTTGGAACATCCCGCTCTTTAGTGTTAGTGGGCGACTGGAACGGGATCTTAGATGCACGCTGGGACCGTGTGGGATTAGCGGATAGGGGAGGAGGGTGCAAGAGCCTCACCAACCTGCTCAGGCGTTTTGAAATGTCTGACAGGTACCGATTGGATTTCCCGAATGTGCCAATGTGGACTTGGACAAATCGCATAGGGTCATCCAGATCATATCTAGATAGAGTAGCTTGTAGAGAAATAGATAGGTCTAGCATAGGCTGTCCACAATTCAAGATAGTCAGCTACACGGACCACAAATTCGTGATCTGTGTGCTTGACTTAGATAGGCTTCATAGACGAGGACCCGGCTACTGGAAGCTAAACGCGTCCTTACCAGCGCGCAAGGCCTACAGAGACCGGATTAGCGAACTAGTTAAGCGGGCGTTGACGGGGGCCATCGTCAACAACAAGTGGTGGTTTGCTCTGAAAAGAGCAATTAGAATAGAGTCCATTAGGTTTAGTAAGGCTTTAGCAATAGAGAAAAATAGAGCAGAGGGAGAATTAGTTAGAAAATTAGACGAGGCGCTTAGCAAAGGCATCGCGACCGACGTACTTGCGGCGAAATTGGCCCTTGACCAATTCTTCAATGCAAAGCACGAAGGCTGCGTTGTCAGAGCTAGGGTGCGTACTCTCAGACACGAGGGGACGAAAGCCGTTCAATGGGCCCGAGTGGCGGAGGCGCGTCGTGGCAACAAAGCCACGATCCGGTCTTTGGTGGACCACGACGGGCGCATGTTACTCGATCCCGGGCAAATGTGTGAAGCTTTTCAGCGACACTTCGCTCAGTTGTTCGGGGGCAGCGGCGGGCCGGATCGAGGGATGGACTTTAGTGTCTACCTCGACGGACTGCCGCGGCTCTCGGCCACTGAGGAGGAGTGTTGCGAAAAGCCGATAACAGCCGCTGAAGTACGGGAGGCAATGACTAGCTGCACAAGGGGTAAATCGCCTGATTTGGATGGTCTGCCCTATGAACTTTACGTACAGATGCCAGACTTATTCGGAGGCCTCTTGGCGGACGTCTACTGCAACTGGCAACAGAACGGGAGAATTCCCAGCTCTGTGAGCCGAGGAGCTGTGACGCTGCTGAGAAAGGATCCGAACAAGGGGGATAACATAGATAATTTTAGGCCCATAACTCTGCTAAACACAGAGTTCAAGATTTTGGCCAAGGTGCTAGCAAAGAGGTTGGCGCTTGTCGTTGGTGGTCTGGTGGGAGAGGCGCAGACATGCGCCATTCCCGACAGATCCATCCACGACAACCTCCACCTCATGCGATACATCGTAGAGAGGGTAGCTAGGGAACCTGGCACGGGTGGGTCCTTGATCAATTTAGATCAGTCGAAAGCTTTCGATAGGGTCGACCATCGTTACCTAGCGGCAGTCCTGAGGGCGGCTGGCTTTGGGCCCGTCTTCAGAGGCTGGATCGCTGCCATGCACAGCGACATCTGCTCTGTGGTGAGAGTGAACGGTCACCTTTCGGAACCGTTCAACATCATGCGCTCGGTCCGCGAAGGATGTCCCCTCTCGTCCCTCTTGTACGTATTGACTCTCGAGCCATTACTGCACAAACTGGAGACGTTGAGGGGGGTCCCGCGCGAACTAGGATGCGGAAGATCCGTGTCAGCATATGCGGACGATGTCACCGTAGTGGTGTCGAACGCCAAACACATCGAGGCGATCGGCACTACACTCAGAGAATACGAAGCGGTGACAGGAGCAATGATCAACCAGGAAAAGTCAGTGGGCCTGCAGCTCGGCACCTGGAGAGGCAGGTCCATGCCGTCCAACAGCGTCGTCGGGCGCTGGACGGACGGACCAGTTAAATTGCTCGGGGTCTGGTTCGGTCCAGACCTCCAGACGGACAAAAACTGGGACGAGGTGACGAACAGGGTGGCTTCTCTCACCCAGAAATGGGCCGAGAGGACGCTATCCCTGAAAGGTCGAGCGGAGGTGGCTAACGCGTATATCGCGTCCGTCATCTACTACCGCCTGACCGTCGTACCTTGTCCTAAGCTCCGCCTGACTGCGCTGGAGCGTTTGCTCTTTCGCTTCTTGTGGAAGGGACGCGCTCCGATGGTCAGGCGGTCCATCTGCTGTCAACACCCGCTACGTGGAGGGGTGGGAATGCCGTGGTTGATGATGCGCAGACACGCGCTCAGGCTACGACATCTCCACCTCTTCCTCGGCGGTGATCAGGTGTGGTCTCCGTTTGCTAGACGCATCTTTCCCCAGCTCGTCTCCTTGACGGAGCTGCAGTCCTGGGTCAAGCGAAGACCGAGAGGGAGCGCTTGGAGACTGGAATGTCTTCAGGCGCTCACAGCCCTCGACCAATCGGGCAATGTGATCGGTGGAAACTCCACCTTTGTGTTCTATAGAGGATTAGTGGGGGGGCAGAGCGACGACGTACTTGGGGAAACTCTAGGCGTCGACGAAAATCAACTAGCCAATCTCTTCGGAAGAACTTTCGGGCCGGGGCCTATGGACAACTTCCAGAAATCCCTGGCCTGGCAGTGCTACCGAGGAGCTTTGCCAGTTCGGGATAAACTCTACAGGCATGGAGGTGCCGTCAGTCGGGCATGTCCCAGATGCGCGCAGAGCGACGAAACCGTCCTGCACGCACTCGTCCAGTGTCCGAGCATTGCTGACCTGTGGGTTTATGTCGAACACCTGCTGTCGCGTGTAGGACGGATCCGGCTATCAGCTGAGTCCATCGTGAGGATTGCCCCGCCCTCTTCCTTTAGCCGGGAAGGGCAGGCAGTTTTTATCTGTCTGGTGGCCATGGCGAAAGAGATAGTATGATGGACACGTTTGAAAGGGCTGAAGACGAGCACTTACCTCTTCGGTGATGCCCTGATTAACTTTTTCAAATTTCATTTGAAAAGGAAAATCAGGGTAGAAAGGGAAGTGCTCTCTTCCCAGCATTTTGTTGAAATTGGGTGAGAGAGGCAAGAATGGCCCGAGTGAATGGGCCTTCTCTGAGTATGTGTCTGTAAATTAAAGGTGGAAAACTAGGAGAGAGCACTTGCCCTGGTGGTCAGGGTCACTGTGGCTTTTTAATGGGCTTTCTCCACGAATGTTCCTCGGACGTCTCCCCCCTATTGGGGAGTTTTTTCATTGTTCTATTATTACATCCTCTGTTTCTTGTTTTTTATACGCATAAATGCCCATTTGTACCGCCCTGTATTGTCCTGTACTGTCCTTAATGTCTACTTTATGTAGACCCTTGTGGTAAATAAAGAAAGCATTATTATTATTATTATTATTATTGAATGCCATGGTTGACGGAGGCTCTGCTCTGTAAGGTATAGTAATTTTTAACCGTTAAAACAATTGTAAATTGTTTAAAACTTGAACCAAATTGTTGATAAAGACACCCTCCTCCTCGTGAGAGGGGTCTTTCTGTCCGTTATTTGGCCCTTCGGGGTTAAATAACCAGTTATTGCGGTTTTGTACCCAAAATTTCATTTTAAACAAAAAACAACATGGCTACGAAAAAGAAATTTCATACGTCACTCCCACTCATTCCGTCTTCTTCTTCCTCAATCATCACTACAGCAGAGAGAAGATTGTCTCTCTCCCTCCCTTCTTTAAATGTGTCTCTCTCCCTCCCTTCTCTTTCGCAAGTGACGAAAGAAAAGAAAAGTCTCGTGCAAAGCGTGCAAGGTTCCTCCACGACGACAGCGACGAAACAGGTGTGCGGGAAATACGAAAACCCAGTTCATTCGTCTGACGTCAGGAATAATAGCAGTAGCAGCCGTAATAACAACAGCAACAGTGACAATGAAAACAACAGTAGCAGCCGCAACAGCATCACCAGCAGCATAAACAACAACAGCATTAGCAGCAGCAACACCAACAACAACCACAGCAACAGCGGCGGAGGCAGTAGTCGTAGTACCTGCGGCAACAACAAAAGTACCAGCAGCTCTGACGACAACAACAACAGCAGAGAAAAACCAATCTCATTTGCAGGTATTGCGAAAAACTTGGAAACAATCCTCATAACAAATGAGGAATTAGAGGAAGCGAAGAAGATGGTGACAAAGAACGGACACCGAGCAATCTGCAAGGCAGCGAAAAATTTTTTCGAAACACAAGAGCACTGTACGGTCACGTACCGTACAGTAAGTACAAAATCCCGTAGGGTGGAAAGAGCCACAGAGGCCCAAATACAAAAAGCCTTGGGGTCTGTGTGGCAGCGGAAAACGCACATCACCCGAGGCAAAAAATATGCCACCGTAGACGTACTTTTTGCCACACCCCAGGAGGCAAAGGCCCAATCAGTAGTGACCCTAAGGAGCGAGGAAATGGTGTTGGTGCCCTCCTACTGTGGGCAAAAAATTGTGAGGGTCAAACTGACCCACGTCCCCCCCGGAATGACCCCTTCTTGGCTGGCCGCGTCTGTCCTCGTCGGAATCGAGGACAAAACAACTGTACTGCAAGTACAGAAAAAAGTAAGAGAAGATTGGGTCGGCTCCTCCATTGAGATGCTAATCCAAACCAACCAGGAGTGCATCGAAGCTATCCCGGATGTGATAGACTTCGATAACGGCACCCAACTGCCCATAAGTGTTGAGGGCAAACGCCCGAAATGCTTTCGCTGTGGATCGAAGACTCACCTCAGGGCCTTCTGCAACGAGAAGACCCCGAGAAAGGAGAAAACCCCCCTCCTTCCGAATCCGGCTCCACGGCTACCAGCAACAGGACAAGCGGCAACCAGGAACGATAGGTCCGTGGCACCCATACCCACGCCACGGAAATCAAAAACAGCAGCAGCAGTGGAAATATTAACAACAACAACAGCAATACCAAATGCAGCTGCAACAGAGACTCCAGTGCAAACATCACCAACAACAACAAGTGAAAGAGTGGAGCTGGTACCCCTCCCCGACCTCACAGAATCAGACATGGAGTGTGAGGTGGGAGAGAGATGGCAAAAGGTCGCAAGAAGACACAAACGCAGAAGCAGCGCATCGTCGCCTTTGAAAAGGGAGGAAAGAAATGAGAAAAGGGTAAAGTCTACTGCAAAGAGACCCACAGCAGCAACAACACCAACACCATCACCACCCACACTAGCGCCACCATCACCACCGGCGACAACCCCACCGCCAACAACACCTTCAACACCACCACCACAAGCACCAACATCGCAAACACAACAACAAAACACACACACCCAGCAACAACGACAAGAAAATAGCAGAACCACACCCCACCCCCAGAAAAACAAATGCACGGCAATAAATACACACAACAAGAAACTAATGACTTACATAATTGAACACACAGACATTTCACAACAGGACTACATAATACCAGCACCAATCAAAACGCCAACTAACATAAGACTGCTAAAAATAGCACAGAAACAATACACAAACATTAAAACGAAATTCCCCAACGCAGTTGGTGATTTCAGGGACCTAGGAGGAACCATCAATCGAAGAGTATACTCAGACATTCTCTTAGAAGAGCCGACGACCAGCCGAAGGGACGATTCAACGGTCCCTTCACCAGACGATCAAGTGAAAAGGGATGTAAAAACCATCCCTCCTCTACCAAAAGTACGGTAAGTGGTCTTTCCCATCTTTTCCACTCTATTTTAAACATGACCTCACTCAGAATAGGCAGCATAAATGCGCGTGGCTTGGGGTCGTCATGGAAGCAGGGTCACCTGCTCAACGACCTCAGGTCACTAAACATAGATGTAGTGGCCATCAGCGAGACCAGAATCTCCGAAGCACGGGCCTTCGCACCGATCTTCGGCGGCTACGATGTGTACGCATCTCCCAGCCGTCCTGGATCGGGTGGAGGAGTTGCTGTGCTTTTTCGGAGAGGTTTGGATCTCGCCATACGGGCCATCTTCCTGGACCCAGAGGGTAAGCTGGTGGTGCTGGACGTGACCAGCGGAGACGGGCAAGCTTTCAGGCTAGTGGCCGTCTATGCCCCGACAGGAGCAGGGCGGCCTGATTTCTTCCGGCGTCTGGAGACCTTTCTTGGAACGTCCCGCTCTTTAGTGTTAGTGGGCGACTGGAACGGGATCTTAGATGCACACTGGGACTGTGTGGGATTAGCGGATAGGGGTGGAGGGTGCAAGAGCCTCACCAACCTGCTCAGGCGTTTTGAACTGTCTGACAGGTACCGATTGGATTTCCCGAATGTGCCAATGTGGACTTGGACAAACCGCATAGGGTCATCCAGATCATATCTAGATAGAGTATTTTGTAGGGAAATAGATAGGTCTAGCATAGGCTGTCCACAATTCAAGATAGTCAGCTACACGGACCACAAATTCGTGACCTGTGTGCTTGACTTAGATAGGCTTCATAGACGAGGACCCGGCTACTGGAAGCTAAACGCGTCCTTACCAGCGCGCAAGGCCTACAGAGACCGGATTAGCGAACTAGTTAAGCGGGCGTTGACGGGGGCCATCGTCAACAACAAGTGGTGGTTTGCTCTGAAAAGAGCGATTAGAATAGAATCGATTAGGTTTAGTAAGGCTTTAGCAATAGAGAAAAATAGAGCAGAGGGAGAACTAGTTAGAAAATTAGACGAGGCGCTTAGCAAAGGCATTGCGACCGACGTGCTTGCGGCGAAATTGGCCCTTGACCAATTCTTCAATGCAAAGCACGAAGGCTGCGTTGTCAGAGCTAGGGTGCGTGCTCTCAGACACGAGGGGACGAAAGCCGTTCAATGGGCCCGAGTGGCGGAGGCGCGTCGTGGCAACAAAGCCACGATCCGGTCTTTGGTGGACCACGACGGGCGCATGCTACTCGATCCCGGGCAAATGTGTGAAGCTTTTCAGCGACACTTCGCTCAGCTGTTCGGGGGCAGCGGGGGGCCGGGTAGAGGGATGGACTTTAGTGTCTACCTCGACGGACTGCCGCGGCTCTCGGCCACTGAGGCGAAGTGTTGCGAAAAGCCGATAACAGCCGCTGAAGTACGGGAGGCAATGACTGGCTGCACAAGGGGTAAATCGCCTGGTTTGGATGGTCTGCCCTATGAACTTTACGTACAGATGCCAGACTTGTTCGGAGGCCTCTTGGCGGACGTCTACTGCAACTGGCAACAGAACGGGAGAATTCCCAGTTCTGTGAGCCGAGGAGCGGTGGCACTGCTGAGAAAGGATCCGAACAAGGGGGATAACATAGACAATTTCCGGCCCATAACTCTGCTAAACACAGAGTTTAAGATTTTGGCCAAGGTGCTAGCAAAGAGGTTGGCGCTTGTCGTTGGTGGTCTGGTGGGAGAGGCGCAGACATGCGCCATTCCCGACAGATCCATCCACGACAACCTCCACCTCATGCGATACATCGTAGAGAGGGTAGCTAGGGAACCTGGCACGGGTGGGTCCTTGATCAATTTAGATCAGTCGAAAGCTTTCGATAGGGTCGACCATCGTTACCTAGCGGCAGTCCTGAGGGCGGCTGGCTTTGGGCCCGTCTTCAGAGGCTGGATCGCTGCCATGCACAGCGACATCTGCTCTGTAGTGAGAGTGAACGGTCACCTGTCGGAACCGTTCAACATCATGCGCTCGGTCCGCCAAGGATGTCCCCTCTCGTCCCTCTTGTACGTATTGACTCTCGAGCCATTACTGCACAAACTGGAGACGTTGAGGGGAGTCCCGCGCGAACTAGGATGCGGAAGATCCGTGTCAGCATATGCGGACGATGTCACCGTAGTGGTGTCGAACGCCAAACACATCGAGGCGATCGGCACTACACTAAGAGAATACGAAGCGGTGACAGGAGCAATGATCAACCAGGAAAAGTCAGTGGGCCTGCAGCTCGGCACCTGGAGAGGCAGGTCCATGCCGTCCAACAGCGTCGTCGGGCGCTGGACGGACGGACCGGTTTAAATTGCTAGGGGTCTGGTTCGGTCCGGACCTCCAGACGGACAAAAACTGGGACGAGGTGACGAGCAGGGTGGCTTCTCTCACCCAGAAATGGGCGGAGAGGAAGCTATCCCTGAAAGGTCGAGCGGAGGTGGCTAACGCGTACATCGCGTCTGTCATCTGCTACCGCCTAACCGTCGTACCTTGTCCTAAGCCTCGCCTGACTGCGCTGGAGCGTTTGCTCTTTCGCTTTTTGTGGAAGGGACGTGCTCCGATGGTCAGGCGGTCCATCTGTTGTCAACACCCGCTACGTGGAGGGCTGGGCATGCCGTGGCTGATGATGCGCAGGCACGCGCTCAGGCTACGACATCTCCACCTCTTCCTCGACGGTGATCAGGTGTGGTCGCCGTTTGCTAGACGCGTTTTTCCCCAGCTCGTTTCCTTGACGGAGCTGCAGTCCTGGGTCAAGCGAAGACCGAGAGGGAGCGCCTGGAGACTGGAATGTCTTCAGGCGCTCACAGCCCTCGACCAATCGGGCAATGTGATCGGTGGAAACTCCACCTCGGCGTTCTATAGAGGATTAGTGGAGGGGAAGAGCGACGACGTACTTGGGGAAACTCTAGGCGTCGACGAAAATCAACTAGCCAATCTCTTCGGAAGAACTTTCGGGCCAGGGCCTATGGACAACTTCCAGAAATCTCTGGCCTGGCAGTGCTACCGAGGAGCCTTGCCAGTTCGGGATAAACTCTACAGGCATGGAGGTGCCGTCAGCCGGGCATGTCCGAGATGCGCGCAGGGCGACGAAACCGTCCTGCACGCACTCGTCCAGTGTCCGAAAATTGCTGACTTGTGGGTTTATGTCGAACACCTGCTGTCGCGTTTAGGACGGATCCAGCTATCATCTGAGTCTATCGTGAGGATTGCCCCGCCCTCCTCCTTTAGCCGGGAAGGGCAGGCAGTTTTTATCTGTCTGGTGGCCATGGCGAAAGAGATAGTATGGTGGACACGTTTGAAAGGGCTGAAGACGAGCACTTACCTCTTCGGTGATGCTCTGATTGACTTTTTCAAATTTCATTTGAAAAGGAAAATCAGAGTAGAGAAGGAAGTGCTCTCTTCCCAGCATTTTGTTGAAAGATGGGTGAGAGAAGCAAGAATGGCCCGAGTGAATGGGCCGACTCTGAGTATATATCTGTAAACTAAAGGTGGAAAACTGGGAGAGGGCACTTGCCTTGGTGGTCAGGGTCATTGTGGCTTTTTACTGGGCTTTCTCCACAAATGTCCCTCCGAAGTCTCCCCCCTATTGGGGAATTTTTCATTGTTATTCTCATTGTTATTTTTGTTACATCCTCTGTTTTTGTTTTTTTACACGCAGAAATGCCCATTTGTACCGTCCTGCATTTTCCTGCACTGTCCTTAATGTCTACTTTATGTAAACCCTTGTGGTTAATAAAGAAATCATTATTATTATTATTATAATTATTATTATTATTATTATTATATGGCGGTGAATTGGCAGTATGGGTAGAGGGTCGGACGCCATGCTTTGACGCCATGCTTTGACGCCATGCTTTGACGCCATGCTTTGACGCCATGCTTTGACGCCATGCTTTGACGCCATGCTTTGCCATTCTGAGTTCAAATCCAGCCGAGGTTAACTTTGCCTTTCATCCTTACGGGGTCGATAAAATAAAGTACCAGTAATCTACTGGGTAATTGCTGGCCTTGTGCCAAAAGTAGAAACAATTATTATTATTATTATTATTATCATTCTTTGAGTCTCAGTCATTGATGTTAGTTAACTGGAAAGTTTGTTGAAATGAATATCAAACCACTACCTGCAGCCTCAGATATTCAGGACGTATCGGAGGGTTCTTGCTGTTCCCAGCAAGCATGCCTTTTGAAGCGTTCCAAAAAAAGCGTGGCGGGGCCAATTTTCTTTAACCATCCCTGGAAACTTTTTGAGATAGTACCTAGTGCGCCTATGACAATCGGGACCACTTTGACTTCATGGCAGTTCCAAATCCTTTTTACCTCCCACTTTAAGTCCTGGTATCGGTTAATTTTCTCCCTCTCCTTCTCTTGCACTCTCGTGTCGAATGGGCAGGCCACATCCACAATCAGACACGATCTTTTTTCTTTGTCCAAAACCACCAGGTCAGGTCTATTGTGTTCCAGTTTCTTGTCCGTCTGTATCCTAAAATCCCACAGCACCTTCACCTGATCGTTTTCTATCACCGCCTCTGGCCTATGCTCATATCACTTCTCAGAATGTGGTAAATTGTTTACTTTGCATAGGTGCCAGTGGACCACCCTGCCCATCACATGATGTCTCCAGTCCTTACAGTGAGTCTGGGCTAGGTGTTTACACTCGGATACAATGTGAGCCACAGTCTCCTCTCTCTCTCCACAGATCCTGCACAGTAGGCTAGCCTCCTCCTTGTAAATATGGTGTTTCAACCACTTCGTTTTGAGGGCCTGCTCTTGCGCAGCCATTAACATTCCTTCTGTAGCCTTTTTAAGGTCTCCTCTTCTCAACCAGTTCCATGTCTGTGGATATCTGAATTCAGTTTTCTCAAAGAAGGTACTATGAAGGGATTTTTCATGAAGGCTGCTCTTTCTCCTTGTTGTTATTTCCTCCTTGGACATCCCCTGGTCTATTGTCCTCTCCTTCAGTACAGTTCTGAGCATTGGCTCCTTACTATCAGTCACGTATTTGTGTAGGTTGTTTTTCTCCATCTGAACACAGTCCTCTATGCTGATAAGACCTCTTCCACCCTCAGATCTCCTTAAGTAGAGTCTATCGACATCACTCCTCTTGTGGAACATGTTGTAGATAGCCAATAGCTTCCTAGTCTTCCTATCCATTTCTTTTTGTTCAGCAACATTCCATCTCAGAATTCCCGCACTGTACCTAATAATAGACAGCTCGGGAATGTACTGCACTTATGGCATTCCTACTGTTCAGATGTGACTTTAATACGCTCCTTACTCTCCGAATGTATTCAGATCTTATCAATTCCTTCATTTTTTTGGTTCTTGATGTCATCAGCCTCCAGAACACCCAAATACTTGTATCCTTCTTCAATGTCAATTTCCTTTATCATCTCACCTGTTGGTACCTGGATTCCGTTGCTTCTGCTCAATTTACCCCTCTTCATCACAAGGACTCCACATATTATTATTATTATTATTATTATTATTATTATTATTATTATTATTATTATTATTATTAAGGGCGGTAGATTGGCAGTATCGGTAGAGGATCGGACGCCATGCTTTCCAGCATAGTTACGTCCCTTTACGATCTGAGTTCAAATCCCGCCGAGGTTGACTTCGCCTTTCATCCTTACGGGGTCGATAAAATAAAGTACCAGTAATGCACTGGGTAATTGCTGGCCTTGTGCCTAAAGTAGAAACAATTATTATTATTATTATTATTATTATTATTATTATTATTATTATTATTATTATTGTTGTTATTCCTTGAATCTCAGTCATTGATGTTGGTTAACTGGAAAGTCCGTTGGATTGAATATCAAGCCACTACCTGCAGCCTCAGATATTCAGGACGTATCGGAGGGTTCTTGCTGTTCCAAGCAAGCATGCCTTTTGAAGCGTTCCAAAAAGCGTGAAGGGGCCGATTTTCTTTAACCATCCCTGGAAACTTTTGGAGATAGTCCCCAGTGCGCCTATGACAATCGGGATCACTTTGACTTCATGGCAGTTCCAAATCCTTTTCACCTCCCACTTTAGGTCCTGGTATCGGTTAATTTTCTCCCTCTCCTTCTCTTGCACTCTCGTGTCGAATGGGCAGGCCACATCCACAATCAGGCACGATCTTTTTTCTTTGTCCACAACCACCAGGTCAGGTCTATTGTGTTCCAGTTTTTTGTCCGTCTGTATCCTAAAATCCCACAGCACCTTCACCTGATTGTTCTCCATCACCGCCTCTGGCCTATGCTCATACCATTATTATTATTATTATTATTATTATTATTATTATTATTATTATTATTATTATTATTATTATTATTATTATTATTATTATTATTATTGTTGTTCTTTGAGTCTCAGTCATTGATGTTAGTTAGCTGGAAAGTTTGTTGAAATGAATATCAAGCCACTACCTGCAGCCTCAGATATTCAGGACGTATCGGAGCGTTCTTGCTGTTCCCAGCAAGCATGCCTTTTGAAGCGTTCCAAAAAGCGTGAAGGGGCCAATTTTCTTTAACCATCCCTGGAAACTTTTTGAGATAGTACCTAGTGCGCCTATGACAATTGGGACCACTTTGACTTCATGGCAGTTCCAAATCCTTTTTACCTCCCACTTTAAGTCCTGGTATCGGTTAATTTTCTCCCTCTCCTTCTCTTGCACTCTCGTGTCGAATGGGCAGGCCACATCCACAATCAGGCACGATCTTTTTTCTTTGTCCAAAACCACCAGATCAGGTCTATTGTGTTCCAGTTTCTTGTCCGTCTGTATCCTAAAATTCCACAGCACCTTCACCTGAACGTTTTCTATCACCGACTCTGGCTTATGCTCATATCACTTCTCAGAATGTGGTAAATTGTTTACTTTGCACAGGTGCCAGTGGATCACCCTGCCCATCACATCATGTCTCCAGCCCTTATAGTGAGTCTGGGCTAGGAGTTTACACTCGGATACAATGTGAAATACAGTCTCCTCTCTCTCTTCACAGATCCTGCACAGTAGGCTAGCCTCCTCCTTGTAAATATGGTGTTTCAACCACTTCGTTTTGAGGGCCTGCTCTTGCGCAGCCATTAACATTCCTTCTGTAGCCTTTTTAAGGTCTCCTCTTTTCAACCAGTTCCATGTCTGTGGATCTCTGAATTCAGTTTTCTCAAAGAAGGTACTATGAAGGGATTTTTCCTGAAATACATACATATATATATATATATATATATATATATATATATATATATATATATATATATATATATATATATATATATATGTATATATAGGAAAAAGTTTAACCCCGACGGTAGAGCTCAAGCCGTTTCGACGGCTATTTCTGGACTAAGTTAGAATTTTTAGCGTGGTAATAAAATAGCCGAACTTTTCAAGGGGTAATTCCTTATATGGGAAGATTGTAGTTGTCAAAAGGATTGGTCAACATTTCTTGTAAACACAATTAAATCTTTCTTGGTGGTAGGTTGGAGGTGGGGGTGGCTGAACTTGCCTGTAGAACAATGAGGGAGTGGGTGGAGCCGGTCAAGCGCTGAAAGTGAATTCTATACACCAAATTCTAAGGAGTGTGTATGAAATTAGGCTAGGTAGAAGCAGGTGAAAAAGAATTCTGGGGGAACGAGAGTGGAACGTTATAAAGTTAAAAGGTTAATAAATTGAGATTAAAAGATAATAAATAAAAAAATAATAACAAAATTAAATAGTAACAAATAATAAAAAATAAAAAATCTCTAGAGTTTAAAGCAGCTGCTATATTTTTAGCTGGTATTGCGTTTTCGGCCAATGCTATATAGAATTTACTGGGGTGGGGGTACTGAGGCTACAAAAGCCTGATGGGCTGCCTCAGGGTAGGCGAAAGAGGAAAAAAGAAAAGAAAGGGGAGAGGGAGTGGAAGTGGAAGGAAGTAAAAAGAAGATATAAAGGGAAAAAGAAAAGAAGTACATCTACCTATGTGTGCTGGGGTTTCTCCTATCTTGTTTGGCAAGTGGAGAAAAGAAGGATGTTGCAGCCATTTTCTACCCACCCGGGTCATGAGGGGGTTTGAAGGCGAGGTAAGTCCTACGCAATCGGTGTTTACATGCAGTTACAAGTTCGTCTTTTTTGTTTAGAAGTTGGTCCTTCGTAAACAGCATTTGTATTGTTTCTTCCGAGAATAAGTTACACGGACGGCGTCCTTCCGTGTAGGAGTTAGCCCTGGACAGTAAGCTCCAAGTAAGATTGTATGTTATGTTGTTATATAAGGAACTACCCCTTGAAAAGTTCGGCTGTTTATTACCACGCTAAAAATTCTAATTTAGTCCAGAAATAGCCATCGAAACAGCTTGAGCTCAGCCGTTGGGGTTAAACTTTTTCCTATTACCCACCCTACTACCCTAAGTATTGAGAACTCTGGTCGTTATGGTCCATCTGGTTCCTTACCACACTTCATTCGTTATCTAGCTCCTATCTCCGTAGTAGAGCACTTTCCAACCCTACCACGCCTTATCCCGACTTTTCCACCCAGCTCTAGTTTCATTACACCCACCATGCGAAAACATACTATCGACTTCTCCACCAAGAACATCCCAGTTACACCGAGAAAACTTTTCCTTCGGATGCTCACGCAAAGAATCGACCTGTTTGCGAAAAGACTGAGATGGAGAACATTCTTCTACGATAGATACCGCGACAACCAAGACTTCGACACCAAGGAGAGATTCGGATTCAATACCTACAAATCTCCCCCACCGAACCCTATGCTCTCACCCTTCGAGAACGACCTCTTTCACCTGGTCAAGGGTATAAAATTTAAACCCAGACACAACCGATTCCTACAACTCCGTAGCAAAATAACGGAGTATGAAAGCACCAGCGACATTCTGGTGTATTCGGACAAAACTGGAAACCTCTATTTCGTCAACCCTGACAGATACCACACACTTATCAGGAGCAGCGTGAACTCCACCTACAAAAAGGCAAACCATTCAATAATCCATGATGTAAATCTATATGGACAACAAATTACTTCCAACCTCGGGGTCGCCGACCGCACTGAACCTCTCGACTCCCTACTTCACCCCAAAGGACCATAAATCCGACTTCGACCGCAAACCATCCATCAGGCTTATAAACCCGACGAAGTCGGACATAGGGAGAATCAGTAAAAAGATCCTAGACCGCGTTATACCAAAAGTTAAGCAAAACGCAGGACTTAGCCTTTGGGTCAGCACCCAGGAAGTAATCTCATGGTTCAGGAATATTGAGGACAAACGGGACACTAAATTCATCCAGTTAGACATAGAGAGCGATTACGCCTCTATTACCCTACCGTTCCTCACAGCCGCTTTGGACTTTGCCAAAACACTCACACCCATCATCAACCAGGAAAGAAACATCATTCTCCACGCCAGGAAGACAGTCCTC
Source organism: Eledone cirrhosa (assembly GCA_964016885.1). Lineage (NCBI taxonomy): Eukaryota > Metazoa > Mollusca > Cephalopoda > Octopoda > Eledonidae > Eledone > Eledone cirrhosa. The sequence continues at coordinate 246,374,510 of OZ024743.1, read as the reverse complement.
CTTTTCGACAACTCCAAGTGGATAAAGAGAGCTCCCGAATCCCCCTTCGACGTCAGTATGGGCGCGACCGACTCAGCCGAGGTGACCGATCTTATAGGATTATTCCTACTACATAAACTCACCGAAATGTTTCCTGCTTTCAGCGGTGGATTGTATCGAGACGGTGGGCTCTTTACCATCAAAGGGTACAACCCCAGTAGTACAGACCGGGTCCATAAACAACTAATCAACTTCTTCCGGGACTGGGGATTTAAAATCACCCTACAAACGTCCCTAACCCGAGTCAATTTCCTGGGCGTTACCCTCAACCTCGAAAATGATCTGTACTACCCATACAGGAAACCAAGCGACAACCTTCACTACATCCTCCGCCGCTCTAACCATCCTGGAAACATCACCAATAACCTGGTTAAAAACATCTCCCTCCGTATATCTCGTTTGTCCGCTAATGAGCAGATATTCGATGAACATGCGCCTTATTACAACCAGGCCCTCAATAGAATAATGAGAAAATCTCAACGCAAGAATAGCTGTTAAAACAGCAAAATGCCGTCAATGACAGCTACAGGTAGAATTTACCTTAAAGAATAGAAATCAGCGGCTAGAAGTGTGTTGGTCCGCAGAAGTGACAGGAAGAAAGGAAAAAGGGGAGAAAATGAACGCGACTATATCACACAAAAATCATTACACGTCTTCAGCTTTCAGATCGGCTGTAATTTCGCATGATTTAAATTGAGAGGACTACCTAAAACTACCTATTTCTGCTGGTATGAATAGACACCAGCAGATAGATAAGAGAGAGAGAGAAGTAAAATACGTCCGTCGGCACCAAGTCGCCGCTAGAAAGGACAACAAGCTCTGGCGCTGCAGAAGTGGCAACAAGCGGAAGTGATAAGCAAGTGCGACTGGTAGGAGAAGAGGGAAGAGAAGAAAAGAAGCACTCTTCCCTCCTTCTTCTTGTTGCCTCTTTTCTTCTCTTCCATTCTCTCCCTTCGAAAATGATGTCTTTGAACTCATACGGAGTATCAAATTTCGGAATAGGAGCGATTCCTTCCAGCGGGACCTGAAGAATAGAATTCGTTCTATTAAGGATTCTAATGCCATGCACGTCCATTCCGACAAAACTGGCAACCTATATCAAGTGGAGCGCAGTACTTACCATCAATTACTACATAATGCTGTAACTAAGGATTATCGTAAAACTAATCGGTGCGTCATCAATGAAATCAACGATGCTGGGTTTAAAATCACATCTGATCTCAACATCCTGAACCCTATTTCTCCCCACTTTACCCTGAAGGATCACAAATCCAATTTTCCGAACAACCCCTCTATTCGGCTTATTAACCCTACGAAGTCCGATTTAGGTAGACTTAGTAAAACGATTCTTCATAGAATTATACCTGAAATTAGAAGTTTGGCCCCTCTTACACTGTGGAACAATTCTTTCGCGGTGATTGATTGGTTCAACGGCATATGTAACAAGGAACATTGCCGTTTTATCCAATTCGACATCAACAATTACTACTCCTCCATCACTTTACCACTTCTCCTAAGAGCTATCAATTTCGCTAAAACACTCACAGTGGTTAAGGATTTCGAAGTTGATGTCATCCTCAATGCCCGTAAGTCGGTGATTAATTTCGACGACTCTATTTGGATAAAAAAATCCAATAGTACCCCATTCGACGTGAGTATGGGCGCCAGCGATTCTGCGGAGGTTACTGATCTTATCGGCCTTTTCCTTCTTTTCTCTATCAAGGACGAATTCCCCAACGCGGGCGGTGGTTTGTACCGTGATGATGGTCTTTTGACCATGACTAAGTGCGGACCTCGTGCTTGCGACAGGTTCAGAAAAACTCACAGCCTTCTTTAAAGGCTTCAACCTCTCTATACAGGTTGAGGCCAATCTCTCGGTCGTTAATTACCTCGACGTTACCCTCAATTTATCGAATGGGTTGTATTACCCGTATAGAAAGCCGAATGATACGCTTAATTACATAAGTAAGCATTCCAGCCATCCTGCCAGCATAACCAAGAACCTGGTAAGAAACGTTTCGTTGTAGCTTTCCCGTCTATGTACTAACGAGCATATTTTCAACGACCATTCTACTTATTACAATGAAGCTCTTGCTCGGAGTGGATTTGTCGATAAGGTAGCATATACAGAGTACGAAAATAGACCTAGAAGAAATAGATCCCGTCGCATTTGTTGGTATAACCCACCATATAATATGGAGGTGGCCACACCATTAGCTAAGATCTTTCTTTCCTTTATTACGAAGCATTTTCCCCCTAAACATAAATATAGTAAAATTTTTAATAGAAATACTATTAAAATTTCTTATTCTACGACTCCTAACCTTGCACATAACATCACAGCTTCAAATTTAGCTAAGTACCTAGCCGTAAGAACACGTGCAACCCTGTAGTTAGTACTAACTGTAATTGTAGGAATCGGGTTGATTGCCCCTTATCCGGGAAATGCCTCTCTAGTAACATTGTCTACAAATGTAAGGTTGAAACACCCACGTCCCGTAGGGCCTACATAGGGTTAACCGCCAATAGATTCAAGCAGCGTCTTTACATGCATACCCATTATTTTCGTTACCCTCTAAGAAGGAATATGACGTCACTGTCAGCTTATATCTGGAGTCTAAAAGACAACCACACCCAATATAAGTTACACTGGGAGATCCTAGCTAGGGCTAGATCGTATAACGGAAATAAAAGACCATGTGACCTCTGCGCCGCTGAGGCCCTGGAAATACTCTACGCCACAGACCACATCTTAAACAAAAAATCTGAGGCAATTTCGGCTTGTAAACATAAATTGCACAAAACTTTCCTGTATTACAGCCCTACGTTATACCCTAACGGATAGTACGATCTATACGCGGATATTTTACGTCTTGATGTGGTAGCTAAGTATATGTTTTGTTTATACCATTACTTATTTGCATAGGTAAGTATATATTACCTGTATGTTTTGTGAAGGTACGTATACTTTCTCGTACGTATATTTGATTGTATATGTTATGGCGTATAATTTTATATATTCTGGTACATATGGTTTGGTTATGTGTATACGGGAGTTTTGCGTCTGTGTGAGTATGCAGGTTCGTACGTATGTAGGGTGTGTGTATATGTGTACTTCATGTTTTGGTTGACTTACGTCTCCGAACATTTGTGTATTTACATGTAGGTATGTGTGTGCGCTTGTTATATACGTATTTATTTATTTATATACGTTTATTTTATTTATTTGTATACACGCACACACACACACACACACATATTTATATGTGCGTGGTTTTGTATACCTATGGTAATTTTTTCGCGTATGCTTGTGTATGTACGTATTTGTATGCGTGTATGTATTTATTTAATTTCTATTACCTCTGTATTGTACTTATTTACTTTATTCTTAACTCTGAAGCGGAGATTCATTCGGTTTCCTAGTTAGAATTTTAGTCTACGACTTCTGCTATACCATTTACGTGGTTTTGTCTTTGCGTGCAATTGTTCTCCACGCTCCACATATGACGTATTATCTTCGTTTTTTTCGTTCATTGCCAGAGAACGTCTCTATGAACCACCCAAGAGAACATTAGTCTACGACCTCTTTTATACCATAAACGTGGTTCTGTCTTTGCGCGTAATTGTTTTTCACCGCTCCTATTAATGACCTATTATATTCGTTTTTTCCCGTTCTTTGCCAGGGAACGTTTCCACGAACCAAAGTATCGTCTTCCTGTCTTCCTCCGGTTGCAACGTTTTTTGAAATATCCACTTCTGCGTTTACAGATTGACTTTGTTAGTTTCAGAAGATCCCGTTAAGGGTGAAAGCAGCTATTCTTTGCTTAAACTTTAATCTGTTATTTTAATAAATATTTGCTCTACGGTTCTTATATATTTGATATATATTTATCCTTATCGAGCCCTCTTTGGATTTTAGTCTTCAAATTTATTATTATTACTATATATTTCATTGCAGGCGATATGGCGAGTGTCTGTAATTTTCTCGGACATGACATTCCTATTCATTTTATAGTCCACAGAGTAAAGTGGTCGTGTAGGAGTCATGACAAAAGCGCCCAGTCCAAACTGTAAAGCGGTCGTATAGGTGTCACGACATGAAGCACCCAGTACTCACTGTAAATGTGGTTGGCGTTAGGAACGGCATCTAGCCATAGAAACCAAACCAAAATCAGTTCTCTGAGAAACACGGTCCTCCGACCTGATCTCTCACAAAGGGACAGCCCGAACTATCCATGTTAGCGTGGTAAATGGACCTTTATATATATATATATATATATATATATATATATATATATATACGATATTAATAAATGGAAACTATATTTATAAAACCATATTTATTTCATTATACATATTTCAGGGATACCACATTAAATTGTCGAGTGCTTTATATCAGTTATAAAAATATTTACTTGTTGTATCCCAACAATTTTAAATAGAACTTTTGCATATATATATATATATATAAAAAAAGGATTTGTGTTTGTCTGTGTGTGGATGCTACATTATTCGAGGTTGGCGTCTACACCGCTCGCCCGATCTCGCTCAAATTTGCATACATCACTCCTCATGACCCTTTACATTGCTAGGCTACTTTGTTTTTTGATAGGTCCCCCTAGGGGCCCGCAATTCACCTTTTTGTCTATTTTGGGTGAAATCGGGAGATGAGGTTGCATTTTATGCACACGTGAAAAATTTTTCCTTTTGAGTTTTTTTACCTGGTTTTTTGCTAATATGGGTAGAAAAGAGTCTAAATTTTGTTGACGTGCTCGAATCATTTCGAAATTCGGTCGAGAGTGAAGCTCGAGGTCGAATCTCCACTTCGTATATAGAGAGACAGGAATAACAGGTCTTATAGTAACATTACCTCCCCTTCCCCCTTCTTTAGAGAGAGAGAGAGGAAGATAGAGAGAGAAGTTTTGGGTGTCACAGAAATATTACATTCCCCTCTCCACTTTGGTCAGTGAGCGAACCACTGTTGCTATAGTAACATTACCTTCCCCCTCCCCCTTCTTTATTGATCGAGGAATATAGAGAGAAACGTTGTTGGTGTTACAGTAACATTACCTTCCCCTCTCCACTTACTTTGGTCTTTGAGACCGAGGAAACCACTGTTGCTATAGTTACAGCTTCACGTGACACAAACCAGTTCCTGCCAGTTCTGACCACCTGGCACCAGTTGAGTCAGTTTTTGCTTTCTTTCGGTCGAGAAGTGGACAAATTTTCGCCTTGAATTAAAAAAAAAATTTCCTGGACTCTTTGCAAAGCTTTGGTTTTCAAACGCTACACTTGCTACTTGGTTAGGCTACTGTGTAGACGTGTGCTTCACTCTCACTGCATTACATTTTGTGACCTCGCTTTCGGACTTTGCCATTCCCAGTACGTTTTTGTTTACTTTTTTCTTGCTTAAAATTGTAACAATTTATCACTTTTTTTTACCTTCCCCAAAATACTGCTTATCACCTTCGCTTTTTTTGCCTTTGCTCTAAACCTGCTTCCCCTTTACTGTTTACTGTACTATTGCAACCATGCCACTGAAAAGAAAGAGTACCCTTAGCCGTAGGAAAACATCGTCTGTTGTTTCAAAAAAGAGGCGATTGAATGAGCAGTCTTCGGATGCCGGACTGCATTTTTGGCCACAAACCCCTGTTACTTCGCTTTCAAACTTAAGTACCCCTAGCACAGCCCAACCCAGCGCCTCTCTATCTACGGTTACCGCTTCGAATCGTGCCATTCGTAATTGTTGGAATGCAGTTGCAACAGCCGCCTCTAGGGCAGCAGAGAGTGACAGCCAAAGAGCTCTTCGTAGGGCTAGGAATGCTGCAACTACTGCTGCTGCAAGGACCTCCGAAACTAAACAGCAAACAGCCACCAGACGGTCAAAGAACGCTGCTTCAACCGCCGCCTCCCGTGCCGCAGAAACCGACCAGGAGACAGCCATCCGAAGGTCCAAGGACTCCGCCTCCACCGCAGCTGCCAGAGCATCCCAGACCGAGATACAGACAGCCATCCGAAGGTCCCAGAACGCTGTATCCACCGCCGCCTCCCGTGCCGCAGAACATCAAACAGCCCGCCGTGCTCGGTTGGACACAAACAACGCACGAAGAGACACCGCCAGAGGAACAACGAGTCCACATGAGTCATTTTGGCTTATGAAGGCTTTCAACTACGATCCAACAGTAAAATACTCCGACCATACGGACATTCAACTAGGCAGAATGGATGTCATATGCCAATTCTGTGGTGCAGAGAAGTGGCCCGGAGAACCACCTGGCCTGTGCTGCTCTAATGGGAAGGTTTCACTTCCTCCTTTGGCGGCCCCTCCAGAACCTTTGCGAGAACTTCTTAGCGGAGAGACCTCTACGTCAACAGACTTCCTTGGCAACATAAGGAAATACAACTGCGCCTTCCAGATGACTTCGTTCGGGGCCAACATTGTCCGAAAAAGCGGGTGGATGCCAACCTTTAAGGTTCAGGGCCAGGTTTACCACTACGTCGGTCCTCTACAGCCTGCGCCGTCAGCGCAACCCGCCTTCCTGCAAATTTACTTCATAGCTGACTACAACAAGCAGGCTGACATGCGCTCATCTGTCATCCCAGCTGATGGCACTAGAGAGAACCTGGACAGAGACGTCCTCCTTGCGCTGCAGCAAATGCTACACTCCGAAAACAGCTATGTGCAGAGCTTCAAGTACGCCTTGGAGACTACTGACCTGCCTAACTTCAACATTGTCATCGATGCCGACAAAAGACCATCCGGAGAACACGCCCGTCGATTCAACGCGCCCGCGTGCAACGAGGTGGCAGTCGTCCTTCACGGAGACCAGCACAACCCCCGGGATATCGTCATATCCAACCATGCAACTGGCCTCCACAGAATACGCGAAACACACCGATCCTACGACAGCCTCCAATACCCTCTACTTTTCCCCCGCGGCGAGGACGGCTACCACTTCAAGACTCCACACTGCCAGCCAAACCAGCCAAACCAGTTGCTGCCGCCAAAACCGTGTCCTGCAAGGAATTTTACGCATACCGACTCATGCTTCGGAGAAACTGTTTCAACAGTTTGCACAGATCGCAGGACCTACTAAACCAATTTGCGGTGGATATGGCAGCAAAGATGGAGTCAGAACGACTGGCCTTCATTCGAACCCACCAGCAGCAACTGCGTAGCGAAAGCTACATACACCTGCGAGACGGCTTGACCAACGACGGGGATCCCCGAAACATTGGCAAGGTCTGCATCTTGCCTTCTACCTTCACTGGAGGACCTCGGTACATGCACGAGAGGACTCAGGACGCCATGACCTACGTGCGGGCCTACGGCCGTCCTGACCTCTTCATCACCTTCACGTGCAACCCGAAGGCGGATGAGATCACCCGAGAACTCCTTCCAGGGCATTCATACCACCACCGCCTTGACCTCATAGCGAGGGCTTTCGAGAGGAACATACAGAAAATGAAGGCATGTTGTGCAAAAGCCAACATCTTCGGCCCTGCTAGATGCCATACGTACACCGTAGAATGGCAGAAACGGGGCCTGCCTCACATTCATCTGTTACTGTGGCTGCAGAACAAGATCAACTCCAACGACATCGACAAATTTATCTGCGCAGAGATCCCCAACCCTGCCACCGACAAAGAACTCTTCGACGTCGTCACGGCTTCCATGATACACGGACCCTGTTATTCGGGTTCTAACCATTCGTGTCAGAAAGACGGGATCTGTAGTAAGAGATACCCTAGGAAATTTGTTTCAGAGACCCAGACAGGGCACGACGGCTATCCCCTGTACAGGCGCCGGTCGCCTGAAGACGGTGGTTTTACTGCCATTGTAAGGGGCAAGCAAGTCGACAATCGATGGGTGGTCCCCTATTGTCCACTTCTCACTTCGACGTTCCAAGCCCACATTAATGTGGAATTCTGTAGCTCAGTTAAATCGATTAAATATGTTTGCAAGTACGTCAACAAGGGCTGCGATTCCGCTGCATTCGCCCTCCAGTCCGACCGGGACGAGGTCAGTGAGTACCTATCGGTCCGGTACATAAGTACAAACGAAGCGTTTTGGCGAATTTTTGGTTTTTTTATCCATGAAAGGTACCCCAAAATCACAAACCTGGCGGTCCACTTAGAGAACGGACAGCGGGTTTACTTTACGGCCGCAAATGCTGCTCAAGTTGCGGCTAACCCCAAAGAAACCACGTTAACCGCTTTCTTTAAGCTCTGTCACGTAGACGCTTTTGCGAGAACTCTAATTTACCCTCAGGTGCCGTCGTACTTCACTTGGCACCGCAATAGCTGGGTACGGCGAAAAACTGGTAAGGCAGTTGAATCGCATCCGGGAGTTAAATTTTCTGACTGTCTCGGTAGAGTCTACACGGTTCCCCCAACCCAACCTGAGTGCTTTCACCTGCGCATTCTTCTGCACGAGGTCAAGGGGCCGCAAGGTTTCTTTGACTTAAAAAAAGTAAACGGGGAACTTTGCAACACTTTTCGAGAAGCCTGCTTTAGGCTTGGTCTCTTGGAAGATGACTCCCAATGGGACTCGACCCTCGCCGATGGTGCTCTGCTGAAATCCCCACAGAAATTAAGGGAACTGTTTGCCTTTTTGCTGCACAATTGTGGCTTAGCTAACTCTTCAGCCCTTTGGCTGAAGTACAGGGACGATTTGTGCGAGGACTTCCTCCGCACAGCCAAACGGCAAAATCCGTCTTTAGAAGTGGGGTTCACCGAAATCATTTACAACCAAGGGCTAATTTCCATCCAAGAAGAGCTCCTTCAACTAGGGGGGAATGACTTGCCAACATACGGCTTGCCAGCCGCCAGCAGGGAAAATGTTAGTGTGCTGGGTCCAGATATTCTGTTGGAGACATCTTACGATGTCGCCATGTTGACAACTTTCCTAGATGAAAATGAACATAAGCTTCTTCCCGAGCAAAGGGTTGCTTATGAGACTGTCGTTGACAGTGCACTGGGTGGATTAGGTTGTGTCTTCTTTCTTGATGCCTCTGGCGGTACAGGCAAAACCTTCGTTACCTCCCTCATTTTGGCGCGTCTTCGACAACAAAAAAAGATTGCCCTTGCCTCATCGGGGATCGCCGCTACCTTGCTGCCTGGAGGGAAGACGGCTCATGCTGCCTTTAAGCTTCCGTTGGACCTCGCACGAACTGATACGCCGACGTGCAACATTAGCAAGCACTCCGACAAGGCGGCACTTCTCGCAAAATGTTACCTCATTGTGTGGGACGAATGCACCAAGGCACATAAGGGTGCTCTGGAGTCATTAGATAGGAGTTTAAAAGATATCAGGAACTCCTCGGCACCCTTGGGTGGCGTGACTTTACTGCTTTCGGGTGACTTCAGGCAAACGCTGCCTGTTATCCCCAAAGGGACAAGGGCTGATGAAGTCCGCGCATGCCTGAAGTCGTCGACGCTTTGGCCTATCGTTCGGACACTCCGCCTGAGCGTTAACATGCGGGCGCAGTTGCTCGGGGACAGCACGTCTGCTGAATTCGGCCAGGCCATCCTAGCTATAGGGGAAGGCCGACTTCCTTCCAACGAAAAGGGTGAGGTGTCGCTGGCATCTGTCAGTAATACAGTTGACAGTCCTCAGGCCCTTTTAGAAGCTGTTTTTCCAAACCTACATGTTAACTACACTAACTTAGATTGGCTTAGTTCAAGAGCCATCCTAGCCCCCAAAATCTCTGCTATTAATGTTCTCAACGAAGAGCTACTCGGCAAGATTCCAGCCCAAGAGAAAATTTTTAAGTCTATAGACCGCGTCACCGATCCACAGGAGGCGACGGATTACCCAGTAGAGTTTTTGAATAGCCTTGACCCCCCAGGTCTCCCACCCCACATCCTGAAACTCAAGGTCGGCAGTCCGATTATGCTTATGCGTAACATGCGCCCCCCAAAACAATGCAACGGCACTCGAATGGTAGTCAAATCAATGACGAACCATCTCATTGAAGCAACCATTTTAACTGGTTGTGGTAAAGGTGAGACCGTCATGATTCCAAGGCTAAGCATCCAACCTTCGACCACGGACATCCCGATAGGTTTTAGGCGACATCAGTTTCCCGTAAGGCCTTGCTTCGCGATCACCATAAACAAATCTCAGGGTCAAACTTTGTCCGTGGCGGGCATTCATCTAAAAGAACCCTGCTTTACTCATGGCCAACTTTATGTTGCCTGCTCGCGAGTTGGGAGTAAGGACTCCCTTTTTTCATACACACCCAACGGTATGACCCGCAACATAGTCTACAAAGAGGTCCTGTAACGTGCATTACCACTGAGATGATTTAACACAAAAAGAGTTTATATATATACAAACACCTACACACACTCACATACAGATATATCATTATCTATAAAAGCGAGTGTGTGTGCATGTTCCTTTTCTATACGATTAAAAGAAAAACACCTCCTTCAATGGAAAATTACTTATCAATATTCGAAATAGCTTCAATTAGGTCATACAGAATTTATATATTTAAAATTGATCCCCAATTACGCAAAAAAATCGATAAAACTCAATAATTCACGATATACCTCTCTCATAAATCTGATATCGAAACTGAAGATTACGACCCTAAATGGTGGACAGTTCGAAATACTGCTGCTGCTGTGCTTCTGGCTGTTGCTCATCTCATTCTATCAGGCTCTTCCAACAACTTTACAGTAATTTATCATCCGTTAAAAAAAAACTGTTTTTTGGCTGTTTTTTGTTTTCGACAGAAAATTTATTACGATTCTGTTTGCTATTCTTAATATATATATATTTTTTGTGTTCCCTTTTTGTGATTTTTGTTGGTTTCTTGGTTGAGAAAAGAAGATGGTAAAACCGGGTTGAAGAGATTTTCATTTCTAAATTCTATTATCATTACAACTTTGACATATTTTATGTAAAGTGAATATGAGAAAAAAAAATTCTTCATATTTATTGTTTCCTAATCTGAATAAAAACAGCAGTAACCCGGGCAACGCTGGGTCATTCAGCTAGTATATATATAAAACTGAGGATGTCTGTCTGTGTGTGTGTGAGTTTGAATCGCTAAAACTCGAGAACCACCCAACCAACTGTTTTCAAACTTTACAAATGTAATACTTATGTTTCAGGGAGTGTTCTGAGCAAAACAAATTTCAAATTTTCATGGCCCTAGGCACCGCATTAGGCGATTTAGCGATCTCTCTCTATAATTCTTAGTCTTTCTCTTTTTAGATAGATACATACATATAACGTCGCGCCCTTATAATATTTGTCTGTATGTCTGGCTGTCTGCATTTCGTCACTTCCCTGAGGATGTGTGTGTGTGTGTCTGTGAGTTTGAATCCCTAAAACTCGAGAAGTATCCAACCGATTTTTTTCAAACTTTACATGTGTATTACTTATGTTTCAGGGAGTGTTATGCACATAAAAAATCAACTTATGCACATAAAAAAAATCAACTTTTTGATCTCATTAGGTGAAAAACTGCGTTTTTTCAGTTTTTTAGGGTTTTTTTTAGGCGTTACGTCAGACCGATTTCCTTGAAATTGTAACTATGTATTAGTCAGTCTCTTCTTCATACCGTGAGCAAAGAAAATCCAACTCTTTTATGGCCTAGGGCCCGCATTAGGTGAAAACCTGCATCTTTCCTGCTTCATCGAGGAAAATCTTAAAGATTATCCAGCCATCAGAGTATTCGGTTTATTTTCTTTACATATTGTCCAGGCATGCAGTTTTTCCACGATTAGGTCTGTTGGCTGCCCGCGTTCCAAAATACCTTATCTCGTGCAACGCCGGGTACCACTGCTAGTATATATATATATATATATATATATATATATATATATATATATATATATATATATATATATATATAATCTATTTGTCCTTTGGATTCATTTCATTGGAAGAAATGCAGCTACATCCTATGTTTTGTTTGTGGTGAAAAGCTAGGCGATGCTTCCAAATAAACTGAAACACCTTCTTACAAAGCATTTTAATAGAAACTTCTTGACTGATTGAACACATCAAGCTAAGTAATTTATCAAGGCCTCAAAAAGCAAGTTAGTATATCGTAGAAATCGTGGCAAAAAAGAAAAAATCTACAAATACCGATTTATTGTTTATTGAGGAATAATATAAAAACAAAATTTTCGTCATCGCTATGTGAAATTAGTCAACTCATAAACGATATGTCCCAAGACGTTGAGTCAGAAGTTATTAAAGAAGCGGATTTTTTAAAACTGCAATCCAGTTAGATGAATCAACTGACACAACCGGAAAACTCAGCTGCTATCATTCAATTGGTTTGTTTTCGATAGAGACATCATGGAACATTTTAAAAATCAGAGATGTTTTTGATATTGTTAACAGTTCTCATGATTTGTCATGGAAAGCATGCATCATCATTTCCACGGACAGTGTCTTCCCCCATCTATAACCTATAACGATATACTAACTTGCTTTTTGAGGCCTTGATAAATTACTTAGCTTGATGTGTTCAATCAGTCAAGAAGTTGAGAGGATAATCCACATTCGCCAGCAATAAACTATCATAATTGTTTTTATAAAATGTTTCTTCCACAGAGAAGTCCTAATTTCAAAATCATTAACCACGAATGATTCAAACATTATAATTTTAGGTTATTAAAACATTTTGTACGTAGCGAAAAAAAAAACAAACAATAAAAGCAGAAAAAAAGCGCCAGAAGACATGCACACTGAATCACACGTCACAACAAGGGGTGCTGGAGTTTCCTCTAATAAGTTTTGAGGCGAGCATCACCTATGTCGATCTGGTGAGTAAACCGCTAACAATGACAAGAACTTCGTTCTCAGCATCCCAGCTCCCCCAAACGCGTCGAATGTTACAGGTTGAAAATTAGTTTGCCTGTAATTCCTGCTATTTTAATCCGTTCGTGAAAAATCCGATACCCCCTCCCCCCTTTCAGGGGGGGAAGTCCTTAGGACTATATTAGAAGGTAAGTCTAATTGATAATACACGAAAAAAAAAAACAAGAAAAATTATTTCTATAATAGCACGTCAAGAATCAACCATTAAAATCAATGTTGTTGACTTTTTCGCCATATTCTTCTAAAGAAGCTGCTCACACGACGAAAGAAAATGAAATCACAGAAAAAGCCACATTTTTGGCTAGGTGAAAGAAAAAAACCCACCCATTTAAAAAAGTTCCTATATAGATTAACATCTTTCAATATAATATTTTATGCTGAGATAACATTATAAATTGCTCGCGATTCTTTCAGAAAGATATATTCTTTTAATGTTACAATATTAAAGAAAATGTAAAAGAAGGGGTGAACAACGGAGCCAACACCAGAGCAAAAGACAGCAACGTCGCGAGGAGTACCGAGCAAACTCTCTAATGATTTTTTAGGCAAGCCAGCACACTCGCAGCGTTGCTTCGGGTGATGGCGAGGCTAATGCGCTGGAACAACCAAGCGCCCTATCCGATATTTCTATACTTGACTGATCTATATATATACAGGTATACTTCGGCTTACGTCGTTTCGAGTTTCGTCATTTTCAAAGTTTTCTTAAAATATTTTCACCACCAATTATTAATACTATATGGCAAAATAAACCTCGTGTTATGTCGATTGACTCAACTTTACGTCGGTCTGTGAAAAAATATTAAATCATAAAAAACGTTAATAAAAACATAAATAACTGGGCAATATCCAATTTTAGTGGACTAAATGCTGCTTACTTCAATGTATGAGGCTATTCCAACAAATTTACATTCCCCTTTTTTTAGCCGTTAAAAGAAATATAGATTTATTTATTGTTTTTTTTTTTGCGATTTATTTGCCACTGGGGCATAGATTTCTTTATTTGCCACGATTTTGTTTGTTTGTTTTTTTGCGATTTATTTGCCACTAGAGCATTAGGCGGGTAGCGAAAGTAGCAATAATTGTTTCTACTTTAGGCACAAGGCCAGCAATTATACAGTGCATTACTGGTACTTTATTTTATCGACCCCGTAAGGATGAAAGGCAAAGTCAACCTCGGCGGGATTTGAACTCAGATCGTAAAGGGACGAAAGTAGCAATAATTGTTTCTATTTTAGGCACAAGGCCAGCAACTACCCAGTACATTACTGGTACTTTATTTTATCGACCCCGTAAGGATGAAAGGTAAAGTTAACCTCGGCAGGATTTGAACTCAGATCATAAAGGGACGTAACTCTATGCTACAAAGCATGGCGTCCGACCCTCTACCGATACTGCCAATCAGCAATAATGGCCCGTGTAAGTGGGCCATCTCTCTATATCGGCTTGTACAGGTAAGAGAAGAAGGGAGCACCCCCCTTTCTCTGTGCTCCCTGGCAGAAAGGTCGCACACTTTCTACGGGGGTGTGTGTGACCCCAAAAGGCTGCCGCTCTATTGAGGACTTAATTTTTTATATTCCTTTTTAATCATTCGTTAAATGTTTGTACTTGATTTTTGTAAAAAATTCCCCCGCCTAATGCTCTAGTGGCAAATAAATCGCAAAAAAACAAACAAACAAAAACGTGGCAAATAAAGAAATCTATGCCCCAGTGGCAAATAAATCGCAAAAAAAAAAACAATAAATAAATCTATATTTCTTTTAACGGCTAAAAAAAAGGGAATGTAAATTTGTTGGAATAGCCTCATACATTGTAAGCAGCAACTACAGCACGTAAGCAGCATTTAGTCCACTAAAATTGGATATCGCCAATAACTGTACTGTATATACGTTGAAGTACAGCACTGGGGAATGCCAATTATCGGTTGATAGAAAGAAGCCGTTAATTCGTCATTTTTCAGTTGAAGTCTTGACTTTTGGGAACCAACGACGTAGAGTGTAGAATACCTGTGTATGTAAATTCCAAATGGTGTATTAGAAAAGAAAAGGAAATGTCGCAACATGTATCCGATTATCACTTTATCTCATTTCCACGTATCTGCTGGAGTCTTGTATATGTACATTCAGAATAATTTATTAGTCAAAAGAAAATGTTTAAAATTAAATTGTTTGATAAGAATTGTAATTGATTTAAATGAATATAAAACGAAATTTATTGATCGGATATTGCTGTCTACAGACAACAAAAGAACGCTGCTTTTCTTTTCTCTTTATAAATGTCTTCATTGTTTTATGTAAATTACCTTTTTTATGGTATTTAAATAAATGCGACTTTTTTTCCTGAATTCGCTCACACATCTAATGCACAAGGAAGTGAGAGGCTTTTCTCGAGAGATGGTGCTTTCAGCTTTTTTTTTTTTTTTTTGTATGATCTAAAAGATTAATTTTAAGTTGTTTTCACATCTGAAGAGTTTCTAGGCGGAATAAGCTTCTAGCTGATGAGACATGGCGCAATGAATTTGCATTCTGGGTAATCATCTAGTGTATATATATATATATATATAGTGAAATTCCGTTATAACGAAATTCACGGGGTATAACAAATTCGTTGTAACGAAAAATTCTTAATAACGAGATCGGCCTAACAAATCGAGCGTATGGCCGGGGATAGAAAAAAAATTCGTTATAACGTAATTTTACCTGTAGACGTATCGTGATCATAGGTTTTCAGATTGTTAACTTATTAAATTTATTTCGTTAATTGAAAAGAAAGAATGAATTGTAAAATAAGAAAATATATTTTAAAAAAGACAAGAACAGGAAAGGCAAGGGCTCTAGTGCTACAGAAGGAGGGTGAGAGTGATAGGGCTCTGGGCCCCGCGGACAATGGCCAGCGACAGCCACCCCACCTAACGTTTTCAAAGCATTAAACGCACTTTTGAACTGACAAATTATCTAACATAGTGGAGATGGGCTATAAGTTGAATTAATTCTGAAAAATTTGTAACTGGCCGTGAAAAAATATCGAAAAGTATTTTCCGTCACTTGATATCTTTCTATTTTCCTCACCTATTCCTCTCTACTTGACCGGGGTAAACCAACGAACAAAACACACAAGATTACACGCACACCGCGTTCATACACAATTATTTCTTTCTATAATTTTTTTAAGTCTCCTTTATAGCTTTCGTTATGCTATACTTAAAATAACAATCGGTGTTTTGTTGAACTGTTTATTGTGTGATACACACTTACTAAGTGTAAGGAGGAATGATCTGTCCCTAAAGTTCAGGTCTCGTTAGCTGCTTAACCGGAAATTCCTTCATTGACGACCAGGTCTGCAGTAAAGTCCCTTCCGTCAACAGTTCCCCTTTACAAGCTTGCGGCATTGCTCTACACTTTTCACATTCACTCACTGCCACTTTGAAGTTGTAAATTATTTCCTCTATTCTTAACTTGTACATGGGAACAATTATTAACGAAAAGGGTTAAATTTTTGGTGCTAAACCTTCCATCATAATTTTATGTAAGAACATTTGTTATAAATATTTTTCACAGCTTAATAATGAGAAAGCTAGTATATTACAAAATTTCTTCAAATTCTTGATCATTTTCAAAATTACTGAAAAATTATAAATTGTCTTTCTCTAGAAATATGTTAACAAACACATGTTCTTTAGAAATATGGTAACGGACACGTTTTTCATTCATTAGTATCAAACAACATTTTTAATACTTTCATTAAACCCTTAAAACTTTCAGCTCCATGTAAATCGTGGATTGATAAAGTTTGAAAATTGTTGTGCTGCAATCACAAAAGACACATTAATGTTCTAAATACACTATCGGAGGTGGGGAGCAAACAAACTAAAGACGGGATTATCACCGCTGGAGAACTTTTGATTATAAATACGTTATAGACGGACACTGCCAAATGAAAACGTAAACTCGACTTGGCTAATACGTATACATTGTTGCCGAATGGTGAAGTTCCCTTCGCAGTCAAAAGTCCGTTTGTGTAAATACTCTGACCATTCTCCGCGGTAACGCTTTTGCCGTTTTGTCCGCGGGGCGCGGCTGAGGTACCACTTAGATAGGAGTGTACTGTCTGTCACTCCCCCTCACTCATTCTTTTGTTGCTTGATAGGGCAGGGGGGGGGGGTCAATTAAATCGACCTCGTAAGGATGAAAGGCAAAGCTAACCTCGACGGGATTTGAACTCAGAACGTTAAGGGGCGTAACTCTATGCCACGAAGCAGGGTGTCCGACGCTCTATTGATACTACCAATCCACTGCCCTTGTTCCTTTTAATAATTGTTTCTACTTTTGGCACAAGGCCAGCGATTATCCCAGTGCAATAATGCGTTTTGTTTTTATTAGATACTGCTCAATTATTTTCACTGGCTTTTCATGACATTGAGAGACTCAGTTACTTGTACGATAATTTCGCGAGCAGGCTGATCCGTTGGTCACATAACTGACGGCGTTTCAATAGAGAGCGAGAGAGAGAATAAGAGAGTACGACGGCAGCCATCTTATGACTTTTTATTTTAATTTTTTCTCGGTTATTTGTTATTGACTGAATTTGTTAATTAATTAGTAAATTGTTCATTTGAGATGTTTTAATTTATTTTTTCCAGTTTTACTCTTTTCATCACTTAAGCGACATCAGCTACCATTTCATATTTTTTCTTTTTTCTCCTTTCGAGGAAATTCCAGCGCTCTTCTTAATTGTATGTAATTTAGAAAACAACGCATTACAAACACAAATGTGTATGTCCCCCCCCCCCACCGCTCTCTCTAAATATATTTTCGGATTAAAGAAGAGTGATTTTTAAAAAATCAACAACAAAATAATAATAGAAGTGCCAAATTGTTTTCTGTTTATAAACTACCAAATCAACGAAATATCAACTATAATAAAGAAAGGAGTGCGGGACAGCGTCCAGAATATATATTTTTTTATCCCGTTTGTAAAATAAATTGGATTACTTTGAATAAATAATGAATGAATATTACATAATTTATCTACTAAATTTCGTAACTCTTGATTAAATATATTTTAACATAATTTATCAATATAATTTCGTAACTATTGATTAAATATATTTTAACTCAGAGTGCAGTGAGCTGGTATAAATACTAAAGCATTTTTAACTTGATGCCCTAATCCCTTGGCCAATTCGCTACCTTATGGTAAAAGAGACATGATTGTTTTTTTTAAATAAGGAGAGTGTAGTATGAAAATAATTATTATAATTGAGAGAAGGGAAAAAGAAAACCTTTCAGTAAGCTACCAATTGATGAGTACAACACTGTTTTGTCAAATATTCTATTGTGTATTGAGGCTTTCAAGAATGACGATAATAAAAATAATGGTATTGTTGGTGGTGGATGTCTATAGAAAATTTTACTTACTTAATAATGTTTTCAGTGTATGTGATCTGTATATACCACTCACTGTTCAAGGGTCTGTCCTCCAAGGGATCATGGCTGACAGGATGGAGAAAACATTTCCCTAGTGGATGACAAGGGAGATGTGCTGGAATAGCCTCTCCACCTTACAGGGCTCGCACTTGCAGGTAGCCAACTCCACCTCAATAGCAGGGAGCAAGAACACTGGGAGTCTCCACTGACACAGGCTCTACTGCAAACTTATCAGAGAGTGGTCAATACTTTGACAGTTTGCCTTCTTCAGCCTGGATGCATACCAGAAAGGATGGCCAAGTGGTTAAAAAGTTTGCTTTGCAATCATGAGGTGTTGGGTTCAATCCTATGGGCCATGTGACTTTGCCCTAACCTTGGTTGGACACAAGCTTTTCAAATGAAATCAGGTAGAGGGGAAACTATATGAAAGCCTGTCACATTGTATTATGCTTGTAATTGAAAGGTCCAGCCTTGTTGCATTGTGTCTTGCTGATTCTGCCTATTAGGGGTACACATATCTGTGGAATACTCAACCACTTACATATTAATTCATGAGTTACATAATCAGTTGATTGAACAAGTGAATATTCATAGATGAAACTGACGAAGAATCTATCAACATCATTGTCAGAGGAGTAAACTAGCTGGAAATTAACAGCAATCTGTAGTAACAAGCTTTCTGCCTTATTTATATACCAAACTGCTCTGAATTTATGATACAAAACTGCTCATTTTAAAATGTTTATATCACCTTACTAATGAAAGAGTTTGTTATTTTATTAAATTTTTCAAAATGTATGGTATATTTTCAAAATTAATTTAAACACATAGGCAATGAAAGATGCTGACTTTGATTTTCAATTAATTTTGATAAGCAAGAATTTGGAGGGATTAAGTAGATTAATTAACTTTTTCATTATTAAGTTGGTGTTTAAAACAAAACAAAGGTTCTTATATACAATTATGATGGAATGGTTTTTAGAAAAATACTAGCAGAATGACCCGGCATTGCTCGGGATTCTAAACATAGATTGGCATGTTTATCCCTTATTTCTGAAACAGTACAGAGAAGTACGGAATACCTCGGCCTGGGGATGGTGTCTACATTTTGTGCTTATAAAAAAAATTTGTTGTAGATTACCAGGGGTTTAACTTAATTGGGTGCCTAAGAGTAAAATGTTCAACCCACGAAAGCCAAGATGATAGGGTTAAGTAAAAAGGCATTCAACAAACCAAACATGTATTTGTTGTGCTATGGTACAATGAAAGCAATAGTTACAGAGCAGAAAGCATGTGGGACTGTGGTGATGGAGAGCATGAAGGAATTTAGTTGGATACTTTTAAGGTTACAGGCCCAAATGCAACCAAAATGCTAAACAATGCAGTCCCCAGGCAAAATTTGAAATCTTTTTCAGTCTAGAAAATTTGTGCAATGAGAACAATATTTGCTCTAGGGTTCTTATATATTTGATATATATTTATTTTTATCGAGCCTTGTGAAATAGATACGTTTGTTTATATTTTGTTATTGTGTATGCAAAAATATCTGTACACGAATATATAATTATATATATATATTAAAATAACAGATTAAAGTTTAAGCAAAGAATCGCTGCTTTCACCCTTAACAGGATCTTCTGAAACTAAAAAAATCAATCTGTGAATGCAGAAGTAAATATTTCGAAAAAAGTTACACACTATATATATATATATACACACACTATATATATTTATATACATATATACACACACACACAGATAGCGAAGTCAATGTTTTCATAATATCGTAATGCAGACACACAGACAGATATTATAAGGGCACAACGTTATAGCTATGTATCTATCTAAAAAGACAGACTTAAGAAAGACAGAGAGAGATCGCTAACAGGCGCCTAATGCGGTCCCTAGGGCATTGAAAATTTGAACTATTTTTTGCTCAAAACACTCACACAACCATAAGTATTACATGTGTAAAGTTTGAAAAAAATCGGTTGGGTGGTTCTCGAATTTTAGGGGGACAGACAGACAAACATTTTCTGTTTTATATATATAGACTAGCAGAAAACCACCCGGTGTCCGGTTTTCTGCTAGCAAATCTAGTGTATATACTGATATTGTTGAGATTTGGATGAGTAATGTTTTCGGCACCACATGTTCACCGTCTCTCGGTGTGTCTTTTATGCATGTATAAATATATGTTAAAACGACAAAGGAGAAAAAGAGATTAGTGACGGAAATATAAACGTTATGATATAACGATGGAAATATATCTTCAAATGGTCCTTGGCATGGTGTCAAGTCAGAACCGCCTCGAACTGGTTACTTCTGGCTTGTGCAAGGTGTTCCGCCGCCGACCCGTACTTTTACGAGTAGCTGCCGGGAAAGACAGACGGCAAGACGCGACATGCGATGTCGTCATCGTCCACGACCCGCCCTCACATTACAGCCCGTACACGCCGCCAAGCAACCATCGATTCCCTCGGCCTCAGTGACCTAAGTCAGTGGAGAGGGGAAGGTAATATTTCTGTAGCACCTACATTTGAGTTTTAGGGAAGGACAGACAGACAGACAAACAGAGAAATGCCCATATATTTCTGTGTGTGTATATATATATATATTACACACACAGAAATGTATATATATTTCTGTGTGTATATATATATATTACACACACAGAAATGTATATATATTTCTGTGTGTGTATATATATATATATTACACACACAGAAATGTATATATATTTCTGTGTGTATATATATATATATTACACACACACAAATGTATATATATTTCTGTGTGTGTGTATATATATATATATTACACACACAGAAATGTATATATATTTCTTAGAACAAAATTATTATTAATGTTTTGCTGTTCATAACAATTGGAATTGAAAAATTACTTTTGAAATTATTAGTTATTTTACTAATGCTTAGATATGTAAAAATGAAGCAATGTTTCTAATAATTGTTTCTACTTTTGGCACAAGGCCAGCAATTACACAGTACATTACTGGTACTTTATTTTATCGACCCCGTGAGGATGAAAGGCAAAGTTAACCTCGGCGGTATTTGAACTCAGACCGTAAAGGGACGTAACTCCATGCTATGAAGCATGGTGTCCGACTCTCTACAGATTCTGCCAATCCACCGCCCTAATGTCTACGTAATGAGGGAGTGAGAGGGGAGAGAAAGAAAGGCAGAGATGAAGTGACAAAGTGACTCTCTCCTCCTCCTCCTCCTCCATCGCCCCATTCGTCACAGCAATAGAGGGGAGGAATGTTAGTGTGTTACAAAGAAAGAGTGAGAGTGAGAGAAACAGACAGACTAAAAGAGAGGGATAGCTGGAGAGAGAGAGAGATAGCAACAGATACAGTACAGTAGCTAAGGGATGTATATATATTTCTGTGTCATCATCATCATCAACGTTTAACGTCCGTGTTCCACGCTTGCATGGGTTTGGACGGGGGTTTTCACACTTGAGGCAAGAGTGATTGCCTTGCTCGCATAGGACTGTCTGGCAGGTTTTCTACAGTTGGATGCCCTTCCTAACACCAACCACATTTACAGTGTGGGGCTGGGAGGTTTTTACCGTGTTGCCTACACGGCCACATTACAGCGTGGACTGTCTGGCGGGTTTTCTACAGCTGGATGCCCTTCCTAACACCAACCACATTTACAGTGTGGGGCTGGGAGGTTTTTACCGTGTTGCCCACACGACCACATTACAGCGTGGACTGTGTGTTTTTTTGTCGTGACACCTACACGATCTCATTTGTTTCGGCCTGGATGTTGTGGCACCAACATAACTTTATATTGAAAGGGGCGGTGTGGATGGGGTGGGGGTGGTGGGACGGGGGTGTATTTTGTTAGAGATGCCTACTGACTGTAGTAGGTTTTACTTTGTATTTAGGTAAGGCGGGTCTTCTCTATTACTGAGTACCGCCAAAGGTCTCGGTCCAGTGACATTGTCTTGGAGAGGTGTAAGTGTGTGAGGTCGGAATTTATCAGCTCGTCCCAGGTTTTTCTGGGTCTGCCTACTCCGTGGCTACCGTCTATCTTTATTACCCTGCACTTTGTTATACAGCTATCGTCTTTCATGTGCATCACGTGACCATACCAACGTAGCCTTCTCTCAAGTAAACAACATCTGATCCCTCTTATTTCTAATTTTTTCCTTAGTTCGTTTATGCTTTGCCGTTCACGTATATTACTATTACACATCCAGCGGAGCATGCAAGCTTCGTTCCTCTCTAGTCTGCGTATATACTATATATATATACATTTCTGTGTGTGTAATATATATATATATATATACACACACACGGAAATATATATATATTTCTGTGTGTGTATATATATATATATTACACACACAGAAATGTATATATATTTCTGTGTGTGTATATATATATATATTACACACACAGAAATGTATATATATTTCTGTGTGTGTATATATATATATATTACACACACAGAAATGTATATGTATTTCTGTGTGTATATAAATATATATATTACACACACAGAAATGTATATATATTTCTGTGTGTATATATATATATTTCTGTGTGTGTATATATATATATATTACACACACAGAAATGTATATATATTTCTGTGTGTGTATATATATATATATTACACACACAGAAATGTATATATATTTCTGTGTGTGTATATATATATATATTACACACACAGAAATGTATATGTATTTCTGTGTGTATATAAATATATATATTACACACACAGAAATGTATATATATTTCTGTGTGTATATATATATATTTCTGTGTGTGTATATATATATATATTACACACACACAGAAATGTATATATGTTTCTGTAGCACTCCTCAATTCCCCCCTCTCTCCCTCCCGCTATCCCCCTCTTGTAGTCTGTCTCTTTCTTTCACTCTCACTCTCTCTCTACGTGTCGCAGCGCAAAAAACATTCGCACGCGCGCACGTGTTTCCACTGTCGGACAGACAGACAGAGAAATTGCTGGTTATATATTATAAGGAGATAAACACTTTAAAACAAATACTTTTGTATCATAGAATCAGGGCGGTTTCAGGCAATTTGGTGTCAAAACAGATTTTCATCATATAATCAGGAGTGGCTTTAGGTGGGTTGGTATCATTCATTGCCATATTTTTAATGAAAAATAACATCAATGATTTTCAAAAAAATTTGAAAATAACCAATAAATCAGAGAGATTCAGTAATATTCAGTAACTTTCTCATTATTAAGTTGGTGGGTGAAATATGACTTAACAAAGGTTCTTACATAAAATGATGATGGAATGGTTTTTAGAAAAATATAAACACTTTAAAACAAATAGTTTTGTATCATAGAATCAGGGCGGTTTCAGGCAGGTTGGTGTCAAAACAGATTTTTATCATATAATCAGAAGTGGCTTTAGGTGAGTTGGTATCAAAAGGGTTAAATGATGGAATGAACTTAGAGCCATATTTGAAGTAAACTTAATTATAAGGAATGCTTTCAGGTAATTTTTGTAGTGGAAAATGCAATTCTTGTTCATTAACTCAACTTAAATTTCAAGTTCATTGTGACCTGGTATCATACTCAGTGGCCATTGAACCTACTGTGGAAGAACAAAAGTGATGGTATTTGTCTGTTTCAGCAGCTCACAAATCAGGTAAGTAGATTGTTTGCCTGTCTGTATGTACATATGTGTGAATGAGTTAGTTTCTCTTAATTTTGAGGTTTTATTTTTACTGGCCACCTTTCCGGTGGCAAGGTTGTAAAGAAAAGGGCGTTTTTGCCTTTCCTTGAGTAATCGTTCATACTTTGAATCATAAGAATTTTTTTTACAGATTTTGAAGGTTTCAAATATGGATTTAGGAGCTATTTTCTTTCTCTACAAATCCAAGTCTGGTCATACTTTAGTCCAGGCAAAAACACTGATCATGTACTTTTAGTACTCTATCTGCAAACTCCTTATCAATGGTTCACAGATATCCTCCTCTTGTATTTGTTTCACTATATTGACATCCAGCGGGCAGCTGACTTCTTCAAAAGAGTATGATTTTAATGTGCAGTCCCAAATAACAATATCAAGCTGGTTGTGTTTAAATTTGATGTCAGTTTTTATTTTTAGGTTTCACCAATATTCCTTAGAGCCATCAGTCTCAGCATATTCCTTCTTATTTGTTATTTTTGTCTTCTGTAATGCTTTCCAGATTGTTCTGGCTTCTACATCATGTCTCATGGAAAGGTACAAGAAGACAATGTTTCACAGTTAGCAATAATGTAGCTAACATCTTCAGTTTTTCATTTACGCAGCCTACATTTATTGTCAATGACTTTCCTTATTTTATGCAGTAGGTACTTTGTGAGAATTTCTTGTTACTGGATTGGAGGTATCCTTCAAGATGGGATGTTATGAACTTGTCAGAACTCCATGTCAGGATTTTAGGGTTTTATCTCCTCTATAGTCTGTGCTTTTCTTTTCAAGTACCCCTGTACAACCTTCTCACTTAACTGGTCCTTTTTTTTTATTTTGCTCAAGGAATAAGTTGAGTTTTCCAATGTTCCTGGGAAGAGAGATTTGTATCAGCTTTTATTTTATGTCCCTACTTAAGTTCAATGGCTATCCTAACAATGTTATTTTCATGCTCATAAATTTGGGTGAAATGATTACTGACATTTTTCTTCTGTTGCCTTAGTGTCACTATCCGGATCTTGTATGACATAAATATGGATTTTAGGCTCCGGACACTCTACTTTAGTGGGAAATATAACCTATTCACATCACCATTGATGTTAAAGTTTCCAGTAACACTGAACAGCTTGTAAGTCCTTATATTCATCTCATTCAGTTCTTGCAATAACCAGTTCAGCAGGTCAAATGTTACTATTTAGATGTTCATAGCAAAAGTGTTATGGGCAATGTGCTTGTTGTACACTGAGAGTTCTGATGACTACATTCTCTTTACTCTCTTGAGTTATTCATTTCTCGTCCTCTTCTTATTTAGGGGTCCATCATATCTGACATTCTTATCTTGTCCAAGATACCTATAGTTGTCACCTGACTGTAGCGGTTATATTGTGAAGCTGTTCATTTTTAGATTTTCAGAGGAGGGCACATCTTTTCCATGATTTATCACCAAAATGTACATGTGGACTCACCAAATTCCATTCCAATGTCTAGAGAATTAGGTAATAAAGTCCAATTACCTTTGATGTGGTTGATATTTGGCCCATACAGCTTCGGGTTGTCAACAAAGAAAAGATTGTATATACTTTGGGATCCAGTTCTATGATCATTATGTTTTGTGAGCAGGTATGATAGTGGGTTTAACGAGTGGGGAAAGAGTACCACTGACACACCATTGCCCTGCAAGATGCCAATTTGGTAGTATATAGTATTAGAGTCAATTTGCTTCTTATCACCTCTAAGAAGCAAAGTGGTGTACCAAGTCTAGGACTGGCATTCATTAGTAGTTACTGGTGATTGTGGGACTTTGGCTAAGTATAAAGCCCTGTTATGTAACTGTAAACTGTACAAATACGATTTTATCAGACAGCTTTTACCTGTATAAATGTTGGTGATATATCGACAGGCTGGTTTTCAGTGTTCCTTCTTCACAATCATATATATGTATATATATATATCATATGTATGTATATATAGCCAGGACGACGATTTCAAAACTCATTCCTTTCCCATGGCTTCCTGCTTCATCCAGCGTAGATATCCCCCCACCCTGATCCAAGCTGCTCTTACCCACACCTATGAAACCGACCATACCACAGCCCTCTCACCTCACCAGCGGCCTCCCAACACCCGCCTTCCTTTCCCTCACCCTACCACTCTGGCGACATATCCTCCGTTTCTTCCGCACCCTCTCTTCTGACCCTCTCACTTCTTGTTTTTTTCCTAACCCACCTATTACCACATTTAAGTGCGCCGTAACCTCTGTGACCTCCTGGTATGTAGTTCCTGCTCATCCTCTCCTATGACTCTACCTGGCTCTCATCCTTGTTCTCGACACCGCTGCAACACTTGTCCTTTCATTTCCACCCTCACAGGCCCTAACAGGTCATTCCATATCTGCCACTCCTTCACCTGCACCTCCACCCACGTTGTCTATGCCCTCCTGTGTTCCCTTTGCAGGGCTTTATACACCAGACAAATGAGACGCCATATAGCGGGCCATTTTGCTGAGCATTTGAGGGACATACGACTCGGCTTGGATACTCCCGTTGCCCATCATTTCAGTTCCCCAGGTCATTCTTCCCTACATGTCTCAGTCCTGGGTGTCCTTTTACATATTGGATTACAGGCCTCACACACCAGGACTGAACAGAGTCTGATTTACCACCTTGGGTCCTGTTTCCCTCATGGACTCAACTCCCTTCCCCAATTTCTTTAATACTCCGTCACCCCTAGATTCCTATGGCTTTCTTATGGTCATAAACATATACTCTTACAACTAATACTGTGCAACTAATACAGACCAACAAAATATGCACACTCCACTTTTCTCTTCACAGTTCTGTATACACACACACACACACTTATATAAACATACTTTTGCTCATAGCTTTGTACTTACAAGCACACACACACTCTTTTATTTACATATACACACATATCTTCTTAGTTTCGTATGGACGCATAACACACACACGTATAGCATACGCACGTGCACAAGTATAGCTCTTTATACAAAACGGTTTTTTTTTTCCATTTCAGGTACATCATCCACTTTTCTAAAATAATATATCATACACAAAACGCCAGCATCAACAGTTTTCCAAGAGATGTCAACATGTTATTTTTATCTAAAGAGATTTTTTTCCAATTCCACCCTGCCCATCCCCTCAATCTATCCTATTTCTCATTCTTTCTTCTGATGAAGGAGTAGCGTCCGAAACGTTAAGACCATCTTCTTGCTATTTCAAGCGTTAACCTAATATATTTCCTCTATATACTGTACCGATTGTATTGTTATTTCTGTTTACCTTTTACCTCCACACACAGACACACACACACACACACACACACATATATATATATATATATATATATATATATATATATATATATATATATATATATATATATATGTGTGTGTGTGTTGTATACATATATATGTGTGTGTCTGTTATCTCATTCTCTCTCTTTTGTTATCATAAATATTTTACCTGATATATCACATGTATGTGTTTGTGTTTATGTCTGGAAACTTAACAGTTCAGCACAAAGTAATCGATAAAGCAAGTACCAGGCTTGAAATAATTGGGGTCGATATGATCAGCCAAATCCCTTCAAGAGAGTGCCCCAGCCTGACTGTAGTCTAATAACTGAAACAAATATAAAGAACGAAAAGGAAAAGAATATTCATGTACTTGTGTAAATCTGGGTATGTATGTAAATTCTTTCCTCTTAAGTAAGCTATCCACCATAATTGAAAGGATATGTAATTCAAGAGAAACAGTTGAAACAGCAGCAGTAGTTGTTAAAATCAGGCAAATTTTGATTCCCACACATTAAAAGCTATAAAACATGCACCCACCATACACATGCATACATAATATATAAGTTTGTCAGAGCTTATGAATTATTTTATACATCTAAAATGAAAGATTGCCTGAACTAGATCGAAATCCTCTTTTATAGCACACACACACACACACACACACACACACACACACACACACACACACATTTAAACACATAAACACTCTCTCAAACACACACATACATATGTTGTTGGACCTCTGATAATTCTGAGGGTCAATATCCCAGTTGTTCAAACAACAGAACAGCCTACTCATGAAATTAACGTGTAAATGACTGAACATTTCACAGACACTTATGTAGCGAAATCTCTCCACATATACTGACTCCTGAACGACATAATGTTCAGTTTTTCTTTATCTTGGGTTGGCAGCAGTAGTCTGGAGAAACTGGCCAACTTGGGGTTATTTGAGATAAGATTTTCTTAAGCTCATTTGGCAAGCAGACAGATGTAGTGCTTAGCCCAAAATCTTCAGTCCTCTCAACAGGGTTGGCATCTCGATAAAGCTTAGTTCAATGCATCTTGTCAGACTACTACTACATTCACACAAACAAACCATACAAACGTAACACACAATTCACTTGATTCTTTGTTGTTTTCCTGTGTTATCAACTATAGCTTCGATGTAAGTTATTTTCTTAATAAAAATCATTATAGTAGCGATGTTTGTTATTGTTCATCAGATATTGTTAATGGTAGCTTTGCTTTCAACTTTCAACTTTCAACTGACTATGGCGGCGAGTGCAACCGCACATCTCGACTGGCTGAGACACACACACTCAATTCATTTGCCATAAGTCACAAATTTCCCACAATGCTTAAATGGGAGAGAGCAATTCATGGAATCACCCATCAAACCAAAAATATTAATACTCCTACATCTGCCAACGAACAATAATGCTAAACTCAAACCATCTCTCATGTTGCATCTAGAATATACAATAAACATACAATCGCTACACTTAGACCATTAACATAGTTCTCAGGGAAAATCAGTGTGACATAGCTAGCCTTTTGAATGAGAGGTACAGCTCATTTTGCAGCTGAGTGCCGAGTTGGGACTTGTACTTGTGAGCTAAACATCCTAATCACTAAGCCAGGAGCACTCAAACACATGCATACATATACATACATTTCTTCACCAGCTAAGTACCCCACCCAACCCCTACCCCTCCAATCCACACCCTACATACCCCTTCCACTTTCCACTCTGAGGCACCGCCTGTGACCTACTTATCCAATCCCCACCCTACATACATGCACCCTACCCCGACTTTCCACTTCTGAGTCCCCACCGACAAACCCATGTATACAAGCAGGGAAAGATGAACACACTCTCCTACAATGCTGCTGAAATGGCTAAAAGGTGGTCATGCTGGTGACCCAGCAAAAACCCCTAGTCCACCATGTAATGTGCTCATGTTTGTTCCATGACAAAAGAGCACCTAGTCCCCCACCCCCTCATAAGGTAACATGACAAAAGTGCGCAGCCCACACCTTGGAGCCACAACAAAAAGCCACACTGTAAACTGGTCGTGTTGGTGACACGACAAAAAGCTCCCAATCCACACTGTAAATGTGGTTGCATTAGGAAGGGCATCCAGCCATAGAAACCAAAAACAGTTCTATATGAGCAAGATACGGTCATTTGACCTGACTTATCTCACAACAGGGCAACTTATCTAACCCATTATAGCGTGAAAGAATGAATGTTAAACGATAATGATTTCTTCTTCTTCTTCTCCTCATCCTGGTGGGGGTCAAGGTTTAGGCTCATGATCATAAGGTTGTGGGTTTCATTCCTAGCCTAGATGGTATGTTATCTCATTTGGCAATGCATTATATTTCATATTGTTCCAATTCAATTAGCTAAAATGTGTACCAACCACAGCTCAAGGGCTAGCCTTACAATGGACTTGTACTCTCAGTAGCATAACACTGGATTTGTTTCATTCATGAGGCATGGATCAACCTGAAGTTATAGTAAATGATACTTGCCCAAGACTCCTCACAGTTGCATTGAACCCAGGACGTAATGATTGCGAAGCGAACTTTTTAACTATTCACTCATACTGCATCAACAATGATAATAGAGACAGGTGACGGACATAGTCAAATAGAGTGGAACAGTGGGACTGGCAGATCTGATAAATAAAGGGTTACTAACCCTTTCATGACTATATTTATGATGAAATACATTGCCTATATTTTTCTAATTAACTTTGAAAATAATAAAAAGTTTTTATGAATTTATTAAAATTACTATATTTTCCATTAAATAAGTTTTGGGAACAAATATTAACAAATGGTTCTTACATAAAACTATTGCTGTGTGTATTCAATTTAGAATAGATACACCATATCCCTGCATCTTGTGAGATGTAATTAAAAGAGTCGGCACCAGGAAGGGTATATGGCCATAAAACATTGCCTCGAAAAGACCCCATGATGAGTATGATGCCTACCACAGTTCTCACAAGGCTAACCCTTACTTTAGCAGGGAAAAAGGACATAAAAATGTTATTGTTGTCTTACTTAAAACTATGATAGAAAATATTGATTTAAATATAGACATTTTAAAATGAAAGTTCTTATAACAAAGAACAAAAGGCAGTATGGAAGGTTTAGTATCAAAACAGTTAATCAAACAGATGACATTTGGAAGGTGGACAATGCTGTAGAGTATGTATGAATAGTCCAATTTATCTTGTGTTAACTTCTGCATTGAACTGAGTGAACAGCTGTGTAAATGTGAAATAATTTGTGGATATGTCTAGATCAAGATACATAGTAATTAGCTATTGATTTATAGCACAAATACAAGGCTACATAGTTTAGATGTCAGTAATGTGTAGAGAGGCGGCAAACTGGCAGAATCATTAAGTGTCAATTAGAATTCATTAAGGTACCTGTTCCAGTTCTCTGGGCTCCAAGTTCAAATCCCACTGAGATCAACTTTGCTTTTAATTCTTGCAAGGTCAATTGGAGAGAAGATTGGCACTGCTAAACATTCTAAAGCCAACTGAAATGCCATGCTAGACAAACAGTTAAATAACATGCCCGATCGGTTGAAGCCCAGAACACCAGTGACAACGCTCTCCACTCTTATTTTCGAAGGTGGAGATGATCAATGTGCAACTGAGATAATGACAACAACACCTACATCTGGAATTATCAACATTTCTAATGAAAATACTGTCTTTGGGACATGGAATGTCTGCACTGTATATGCTTGTGGAAAAACGAAAGAACTTACACATGAACATGCCAGATACACATGGGATATTTTAGGGCTAAATGAAATCAGGTACACAGGATTTGGTGAGACAACTACATATGAAGGCCACATACTGTGGTACAGCGGTGATGATACCAAGCATGAACATGAAGTGGGTTTCATCATTAACAAAATCATTG
This sequence comes from Eledone cirrhosa, assembly GCA_964016885.1. Lineage (NCBI taxonomy): Eukaryota > Metazoa > Mollusca > Cephalopoda > Octopoda > Eledonidae > Eledone > Eledone cirrhosa. The sequence continues at coordinate 246,343,216 of OZ024743.1, read as the reverse complement.
TGAATTCAGTCATCAGCAGTATGCCAGTATCCAGCAGACTCACCACAATGTGTGTGGCTGTAAGGCCACAGAACATTACCATCATATAAGTCTATGCACCAACACTCGATTATGACAATGCTGTTGAAGAGTTCTACAAAAATCTGGAGAAAATCACAGGACACCTCCTAAAAAAGACATCCTGTTCATCTTAGGAGACTGAAATGTCAAAGTAGACCCAGGTGCATATGACCAATAGCCTGGGACAGTGGGACGATTTGGGATTGGAAAAACAAATTATCATGAACTCCACCTCCTAGAATTTGCTAGCACTCACAAACTGACCGACTGTTCCTACATAAGACCTCACAGAGAACAACATGGCATACACCCAATGGCTGAACTCACAACCAAATTGACTTCATCCTTGCATCTCAAAAGTTCAAGTCCAGTATCAATAAGGCGAGGACTAAGATCTTCTCTGGTGCAGATGTCAACAGAAATCATGATTTGGTTCTGATGACGCTAAAACTTAAATTGAAAAAGATCCTTAAAAAGGGAGCCACATGTATCAAGTTTGATGTAGACAACTAAGAGATCCTAGGGTTGCAGCAATGCTTGAGGTGAATGTAGGTGGCATGTTTGGAGCCCTCAACCTTCTAGAAGATATCAACTCCTTAACCGACATCATCAAGGAAGCACTTCATAAAACAGCTTTACAAGTGTTGAAGAGAAAGAGAAAGAAAAATAAACCATGGGTCACTGATGATCTTGGACCTATGTGATTTAAAATATGACTTGAGGATGACCAAGCTAACAGATTAGGAGGCAAGACAACTGTACAACGCAGTCAATAGAAAAGTCAGGAAGAAAATGATGGAAGCCAAAGAGAAATGGATATCAAGCAAGTACAAAAACATTGAACCTGGAATAAAAAAGGGCAACAACAAGGCTGCTTATGAAACCCTTAAATTGCTAATTTTCTCCTCACACGTGAGGCTGGTGTCATCAAGAGATGGACTGAGTATTGTGAAGACTTTTATAACCTCAAAATCAAACATGACATCAACACCCTGGACAATTTCACAAATAAAAACAAATAAATTGAGAATACTCCAATTCTCCAAGAGGAAGTCGACAAGGTGGTGCACATGCACAATGATGGTAAATCCCTTGGAGTCAATAACATCTCATCAGAGCTCTTTAAACAGGGAGGGCCAAAACTTATCATGGCACTGACAGTTACTTATCAGAAAATATGGGAAACAAAGAATTGGCTAAAGGAGTGAACCCAATCATTAATGATACCTATTCCCCAAAAAGGAAACTTAAGACTCTGCCAGAACTACAGAACAACCAGCATAATTAGCCACCCCCACCCCACCCCAGCAAAGTACTGCTAAGAGTTCTTCTAAATAAACTTAAGGAAAAGGCAAAAGAAATCCTGGCAGGATTTAGGCTCCAAAGAAGTACAACAGAGCAAATATTTAACACCAGACTGCTCCCTGAGAAACACCTGTAGCAGTAATCTGACCTCTATCATAACTTCATTGACTTACAAAAAACTTTTGACCGTGTTTGGCATGAGGGTTTGTGGAAGGGATTGAAGGATTACAACTTTGACATCAACCTCATTCAAGTAATTAAAGCACTATATGACAACTGACACAGTGCAGTTTTCCTGAATAACAACATTGGAGAATATTTCAGGGCAACAAGGGGAGTTCAACAAGGATGTCTCCTTTCTCCAGTGCTTTTCAGCATCTTCCTGGAAAACATGTAAGGAACTCTCCAAGACTTCCACACCTCAGTTTCCATTGAAGAATGGTTCATTTCCAGTCTGCAATTTGCTGATGACATTGGCTTGTTAGGAAGCAGTGAAGCAGAACTCCAGGAACTCACTACCAGAGTGGATAAAGTATCAAGAGCATATGATACTGTTAGCTAAGAAAAAAGCAAGATTCTGGTTAACAGTAATAATCAGAATACAACAATCAGCATCATGTTGAACAGAGGAATACTTGAAGAAGTGGACACCTTCAAGTACCTAGGATCCACTCTGACCAAAGACGGCAGCTCTCAAAAGGAGTTACTGACAAGGTTCACTTCTGGCCACTTCTGCCATGGTAAAGTTGAATGTTATATGGAAAAGCAATTACATCAGTTTTCCAATGAAGCTCAAACTATACAAGTCCTTGATGACTTCGATCCTTTTGTATGGGTGTGAGAGTAGGACTCTCACAGCTGACATGGAACAAAGAATCCTGTCCTTCAAGCACAAGTGCCTCAGAAGGCTGCTACACATCCTCTACAACACAAAACAAACAACTTTGTCAGGCAGCAAACTAACAAATTTCTTGGCAGACCGGGACCACTCCTTGCGATGGTGAAAAAATGGAAGCTTGCCTGGTATGGTCATGTATCCTGCCACAATTCCTTGTCTAAAACCATCCTTCAGAGCACAGTCAAGGGAGGGCAAAGAAGAGATAGACAAAGAAAATCCTAGTTCAACAACATCAAAGACTTGACTGGTCACAACACCGAAATCCTTCTACGCATGACAGAGAATACAGACCAATGGTGACAGCTAACAGCAAAAGTGTCTAGAGTGGCACCCCAATGACTGGCTGCACTAGTTGCAGGAACATTATCAATTAATAGTCTATCTATCTGCTTATCTTTCTATTTATGAATCGATTCATATATGTCTATCTATGCATCACCTATCTATCTATTCATTTATCTATCTCTGTCTATCTGTCTATCAATCAATCTGTCTGACTGTCTTTTTATTTATCAATCTGTCTGTCTGTCTATCTATCTATCTGATTGTCTGAATATCTTTCTATCTCTCAGTCAATTATCTAAGACAAAGTATTCAGCTAAAGGTAAACAGGAATGCCACTAAAATCAAGGAAGAGAAAAATATATAATAGAGTTAGTCAGCACACACAGCTGCTACTGCCAAGTATTATTAATATTATTAATGTTGTTGGATATTATGATATGCCAGATGTATGGATGAGTCAGAGAATTAAGTCTTCCAGAAATATCTTAGCTGTTCTCCAGTTGAGTCAATGATGACATTGAAAAATACTGACACAAATAAACACTCTGATATGTGTGCATGACTGACTGACTGGCTGTCTGTCTGACTACCTGCCTGCTCTCCCTTGCTACACAATAGAATAAACAACAGCAGCAGTAGTAGTAATAGCAGTAGCAGCAGTAGTAGTAATAATAGCAGTAGCAGCAGTAGTAGTAATAATAGCAGTAGCAGCAGTAGTAGTAATAATAGCAGTAGCAGCACCAGCAGGAACTGCTGTATGTGTGTGTTGGACCTCCATGTGTTCCAGTTGTTTGGATGAACTAAGGAACAGCCTGCTCATGAAGTTAACATGTAAGTGGCTGAGTATACCACATGTATCTGCCCCTTTAATGTAGTCTTCAGGGAGAGTCATGATGACACAGTGTGTGACAATGCCGTCCCTTTGAATTATAGGTACAATTCGTTTTTGTCGGCTGAGTGGACTGGAGCAATGTGAAATATGTTCAGCTCAGGGAGACAATGTGTGACTTGGAATCAACCTTTCGATCATGAGACAAATATCCTAACCACTGAGCCATACAACTTCACAACTACTGTAGCAACAGTAATAACACTATCAGCAATAACAGTAACAGCTCTAACAGTAGTAACAACACAGTAACAACTGTAGTAGCAGCAGTAACAGCAAAAAACATTCTTCTTCTCTTCTTCTTCCTCACCCACATATTCCTGAGAGGGTCGTGGAGGCAGAGTCCTTAAACACTCCCTCCAGCGGGTCCTGTCAGAAGTAACCATCTCCAATTGATTCAGCTGAATCCACAAGCAAGACAGCCAAGCTCGTGGATGTTATCCAACCATCTTGCTCGGGTCTCCTCCTGGTTGATTTTGCCCATAAAATCTGTCCAGCGATTCTTTCCTGAGACATTCTAACCAGATGCCCATAGTATCAGAGAAGTAGCTGCTCTACCTGGAGTGACAATTTACTCTCTGAGCTACGGACTTTATCGAGTAACATTACTCCAAAGACCCTTTGGAGGAACACCATTTCAGGTGCTTGTATTTGCAATTGCATTCTTTCCGTCATTATCCAAGATTCATGACCATAGGTAAGGGTTGGCATGAATAACAAATTGAAGATTGCGAGTTTGGCTTTTACATCTCCCTCTCTTCTTCTGCTTACTGAATGCTGAAGCTGGTGCATTACTGCACCAGCTCCTGCAATTCTTGCACTTAATTCAGCCTCTTGCCTTCCATCGCTCTTGAACACAGCCCCAAGGTACCCAACTTCCACCTCTGCTAAATAGGTCTCATAGAATATGTCAGCTTCGAACTCAAGACTAACCAATATGTGGTGTATTAATGTTTATTATATAGTGTAATTGCTGGCCTTGTGCCTAAAGTAGAAACAATTATATAGTGTTGAGTGTAATGCTAAAAGTGTACTCAAGCATCATTATTCCAATGATACAGGCTGAGACAGTGTGGGGAGCACTCTCTGGCATGCAGTACCCCATGCACTGGTTGCCTTGTGGTCACAGCAGACAGAATAGAGAAAGCTTTGCCCCAGAGGATAGCAAGGAAGATAAGTTGAAATAGCCACTCCAACATTCCAACTCCCAGGGCTCACTCCTGCAGGGTGCCAACACCACACAGATAGTAGTAGCGAAGTGGTCCAGAAACCAAGAACACCAGAAATCTCGACTGCTGCAGGTTTGACAACAAATTTGTTGGAGAGTATCCAATATTTCAACAGCTTGTGATCTTTGGCTTGTTAGGCAATGGAGCCCGTATCTGTCGCTGAATGCCTTAGGTGGCCAGAGGAGAAGGTGTCACTGCATGTCGCGTCCCAGATGAAGGGCTTACTGCTGGTGAACATGAAGATCATGATGCTGCCTGGCTTTCAGCTGTCCTTTTGGTCCATACCCACTGTCTCGAGCTGGAAAGGGAAGCCTGAAGCATTTAAGTCATGCTTCATGATCTTGTTGACAGTAGCATTGCATGGGATGCAGCAAGGACTGTAACAGCATGATAGTGGGTGAAGGCTGAAAGTGTCCACAATGGATCCACAGCAGCATCAGTGGGGCTCACAGCAACAAGGTGAAGAATTTGCAGACCCATAAGAGTGTAGCACAAAATACCTAGCATGTGTGTGGGGGATATTTATTCCTGCACTCTGAACTCCGAGTTCAAATTCCATCAATACCAACTTTGTCATTTGTCCTTTTGGGGTCGATAAAATAAAATACCAGTCCAGGACAGTGGATTGCTGACAGAATTGTTAGAGAATTGGATGAGATACCTTGCTGTATTTGTTCAGGCTCCTTGCATTTTGAGTTCAAATCCTGCCAAGGCCAATTTTGCCCATAATCTTTTTGGGGTTGATGAAATAAAATACTAGTCCAAAGCAATGGATTGTTTGTAGAATGTTAGTGTTTGATGAGATACTTTGCATTATTTGTTTGGGCTCCTTTCATTCTGAGTTCAAACCCTGCTAAGGTCAACTCTGCCTGTCATCCATTTGTAGTGGATAAAATAATGTATGAATCCACTGTAGAGGATTGGAGGAATTGTTAGAGCATTGGACAAAATGCCTTGTGGTATTTGTTCCCCATTCTGAGTTCAAATCTTACTATAACAATTCTACCTATCCACTTCCCTCCATGATAAACAATACATGCATTGATTGACATCACAATCTGATCACCACCACCACAAAAATAACAACAACAGCAACAAAAAGCCACGACCACCACCACAACAACAACAAAATGCCACCAGCACCACCACCTCCAGCACTACCAGCAACAAAAACAACAACAACAACAGAAAATCACCACCACAACCACCTCGACCATAACAACAACAAATTACCACCACTACTACCATCATCACTACCACCACTGCCACCACTACAACAACAACAGCAATGAAAAGTCACCACCACTATCACAACAATAGCAACAGTAGTAGCAGTTGCCTAAACAGCAGGCTTGGCAATAAAAATGTAACTACTAGTCTCATTGAGCTGTTTTTTCCTCTCTCTATAAATATTTCTAATTAGATTTCCGATTCACGCTACATTAAAAGAGTTAACATACTCTGTTGCTTTTCATGCAGTTGGCGTCAATGTGTAATTAAACCCTATGATTTATTTTTTTAAATGTGCTAATTTATGGCACCTACTTGTGTACAATGCTGTGTGTCTACTTAGTGTTTCTCCCAGGTAAGGTTTATGTCTTGCTGATGAAGTCTAATAAAACTGAAACATGTTCAGAGTTACATATTAAGTTGAGTACAACAAAGTTATATCTGTATATACCATATTTGGCAGCTTATAAAATGCATGGGCTTATAAGATGCACCTCAATTTGGGCAGACATTTAAAAAGATAGATAAATAAATGGATTTAAAGTTTTTACATCATATTTTTTATCATCATTATACATTGTAATTCTAGTTTTAATATTTTAGTACATTTTTAAAACATTGTTACCTTAGAAAAGAGTTGCCATTGTTGGTGTAGAAGTGATCACCACCTTGTTTACATTTGTGGAGGTGTTTGTGGTTTAATTTAAGGGCCACTGCAGCACTAGAACTCCACTAACCAGTAACCCTATCTGATCCTTGACCTTATAAGAAGCAGGATGATTTTCTGAGACATTTTATAGAAAAAAAGTGTATTTTATAAGCTGTCAAATATGGTATATAGTATAGGGGTAACCAAGATTGTGTAAATGTGTATATAAATTTATACATTTTTTGTTTATAGTCATGTAGACAATGCCAAATGTATTTCCCTGTAAATTGGAAAAAAAAAAAAAAATGATAAATATCTTTAAACGATTTTCAGATCTAGTTTTCTTATAAACAACATGAACATATGACATTAAGGGCTTAAATACCCCATCACAAATAACAGTGTTCAGAAATGAAAGTACTAATTTGCATATTGATAGTGCTCATGATGGGTGTTAATAAAGATATGTACTAACCCTTTAGCATTTGACCTAGGAAATTTTTCTGAAACTGTGTGATTTGATATGGAATAACCCTAAAGGCTTTACCTCACATAATTATCTCACATAATATCGAATCTATGTGATTTTGATATTATTTTATTTTGATAACAATGCCTTAACATTAATATCAGTGGCCAGTTACAGCTGGTTTGAACAGAAAGGGGTGAGAGAATTCTGGCCGGATACGGCCGGTTTCAGTACCAGCCTGGCCTGCTGATGATCCGTCCAACCTTTGCTAGCAGGGAAAGTAGATTTTAAACTATGATGATGATTATTAATTTGTATGCTAAACAACTGAAGTATATGATAAAGTTATATCTGTGTATATATAGAAAAGGTAACTGAGACTGCATGTGTATATAAATCTACACATTTTTAGTATATAGACATGTATATCAGGGGACATAGGCACTAAACTGGTTGCACGCATCATCAATCAGGCTATATATGGTGGTGTCATACCCAAAGACTGGTGCAGCAGTATTCTCATAAATTGCTACAAAGGTAAAGGGGATGCTTTGGAGAGGAACAATTATAGGGGTATAAAACTGATAGATCAGGTTATGAAAGTGGCAGAAAGGATATTAGCACAACTAATTAGAGAAAGGGTCAAACTAGATGAGATGCAGTTTGGTTTTGTGCCTGGGAAGAGTACAACAGATGCCCTCTTCTTGGTGAGACAATTGCAAGAGAGGTTCTTAGAGAAGAATAAGCCATTATACTTAACCTTTGTTGACCTAGAGAAGGCCTTTGATAGGGTACCCCGATCTGTCATCTGGTGGTCCCTAAGGAAGCTAGGTGTTGAGGAATGGCTTGTGAGGACAGTGCAAACTTTGTACAGAGGTACTCTCAGTAAAGTCAGGGTAGGAATGGGGTTTAGTGAGGAATTCCAGATACAAGTAGGAGTACATCAGGGTTCGGTCCTCAGCCTGCTCTTGTTCATTATAGTCCTCCAAGCCATAACAGAGGAGTTTAAGACTGGCTGTCCATGGGAACTTCTCTATGCTGACAATCTGGTTCTTATAGCAGAATCAGTAGAGGAGCTAGAGAAGAAATTCTGGCTATGGAAACAGCAGTTGGAAGCAAGAGGACTGAGAGTGAATCTAGCTAAGACAAAAGTGTTGATGAGTAGAAAAGAGGACAAAACCCTGATTCCGTCAGGGAAATGGCCATGTTCGATATGCAGAAAAGGAACTGGCATAAATTCTATAAAATGCACACAATGCAGATCCTGGGTACACAAGAGATGTAGCGGGATAGCAGGCAAACTAACAGGTAGGGAGAAATATGTATGCAGTAGATGTACAGGGAAATTAGACAGTAGAAGTCGCACTGATAGACACATTTTTCAAATGCAAGAGGGTGCTATAGAAGTGGTGGATAGCTTCTGGTACCTAGGAGATCAGATTAGCATGGGAGGAGGGTGTTCCGAGGCCATAGTATCTAGAATAAGGACGAGTTGGAAGAAGTTTAGGGAGCTGCTTCCTCTGTTGACGAAGAAGGGTTTCTCCCTGCGTACGAAAGGCCGGTTGTATGATGCCTGTGTGAGGAGCGCGATGCTGCATGGTAGTGAGACATGGGCAGCAACTGCAGAGGATGTGCGACGGCTGGAGAGAAATGAGGCAAGCATGCTCCGTTGGATGTGCAGTGTAAATGTGCATGAACGACCCAGCATAAATGTGTTGAGAGAGAAACTGTGTCTGAGAGGGAAAGAATGTAGTGTACGGGAGAGGAGACTGAGGTGGTATGGACATGTGATGCGCATGGAGGATGACCGATGGGTGAAGAAGTGCCAGGAATTGCCAGTTGAAGGAAGACGTGGTAGAGGTAGACCACGAAAAACATGGGTGGAGGTGGTGAGAACAGACCTCAGATCATTGAAGCTCACGGTGGAGATGACGAGGGACCGTGACGAGTGGAGAGATGCTGTGCTGAATAAGACCCGTCCCACCCTTGCAAGCAGGGAAAAGCGGACGTAAAATGATGATGATGATGATGATGATGATGATGATGATATGCCAGATATATGTATTCCCTTAAACATGCCAAATAATTGTTTTCCCTGTAAATTGAAAATAATTATAAACACCTTTAGCCTAGTTTGGACCTGGTTGGATCTTGATCAGAAGGCATGTATATCATCTTCTGTACTTACCAAAATAATTAAGATGATATTTGTCAATAAACTAATGTTGTAATTTCTTCACTATATAATTATTTATAAGATTTTTTAATTATACACTCTATTAATTATGTTAAGTTTATGTTACAAATACCATCTTAATGAAATAATGATTTTAGTAAATCCTTCCCAAATTCTTAATTAATTAATTGAAATACAAAATATTTCATTAGAATTACCATAACAAAATGGTTAAGAAATAGCAGAATATAATGAAGTAGATGAAAGGATTAATCATTTAGAGACCTTTGTTTCTGTTAATATCAATATACATCAATATACTTTTATTCTTTTACTAGTTTCAATCATTAGATTGTGGTCATGATGGTGTACCACATTGGTTTAGTTGATCATATCACCACCAATACTTATTTTTTCAAATCTGGTACATATTTTATTGATCTTTTTTTTTCTCGAATAGCTAAGTTAAGGGACATAAACACAGACATGTACTCACATATAAACACATACCTGCATGCACACATACACACACACACGTATATAAACACATACCTGCATGCACACACACACACACATACACACATATTGAGGCAACCTGATTTTTCCATAGCAAGAATTTGTTCTTTCCACTCCACATAATGACATAATTCTCCTAGCATACATTTCACTCATCTCAAGGAATATCTTCACGCACTACCGTTATGTCTTCCTATTTTCTAAAGGCAATATTTGGTCATAATTTTTTTTAAATATTTACTTTTGCATTTACAGATTGATTTTTCTCAGTTTCAGATGATCCTGCTTCGGGTGAAAGCTGAAATTCATTGCTTAAACTTTTAATCTATACTAATAGTATATATCTATCTCTCTAAATATATAAAGAAAATCATTGTTGTAATGTACTGGGTAATTACTGGCCTTGTGCCAAAAGTAGAAACAATTATTATTATTATTATTATTATTGTTGTTGTTGCTGTTGTTGCATTACTGGGTCTATGAATTATTTTACACTACATTTCTGACAATAACATCTATTAATTCCCTGCTAGGCCTTCTAAAGTTAGGTCTTTCAAATAGGTAACTATAGAAATGGTTGAATATTCAGGAAATGTTGCAATTACTACTTTCTGCTGCAGCCACTTTAAATACCCTCTGAAACTACTATATCTACAGTTCTAACAATTGAGATAAAGCCAGAGTCAACCCTTCAACATTTACATTACTCTATATTTACTATTATATTTTATTGGTAAAAGCTTCAACTTACATAATTATCTCACATAATATCAAATCTATGAGGTTTTGATATTTTTTTATTTTGAGAAAAATACCTTAACATCAGTATGAGCGGCTGGTTACAGAAAGAGGTGAGAGAATTCTGGCTGGATATGGCCAGTTTAAATTGACTTTTATTTGTAAGGTGTTCACACTTCAATTTAGTTAATTAAAATTGCAGTCATTAGTATGTAATGTTGACTCATAATCATCATTATCATAATCATAATCCCCCTTCACTTTCCATACCCCTCCTCCTCCTCCTCCTACTGCTGCTGCTGCTGCTGCTACTACTACTGCTGCTGCTGCTGCTGCTGCTGCTACAACTGCTGCTGCTGCTGCTGCTGGACAGGTTGTCACAGTCTGAGACAAGATAGGTCAAGTAATGATGTCTTACTCATATGTTCCATATGTTTGCATAGTTTCTACAGCTGGGTGCTCTATGACCTGAAAAACTTGATGTGGTATTGGCAGCTCCATTATGCATTGATTGTTAGTCTTTACATGGTAAAAATTTACACTTGAAGGAACTAATTACTACTATCTGACATTCCTAGCAAATTTTGTTTCCTCAGAAAATTTCAAAGTTATACAGTATCTATGATGATACCTTATGTATGAAGCTATAACTCATGGTGGAGTTGTAGGAACTCTATAACGACACATGGTGCATCTTGGGCATTTTAGACCTGGCAGAGCCATCGCTCTCCAGGACTGAAAACAGCCTATTTCTTCCGAAGGAAGAGAGAGAGAGAGAGAGAAATAATCAACCCCAGTCCTGGACTGGTTATTTTTTTAATCAAAGTCCAAAGAATGAAAGGCAAAGATGACCTCAGGGAGATTTGAACTCAGAGAGCAGAAAGCCAGATTGAATAGCACAAAGCATTCTAGCTGACACTCTAATGCCTCTGCCAATTTGCCACCTGATAAACCTTAACTGCTTTAAAAAAATCACTTTCATTCAGCTGACTAATGAAGTCATAGTGCAACATAAGCTCACCAATCACTAACAATTGAACATGGAGTTTGTTGATAAATAACATAAGATCTCTTCAGAAATTCAGTTTAGTCTATGATTTCAAAAGCGACATGACTGTCTTATGCAGCTGAATATATTCATGATTCATTTAAAACACAAATTTCTTCCGCCTGTATACAAACCTGATTACTACTGGAAAACAAAACTCTATTTTTGACTTCAGCCATAAATCAGGCTCCTGCTTTGTAAATAATCCTGAAAAACCTATGAATCTGCTTGTATATATGATGTTCTCTCTTGTATTTCTGATATCGTGCAAAAGAAGAGGCATGTCAGACTTGCTTATGTGTTCCATTTTGACATGGTTTCTACAGCTGGATGCTCTTCGTAAGTTACATTGAGGGTCGACAAGACTGGATTTGGGTTGCCTGTTATTAGAAGGAGAGTATGCTGGCCTTAAGGTAAGTGAGTGATTGTGGGGGAAGAGAAGCATGGCTTTCCATGCTGGAATGATTGGACAGAGAATTTTGGGATAATATAAATATAAATATATTTGTGTGTGTGCGTATGTGATGGGCTTCTGCAGATTCTGTCTATAAAATTTCACTCACCAAGCATTAGTCAACCTGAGGCAATAGTAGAAGACACGTGCCAAAGGTGTCATGCAGTGGTATTGAACCTGAAACTGTGTGGTTATGAAGGAAACTCCTTAACCGCACTTATGCCTGCACCAAATTTTGGTATAGTTTCTAGAGCTGTAAGCCTTTGCTAACACCTGTATCGAGTGTACTAGGCATATTTTATTGTGATACAAAAAAAAAAAAAAAGGATAAAACAAAATCAACACTACATTCCTGACATAATTAAATGGGAATGTGGCAAAATAGTATACAACCAGTTGGTTATTGTGTATGAAACAATGGCTATTTTTCCATTGTATACAATGGCATATTAATATACAACTAATGTCAGTGTAAAACCCACTAATTGACCAGACACATCATGACATCACCTTTTTGTATAAAAGAGAGTGACCTGGTGGTGGAACAGCATGGTAGATAGGGCCATTAGAGACAAAAAGACTAGCATGGAATGCTTGGAAAAATGATGGAAGTAGAGAAGGATATACAGCTGCTAAGAGAGAAACTAGACGTCAGGTGTACTTAACATGCAGGGAGGCTGAGAGTAGGAGGTTTGCCAATGTTCTGCGATGGGAAGATCAGAGACGTGCGGTGTTCCGCATTGCAAGGCAGTGTGTCAGTGCAAATCAGGATGTTGTTGGAGATAAGTGTGTCCAGAATGATGCCGGTGTACTTAGTGTCATGAATTATCAGAAAAAGGAGGCCTGGAAATGTCATTATAAGAGACTGATGAATGTGGAGAACGAATGGGAGAGAGAGAAATTACCCCAGTAGATCCGACAGAAGGACCAGCTATTGAGATTGATGAATATAGGGGTCCAAGAGGCGATTAAGAAAATGAAAAATGGTAAGGCTGCTGGACTGTCGGGGATAGTTGCTGGGATGTTGAAGGCATCAGGGGTCGTAGGCACTAAACTGGTTGCACGCATCATCAATCAGGCTATATATGGTGGTGTCATACCCAAAGACTGGTGCGGCTGTATTCTCATAAATTGTTACAAAGGTAAAGGGGATGCTCTGGAAAGGAGCAATTATAGGGGCATAAAACTGATGGATCAGGTTATGAAAGTGGCAGAAAGGATATTAGCGCAACTAATTAGAGAAAGGGTCAAACTAGATGAGATGCAGTTTGGTTTTGTGCCTGGGAAAAGTACAACAGATGCCCTCTTCTTAGTGAGACAATTACAAGAGGGGTTCTTAGAGAAGAATAAGCCACTATACTTAGCTTTCATTGACGTAGAGAAGGCCTTTGATAGGGTACCCTGATCTGTCATCTGGTGGTCCCTAAGAAAACTAGGTGTTGAGGAATGGCTTGTGAGGACAGTGCAAGCTTTGTACAGAGGTGCTATCAGTAAAGTGAGAGTAGGAATGGAGTCCATTATAGCCTGCTCTTGTTCATTATAGTCCTCCAAGCCATAACAGAGGAGTTTAAGACTGGCTGTCCATGGGAACTTCTCTATGCTGACAATCTGGTTCTTATAGCAGAATCAGTAGAGGAGCTAGAGAAGAAATTCTGGCTATGGAAACAGCAGTTGGAATCAAGAGGACTGAGAGTGAACCTAGCTAAGACAAAAATGTTGATAAGTAGGAAAGAGGACAAAACTCTGATTCCATCAGGGAAATGGCCATCTTCGATATGTAGAAAAGGAACTGGCATAAATTTTATAAAATGTACGCAATGCAGATCTTGGGTACACAAGAGATGTAGTGGGGTAGCAGGCAAACTAACAGGTAGGGAAAACTATGTATACAGTAGATGTCAGGGAAAGTTGACAGTAGAAGTTGCATTGATAGACACATTTTTCAAATGTAAGTGGGTGCTACAGAAGTGGTTGATAGCTTCCAGTATCTAGGTGATCAGATTAGCATGGGAGGGGGTGTTCTGAGGTCATAGTATCTAGAATAAGGACGGGTTGGAAGAAGTTTAGGGAGCTGCTTCCTCTGCTGACGAAGAAGGATTTCTCCCTGCGTATGAAAGGCCAGTTATATGTTGCCTGTGTGAGGTGCGCGATGCTGCATGGTAGTGAGACATAGGCAGCAACTGCAGAGGATATGCAACGACTGGAGAGAAATGAGGCAAGTATGCTCCATTGGATGTGCAATGTCAATGTGTGTGAACAACCGAGCATGGATGTGTTGAGAGAGAAACTGTGTCTGAGAGGGATAATTTGTAGTGTGCAGACAAGTGATGCGCATGGAGGATGACCGATGGGTGAAGAAGTGCTAAGAAATCTCAGTGGAAATAAGACGCAGTAGAAGAAGACCACAAAAAAACATGGGCACAGGTGGTGAGAGCAGACCTCAGATTGCTGAAGCTCACAGAGGAAATGACGAAGGAACGTGACAAGTGGAGAGATGCTGTGCTGCATAGGACCTGTCCCACCCTTGCAAGCAGGGAAAAGCAGACGTAAAATGATGATGATGATGATGATGAATTTATCTGTACCAAACACCGCCACTGTACTTGCTATTAACTTAATGTGTGCACTCTGAATTAAGGGTTGCAGTATCATTACTGCAATCTCGCAGATTTATTGAGTGGGTGAGGCGGTGGTTGGAGACTGTTGAGTTAATATCAACAATTTTCATAAACCTTGTATATATATGTATATGTATATATATTTATTTTTATACTGTTTAACTTACATTATTTCCATGTTTCCATGGTGGTGGATTGGCAGTATCGGTAGAGGGTCGGACACCATGCTTTGCCGCACAGTTACGTCCCTTTACGGACTGAGTTCAAATCCCGCCAAGGTTACCTTTGCCTTTCATCCTTATGGGGGTCGATAAAATAAAGTACCAGTAATACACTGGGATAATTGCTGGCCTTGTGCCAAAAAGTAGAAGCAATTATTTCCATGTTTCCATATTCATTTTGAGTAAAAATGTGAAGATTATAGTAATACTGTGAGAATGGAAGATGATCAGCAATATCAGCTTCAAAGAACATTATTTGAAGAATCATATTTCAGATGATGTTTATGATAGGAATACTTTTAAAACTGGATATCAACTCTTTCTTTTGATTTAACTCACTTGGAAAACATTGATTTCTAGTTAAAGTTAAAGACAGCAATTAATTTATCATCATTAGTTACACTTTTATGCCACACTGTTTACTACTTTAACCTGTTCATGACCATATTTCTAATTAAATACACTATATCAATTAATTAATGAAGAATTTTGAAAGTATTATTAAGACTAGCAGAAAAACCACCATACGGGTGGTTTTCTGCTAGCATGTGTAGTGTGTATATTGATATTATACACAAATATATATGCATGTAAATATGATACATCAAATAAAATCGTAATTGACGATATACACAGAAATTGAACAAAGCCTATGTTACACTGTCTTCTGAATCAGTAATCCATGATATATTAAGAAAAAGACGACATTATATATAAACTGCATTAGGAGAAAATTAGCGACGGAAATATATGCGATTATAACTGTTATAATATAACGGCTGCTAACCGGAAGTGTTGACATTCGATAATTTTAAAGAGGTGAATTTTAAAGATTAAGCTATAAAATATATTTAATCAACAGCCACAAAATTTAGCACATAAATTATGTAATATTCATTCATTATTTATTCAAAGTAATCCAACTTAATTTACAAACGGCGTAAAAAAATATATTCTGGACGCAATCCCACAGACCTTCCTTTATTATAGTTAAGATTATTAATTATTTCATTACTAAGATATTAATTTAACATATGCTTCTCTTATAAAATTAAGTTGGAAGATTTTAATTTGAATAGAAACTCTTTAAAAGGGGTGGTTTTGTTTCATAGAACAAGTGCCAGTTTTTGCTGGGTTAGTATGAAAATAGTTAAGATACAGTTGTTGTTTAGTCCCCAGTTAGTGCTGAATGAGCAGATCTATGAGCAAAGGCATACAATGTATTCTTTCTTGTATAAGACAGTAGTACATTGGTTCATAAATGTTTTGCTCCACCACGACATCTAAAAAATCTGATGACCTCTTCAATATCAAGACATGTTTGGTATTAAAAGTATATAGTGTCGTATTAGACATTTACCCCCACCCAAAAAGTTTGATTATTAATACTGCTTTAACTTATATATACTATAAGTAAACCTGTTATTGCCCAGGAAATAAAGCAATAAGCTTGCAGATAATTGGTTGAATTAGAATCATGATAATTCTGCAATAATTTATTTTAAACACATAGACACATTGTTCATATAATTTCTTACAGAGATAACAAGATTTTTTTTAATTCCTAAAATTTTACTTGTATTCTAATAACCTGCCATAAAAGGAAATAACACACACACATAACATACATATATATATCATCATCACCATTACTATTTAACGTCCATTTTTCTATGATTGCATGGGTTAGACGAGTTGTCCCATTGCAAGATAAGTCAGATCAGATGACTGTGTTTTGCTCATACAGAATTGTTTCTGGCTTAGTTTTTATGGCTGGATGCCCTTCATAACGCCAAACACATTTGCAGTGTGCACTGGGTGCTTTTTACTATTTCACTAAAACGACCAACTGGCAGGTTGGTCTGGGTGCTTTTTGTTGTGTCACCAACACGACCACCTTACAGGGTGGACTGGGTGCTTATTTGTCATATCACCAGCATGATCACCTTACAGGGTGGATTGGGTGCTCTTTTGTCATGTCACTAACATGAGCACCTCACAATGTGGACTTGGAGCTTTTAGCCATTTCAGCAGCATTGTGTTCAGTTTTCAGTGCTTGTATGCATGGGTTCGACAAGAAACAGGGAACTATTACGGCGGTTAGCTAAAAAAGCCCTGGGTGCTGTGTGCAGAGGACTTATGGAGATTAGAAAGAAATGAAGCCTATTACACATCTGTTGGAGCATGCAGGCTTCATTTCTTTCTAAATTTCGTAGGTCCTCTGGACACAGTGCCAAGGTCTTTTGCAGATAACAGCAGTAATAGTTCCCTGAACTTTCTCAATCCTGTTTTCACTCTGGCTACTATACTTTCGGAACAACCACTTCCACTGCTAACTTGGTTACCCAGGTAACAGAAGCTGTCAACTGCTTCTATAGAGCCTTCTAAGAATTTGATAGAGCTTGTTTTCTGTGAGTGCTTGCTGTTTACTGCTCTGCTGCATTGACTACATGTAAAACCTATGTTCTTTGTAAGCCTGCCTGAGATCCCACTACATCTCTTGTATACCCATAGTTTGCATATGGTACAACAAATGGAATTTCTACCCACTTCTTCTCATCAAGGGCAGCCAGTTCTAAACTCATTTTTTATAGCTTGGAGGACGATCATAAACAGGAGAGGGCTACGAACAGAGTTCTGGTGAACCCCATATGTGTGTGTGTGTGTTTTATTCTTCAAAAGTATCAGTCTAGTGCTGGAGTTGATTAAACTGATTACACACCTCTCCCAAAATGTGTGGCCTTCATATCAAAGTTTAAAAACGATGTTCTACCAGACCAAATCTATAAAAGAACATCAGCTCTGATTGATCAGACATATGCTCAAAGGTGTTCCAGCCTTGATAATCACATTTTTTTGTTTTTCAGGTATAGTCTCTGTATGAAGATTACTTTATCTGGTGTTTTCTTGTTACAGGTACACTATCTCTTATCTGAAAACCTTGGGACCAGACACTTTTCGGATTTCGGAATGGAAGATTTTTAGTGTAGACTTAAACATTTTAAAAAATAAAACATTACAGGAGACAGGGTGGCTCAGTGGTAGAGTGCTCAGCTCGTGGCTGTGAGGTCCCGAGTTTGTGCCTTGAATCCTGGCATTTTCACAGTCTTCAAATAAAAAAAAATATCAGCAAAAAATAAACAAAATTTCCGTGAGCAGCAGAGGTGACATGCATCTGACTAGTAGGAGCACTGAGACACAACTGTGTGACCTGTGTTGATTGTGGGTCAATTCAGGTCAAGTTTGGCACCAAACGTGAGCTTTGGTGAGTAGACGACATCCTGGAAAAAATGTTTGGTTTTTTTGAGCTTTTCGGTTTTGGGAATTTCAGATAAAAGAATGGTGAACCTGTATTGGTATGTTAATTTAACTTTAAATTTTTTTTGGTATTAGTTTTTGATTTGGAACAAACAAAAGAAAACATGTTAACATAAATTATAAAGTATTACAGATGTTGATTGAATTATTTAAAATAATTGAATCAAGTCTGGTCTGACTCTGTTTACTGAAAACAATTGTGCTGGAATTTTTAGGAATATGTTAAGAGAGTTAAGAAATGTGAATAATGAATTAAAGGTTAAACTGATGTTATTCATTGTTGTCTTTGTCATGTTGTACACAGTATAATATGTAGTTTTAAATGTATCTATATTTACTGTAATGTAGGGTTTGATAATTTCTTTATACAAAACTTGTAATCCTTTCTTTGCAAAACTTTAGTATGTTTACATTTTTTTTATAATTGTTTGACAAGTAACCACTGATATCAATTTTTCACTATATATAATGAAATAAAAATCACTCCATCCTACAGTAATGATGAAATTGAAATTGATGAAATTAAAGTAGGGAATGACAAAATTGAGACTAATGATGATGAAATTGAAGTTGACGATGACGATAACAATGTTGATAACCATGAATTTGAGGGGAACCCTGTATTACAAAATACACAATATGAATCACATTTTAATCTGTTAATTAATTATTTTATTTTGTTGAGTTTTAGATAACACAATTCCACTGCAACAGCTGTAGTGGAATTATGTGAGTGACCAGGTCACAGAATTTTGACACCATGAAATAAATAAAAATGTTGAATATAACAGTACTTTTATGATTTATTCTAATGGCTAAAATGATGTTTTCACAATTTAATTACATTTTAAATGAATTATCAAAGTGTTAAGAGTGTTTGAAATTTGAAAATGTAAGAGTCCCAGATGCAGAAAACTGTCATAATTGTTGATCCAGTAATGCACTGGCATAATTGCTGGCCTTGTGCCAAAAGTAGAAACAATTATAGATAATTGTTGAGAAAATTAGGCTGTTGACTGCCGCATATATTTTACACAGCTACAGTTGCTGTGCCAGGTTTTTTTTTTCAGTAAAATGACTATTTTTTAAAACAAACATTTATTAACAACACATATCTGAATGATTTACAAATATCACATCAATAAACTAGTAACCTCATTTAGGTTTGAAGTTATGAAGTGTTGGAAAAGATTTCAAACATGTTAGGACAAGTTATCTTGTACGTGGCCCTGAAGAGGTTAGGCAGATTATACCCTTAGAGATGGAAAGAAGTTGGTAGAGGCACAGCACCTATATCCAAATCTTTCTATCTCTAAGGATAATCTATCCAATTTTCTTAACTATAGTGATC
This sequence comes from Eledone cirrhosa, assembly GCA_964016885.1. Classification (NCBI taxonomy): domain Eukaryota; kingdom Metazoa; phylum Mollusca; class Cephalopoda; order Octopoda; family Eledonidae; genus Eledone; species Eledone cirrhosa. The sequence continues at coordinate 246,323,762 of OZ024743.1, read as the reverse complement.
AACTGTTATGGCAGTTTTTCTCTGCATTGGGACTCTTCTATTTTCAAATTTCAAAAATGTTTTAACATTCTGTTAAGCGGTAGTGCTGGTGCAATGATAAAATGCACCCAGTCCACTCTGCAAAATGGTTATCATTAGGAAGAACATCCAGCCATAGAAATCATGCCAAAATAGAACATATGTATAAGATGTGGTCATCTGAACTGTCTAGTTTTAGACTATGACAATCTATCCAACCCATACCAATATGGAAAACAGATTAAAACGATGATGATGAATATGGTAATGTTATCTTCATTAACCAGTTGCTTCCACTTAATCTTATCTTTTTATAGATACAAGGCGTCGAATTAACAGAGTTGTTAGGGCATTAGATTAAGTGCCTTGGTATTTGTTCCGGCTAATTATACTCCCATTGAGGTCAACTTTGCCTTTCATCATTTTGAAGTTGATAAATAATGTACTGGTGGAGCACTGAAGTTGATTCTTCCTCTATATCTATTTCTCACTTCCTTTCTATCCTTCTCACTATATATCTTTCTCTGGAAGAAATTGTTTATACTCAATCTGAAGGGGGGTGGGCTCTGCCATGTTTAAAATGCCCAAGATATGCTGTGTGTCTGGATTGCACCCCTACAACTCCATCAGGATTAATGCTTTAATATTTAAACCCGCCAAATCTGGCCAGAATTCTCTCACCCCTTTCTGTTCAAACTGGCTGTAACCAACCACACATACTAATGCTAAGGTATTGTTTTCAAAATAAATAATATCATAGATTCGATATTATCTGAGGTAAAGCATTTATCATGAAAATATAATAGTAAATATAGAATAATGGAAATACTTAAAGGTTAAGGGCCTTTTTCTTTAAAGAACTTGGAAACAATGAAATGTAGTAACCTTATCTCTAATTTTAAAAATATTTTTGTACTACTTACAAATAACCTGTTATGCCACCACTAATATTATTACTGCTTGGTAATTTTTCAGCAAATTGTTTAATAACTGAAATTGTGAGCATTCAACTTTTTATAAAAACAGTATACATTTAACTCTTTTGATTCCACCCCAGGCAAAATTGGCTCTGGTTCTATGAACAAAATTACCTATTTTAAAGAGTTCCTATTTAAATTAAAATCTTCCAGCATCATTTTATATAAGAACCATATGTTACATTACTATTTTATAAATGATCGTTTGAATAAATCCTTTAAAATTCTTCATTAATTGGAATAGAGTATTTTATTAGAAATGGAGTCACAAAACAGTTTAAGTTTGTTTCTTTCTGCTTCTGCTCTTGAAAATATATGAACAGAGGTTCTGAAAGAAATGGGTTACACTACCACCATTTAGTAAATAGTTATGTGAAGTTTTTGCTAATCCATCTAATTTGCACTGCAAATTTTGTATATGAAACATCATAGAAAAATATTCTATGCTGGTAAGCTATTGCCAAATAAAAGAACATAAGATAAGTTCTATTTAAAGCAAATCCAGTTGATAAGAAGATGTGCTGAAACCTTATTGCTTAAAGCTAATTTAGCATCTATTGCTGCCATTCTTCATCTAACACTTGTAATAATTTAATGGATTTGTGTAAGAATGTAAAGGAACTGTTTTCTAAGGAAAGTAGCATCATACCAAACATGAACATTTTGTAAAGAATGTGCTTTTTCCACACCTTGTTGAAGGTTTGATTATTGATGTAGGAACTCATTATCATCACCACCATTTAATGTCTGTTTTCCATGCTTGCATGAGTTAGACAGGATGTCTTGTCTAAGACTAGACTGCTCAGGTGACGATGTCTTGCTCATCTACTTTTGGCTTGGTTTCTATGGTTGGATGCCCTTCCTAACACCAACTACTTTACAGTGTATACTGGGAGCATCTTATTATGGCATCATCACCACCACCTTACAGAGTGACTGGATGTTTTTTATTGTGGCCCACCAATACCACTTTACAGAATGGGCTTGGGGTGTTTTATCATGGTACCAGGACTTCCCCAATACAACACTAGGGTGCTCATTGTGTCCTCGACCAGAGTTCAATGATATGACAGTAACAAAGCTTCTGGGAATGGTTATAAAATATTTCAGCAACAATTACAAAAAAGTTGTGCATATTTTGATTTGGTGCCTTAGTAAAATACAAAAGGAATTGTAGATGCTTTGAGAAAATAAGCAAATGGAAAATAAATTAACATTGAACATCTATTGGCTATTGGAACTGACAATACCAGAGCCATAGGTTATGGTTTTTTTTAGAGGCAGCCTTTATTCTCCTCGTCATAGCTACATCATTGGGTTATGAAAGTTTTCTTGGGAGCTAACAGTGTCACTCATTGCTTCGTTTCCAATAGTAGTTTATTGATGTTTGTTTGGGGCTGCTTATTCATCTGGCAGTAGTCCACATATATTGCAAGACTGTATTGCTATCTCCCACCTGTGACCTGTTCTCTAGCAGAACATCTTCAATTTGGTATTCATGCCAACCCATACCTATGGTCATGAATCTTGGATAATGACCAAAAGAATATGATTGCAAATACAAGTGGCCGAAGGGTCTTTGGAGTAACGTTAATCAATTGAGTGTGTAGCTCAGAGATCAGAGAATCACTTGTGGTAAAGCTGTTACTTCTCCAAATTGAGAGATCATAGCACTGATACTATGGATATATAGTTAGAATGTCTTGGGAAAGAATTGCTAGACAGATTTTATGGGCAAACCAGCCGGCAGGAGACAAGGATTGACCCCAAGCAAGATGGTTGGATAACATCCATGAGCTTGGCTGATCTTACTTGGGCATCCAGCCGGATCAATTGGAGATGGTTGCTTCTGACAGGACTCACTGGAAGTTGTGCTTAAGGACTCCTCCCCCATAACCCTCCCAGGAATAAGTGAGCAAAGAAGCCTTTCCATTTTAGGTTTTGTTTCTATTGTTGTAATTTCTTCTGCAGATTCAGCAGCTATAAGTACTCGATCATCAGCATACAGGAGTTCTTATGGACAGCCAGTGTTAAACTCCTCTGTTATGGCCTGGAGAATTCTAATGAACAGGAGTAGGCTGTACACCCAATTCTTCACTAAGCTTACTGCCTACTCCAACTTTGCTGACTTGCACTACCTCACAGGCTACACATAGATCACCAGACTACAGATTGTGGTGCTCTATCAGAGACTTTCTCCAATCACCGAAAGCTAAATATGTGGCCTGCTCTTAGCTAGGAATATCCCTTGGAGTTTCTCTCACTAAGATGAGGGTATCTGTGGTAATCTTACCTGGCACAATGCAAACTGCTTCTCACCATAACTAATTCTCTAGGCTATAACAGAGGTGTTTAAAATTGCCTATCTGTGGGAACTTCTGTATGCTGATATGTATTCACAGATGTAGCAGGGTCAAACAATTAAGGAGTTCACTTCTCAAGCATTAGGTCCCAGCTTCGATCGCACTATGTGACATCTTGGACAAGTATCATTTACCATTCTTGGGTGAACCCATGCCATACGAGTGAAATTAAGTGGTAACTGTTTGGAGACCCGTCAGGACTGTACCTGTAATTCAAATGGCCCACCTTATCACACAGTGTCATGCTGAATCTCCCTGAGAATTACGTTAAGTGTATGTGTCCGTGGAATGGCTTGTCAGTTACACGTTAATTTCATGAGCATTGAACAATCAGAACATTCGAAGATATATATATATATATATGTAAATATATATATAAATATATATATATATATATATATATATATATATATATATATATATATATATATATATATATTTATATATATATATATATATATATATATATATATATAGGAATGAAAAATGCTGTGCTGCGTTGTTGCGAATGTGATACGTATGAATTAAAAAATAGAGCGAGAAGCCAGGACTATCCATCATCAGTAATCTTCTGGCCATCCTACGTATTTCTTCGTATAAAAGATCATATACCTCAGGCCAGCGCGAACAATAACTAAAATAAGTTATTGGGATAAAAAAATTGGGTGGAGAAAGAAAGACATGTAAACAAACAAGAATGGTAAGGCAACGAAAGGAGTGGAAGAATGTGAGAACAAGTCAGTGATACATGTGAACATAAGATCTCGCGAATCATTGACGAGAAGACAGAATATATATATATATATATATATATATATATATATATATACAAGTAGAAGGGATATTTAATTTGTTGGAAATACAAATAAATATAAATGTTTATAACTGATTCAGAGCACTCGACAGAGTTATCCAGGGATAACTTGAACCGTTAAGGTATATTATCCTTGGTCATGTCAAATATTTATAAAACATTTTGTATTTTATCTGATGATGATAACGTACCAAAATTTTGGTACCCTTGAAATATATATAATTGAATAAATATGGTTTTATAAATATAGTTTCTATTTATTTAATATCATTGTATATATATGTACGGCCCTTTCTGAATTGATCTGGAAGCTCAAACTTGAAAAGACCCTGCACTCTCTGGTCTGGTCCGTGGTTAGAAAGGTTCCCCCAGACAGAGGTGGGTCTGGTATTTGCAGCCTCTGTCTTAGTGAGACACTCAAGGTACTTCATGGCGGAACCAAGCTATTAAACAGAAGGGCCGACTTATTCGGCGCCTGCAGACACCTAAGGACGGGAACTTTCCTCAAGCTATATGGATAAACCCCGGTTATGGCCTCCCACAACGCCCTCACCCCCTGTAGGTCCATTACACCCCGTACCAACGACCAATGGGCAACAACACCCACCCATAGGTTGTGGTCCCTACGGTGGATTGTCCACCGGATCCTCAACTGGTTAGGAGTCAGCAAAACCACGTTTATTGAACCTGAGGAAGCCCCCCTGGGAGTGGCCCACACAGGAAGAACAATTATCCCAAGGTACTAACCCTATACGCATGAATGAGTGCCCGCAACCGTGCCGTATGTGTGTATACTGGGATTACGTGAATGTACACACTTATGTGAACGCAACGAAATAATAATACCCCAGGTTGCATTTGAAAAATGTTTGAGTGTATGCTTAAGAGTATATTTGTATATGCTCTCTTGTATGAGTGCACATGTGTATTTAGACATACACAAGCATCCAGAGGTATAAAAGTGTGGGTGGGTGCTTGTACCTATATATGTCTGTACTAAGGGATTCGCCTAAGCTCCAAATCCCCCAAGCTATTGCTGTGAAGATATATATCACACTCTACTTTTGTCTAGTCTAAACAATAACTTTTCCAAACACCCACTTTACTTTTCTTTAAAAATATGTCTGCCATATACTTGGATTTGGGGGCCTCTGTTGTATATATATATATATGCACTTGTGCGTACATACATATATATACACACCTGTATGGATTTGTGTGTGTAGATGTGTGTGTGTCTGTGGGGGTAGGTGTGAGTGTATGTACAAGTCAACCAACATAAGTCTTTTTATTTGTAAACTTTCTAAGTATTTGACTCTAACCATAATTTTCAGTATTACCACCCCACATAAATTCCTCAATTTGTATGTGTGGATGTGTGTGTGTGTCTGTGGGGGTAGGTGCGAGTGTATGTGCAAGTCAACCAACATAAGTCTTTTTATATGTAAACTTTCTAGTATTTGACTCTAACCATAATTTTCAGTAGTACCACCCCACATAAATTCCTCAATTTAAGAATGACCTGTAGTATCGAATTTCATACTATAAACCTCAATTGAATATATATCTGACCAGGAATGCTTTTTGTGAAAATCACTCATATGGAACTATTTACAACACCACCTGCCTCTTTGAGATCAAATACCAACCCTACTAGCATCTACAAACTGACCAATGAGAATTAAGATTATTCATGCTGAATACATTAAATTATCCCTAACAAGCTCATATGTCCCAAGGCTCTGAAACCATCAACACCAAAAACACAGAGCTGGCATATCTAAGAACTGACTAACTGCCTGATGAAGTCATAGCCATTCAATGGCTATCAGCGAAATATATATAGCAGTAAATAAAGGATTGTCCACTTTTTTTATTCTTATGACCTTCAAAATTTTTTTTATGTACAAAGTAAAAATAACTAAATAAATTGGTGTTATATCAGATGAAAGAATGGTATTTAACCAATGTATTGGCACGCGATGGGGCCCACCCACAGCCCCAGCGGACAGAATGGAGAAGGCATTTCCACAGAGGATGGCAAGGGAGATGCGCTGGAAAAGCCACTCCAGTTCGCGGGGCTCACACCTGCAGCTGGCCAGCTCAGCGCCTATGGTGGTGAGTAAGGAGGTAGCCCTGGAGCCGAGGACACCAGAAGTCTCCACTGCCAGGGGTATGACCGCAAACCTGTCGGAGAGTGACCGGTATTTGAGGAGTTTGGCCCCCTCGGCCCGACGTGCAGCAGAACCTGGGTCAGTCGCAGACTGCACCAGGTTGCAGCTGCAGAAAATGTTGGTGCAAGTGGCATCCCAGACGAGGGGTTTGCCACCGCGGAACGGGAAAATGGTCATGCCATCTGGCCTTTTGCTGTCCCCTCGATCCAGCCCCACCGGCTCGAGCTGGCAAGGGAAGCTTGCAGCGTCCAAGCCATGCTTAATGACTTCGTTGAGGGCAGCATGGCGTGGAATGCGGACGGTACTGTGGCGACAGGAAAGCGGGTGGAGGCCGAAAGAGTCCACGGTGGAACCGCAGCGACATTGGTGTGGCTGACAGATCTGGAGACCGAGCCACAGGGAAACGCCAATTCGTAGGTTATGGTTGTCTAGCTGCGTGCCAGTGGAGTAGGAGGGCAGGGCATGGAGCCAGGCACCACTGTGGGGTTTGGACGCCGCATGAAAACAAACAAGGTGGTGCTAGTCGAGCTGGCCTGTGAGCCTGTCTGAGGCCAGGCTGCACTGGATGGCATCCCAAGTGCGTTGGGGGGGGGGGGGGACTTGACATCAACAGGGGGAAGAGGACGGACGTCTAGTGGGCTAAGTTCCAGCTGGTCCCACGTCTCACAGGCGGCCTCACGGTCTCTGTACACAGAGGGCTCTGTTGTGTTTTGAAGAACCCTGCTGACGAGGACGCGGCACGAGGTTAACGACGAAAGATATGCCGGCAAAGCTAGTGAGATCATCGAGGACCGGTGGCCTAGGCCGCCATACCTGACAGGTAAAGTAGCCTGTTGCCACCCTATGTCGTCAAACTTGACGTTGCATATCCCCTCGGCTGCTGCTCGGATACAAGTATCGAGGTCAGCGAGGAGAGATGTCTGGGTGTAGCATGGAGCGCTGCAGAGTGTATAGAGGAGCTTCGGCATGGCGAAGCAGTTCCTCAGCTGAAAGAGAGCTGGGTGGCCGTCAATCAAGCCCAATCGGCTCGTGAGAGTCTGGAGTTGTTGAAGCCTGGACCTGATGGTGGAGCAGATGGCCGGCAGGTGGATCAGTGACCCGAGGATGAGGACATCCTCTTTGGGGGTCACCTGAACCTGGCGGAGAATGGACCGCACGTCTAAGACGGAGGCTGCAAAGCTCGCAGCATCGAGGCTGACGTTCACCACCTCCGACTTGGCCGAGTTGACCTGGAGGCCGATTCCCGCCAGGCCAGGAACCACCGATTGAAGGTCATGGCAGACCGTCCGTACGGGCCCGCCCAACGTAGCATCATCCAGATACCAAACGTTTAGAGGGGCCGTGATACTCCGGGCGATGTGGTCAATACCAAGGGCGAACAGGAGGGGTCGCCCTGTTGGACCCCAGTAGCCGAGGGTATGACCGTATCAGCAGCTAGGAGCATGTTTCGTCACTATATATATATATATATTTTTTTTAAATGTTAGTTATAGCTCTGGTTTATCCAAACTATTGAGCACTTTGCCACACATTTCGAAGATTGTGTTTCGTTATTTCGTGGGCCGAGGTTCCGATTCTCGATAATTTATATATATATATATACATATATATATATATATAGAGAGAGAGAGAGAGAGTGTGCGTGTGTGTGTAAGTTATTTACAATCCAGGTTATTGTTTTTGTTTAATGCAAGGTGAGCCCTGGTCGAGAGAACCTACTACCATCCCGTCGCAATGTATCTAGGATCACATTATTCAATGTGTCCTTCCATTTGGGGGAGCTTTGGCTGCTATCTCTAGCAAGTCATGCGACCACAGAGGCACTTTCGTTATTGCTATAGCTGAACGGACTCTCGTTTTCCTCAGCCAAATCGGGACGAAGGCATCGTGGCCTTTATGCAGTGGATATCTCTGGCTGTTTTCGCCATCTTATACAGCTGAGATATATCGTCCAGAAACTATAGTTATGCCGTCATCATAACTGTTTGTATATTTATTCTATAAATTGTCTAAATTTCGTGGTGAAGAATTATTCTTATTTAACTATTCGATAGTTACAACGTTTCGGCTTTTATATTCTCGAACTTCTTCAACCGTCTGCAGTATTTGCTAATGTTCTCGGAATTTCAAACTAATCATCTCCCTTAAACTAGAATATATATAGAGATACACTGGCCCTGGGGTTGAATTGACACCTATCAGGTAAACTACAACATGATTATGCTATTATCTCTAACAGTACGATAACAGTCAATACTCTTGGCATGGATAACGAAATATGAACTGACATAATAAAAAATATTTAACAGTAAAAGATAAAACAAATTTTATAGTTTTTAATAGCTAACATTATAAAGAATAAATTAAAACAATATAATTTAAGCATCATTTCAAATTCTTACATTTTTTTTCACTATATGAGGGTTATGTCATGGACCCGGTTGGAATAATGGGTTCAATATGAAATTCGGAGAACATTAGCTAATGTGAAGGGTACAACGACCAAAACGTAACGAAATTAAAATAAGAACACTAATCGGAATAGTTATGTTAACCAACAATAGTTATAATGCCACTAAACGCAGAACGTTATACTGTGTTTGGTTTCAGTATAGTGTGTGAACATCTGTTTATTTATGTCATTGTGTATTCATGAATCTATATAATTATATGTGTGAGAGGGAGAGATTTTTTCGTGTATGTAAACAACGTGTCTTCTGCTTTAAGTGTACGTGTGCTTACATCGGCTAATATGAGCAGTGTGTTCACGTGCTTAATAACAGTGTTAACATGAACACACAGACACACACACACACGTAAACATTAATGGAATCTGATAACATGATTTAACTTTAATGTAAATCAGTTTTCTTATTCCCAGTGTAGAATGCCATTTCATTAACATTGAATGTGGGCAACACTTCGTATTATCTTAGTTAAAAATTTCTAAAGAAAGATGTCCCTCTAATTTCTTCAGCACTATCATGGCTCCACTTAATGCATTTATCTAACCAGACAGTAAAGGTAAAACGACTACTAAGATAGTCTCAATAGTGGCAGAAATATAATAGACAGGCTTTTCTTTCTCCAGAGAAGCTAGTCACACACACGCATACACATCTATCTATCTATCAGGATGGCGCATTCGCTCCGCTAAGGATTTATGTTAAATTAAGAAATCATGATTAAAACATTTATTTTCTATAATTATTTATTTATATCATAAATACTCATTGATAATCTTTCTTTATAAGCAACGAGTTTTTATAAAGTTGAATTACAGAACAATTAAACCTCGCCGTGTAATTAATTTTTTAATACAGTTCACTTTGTAGAATAAAGTTAACTTTCTATTATATTAATGTGGAGTTAAATCGACATGCTGTTATATATATGTGTGTTGAATGCATTTATAGCTTTTTAAAATGTTTTTTTTTATCGCTTAGTCAGGAAGAAGAGCAACACATATGACCCTTTTCTGGGCATTTGAGACTAATGTGTAATTTTTAAGCCGCAGTACTTATTCCGAATGTTTTCAACATTATATACACACACATATATGTGTGTATATAATGTATGCGTGTGTACCACCACCTTACCCTTGGATACCTGTAAGCGGAGTCCACTATGTTGAAAGCATTCAGGATATGTATTGCGATCTGAGGAGAATTTAAATATGTGTGTATATGTAAAGATCGATCTAATAAACGATAAAAAATTGGCTACATTTCGTAAATCCTCTTGCGTTTAAATGTTTATGTTCCTCAATAAAATTATATTCTTTCTTTTTTTTTACGTTATAATTTAATACCAACAATATATTTTTTGAGAAAAGAAAATCCCGACAAATTATTGTGTATTTATTTTGAGAGTAATAATTACATATACAATCTGTTAAAACTATTGCTTAAATAAAAAGAAATAATTCCAAATCTTTCCAGATTTAAAAATAAAATTCAATTAGTATTATCGCCAGAACCCAGTGAAACTATTGTGAAATAAAGACAAAATAATAGCTCTACCAGCTATTACACTGTTATGATGGTTACAAGACGTCTTATATAGTATGATGATTAAGAGGCTAATATTTATACATTTAGTAATTTTTATTGATCAACATAGTTGGAAATATTTTTTCCACGTGGTAATTTTATTTTATTTTTTATAATTAAGAATTGGTATGAAACATTCTATATGCGTGTGTGTATCCTGCAATGGGAAATAGCATTACTAAATAAAGAGCCGACCGCCATTTTAAATTATCTAGGTCATTCACGTCTTTGTGTAAAACTCTGGTAATGAGCCATATTTATGTTTAGTTTCCCAGTTTTAATTGATTTTTACTCCAATCTCCTTAAATCTTTCGAAATTAAATGTTATATGAAGTATTATATATATTTTTACTGTTAATATTAACGTTTCTTTTTAGCTACACAATGCTTATATTTTCATTTTATATAATCACAGATATTTTGTCACCCACACTGAATAGGAGAAAATATTTGAATAGTTCATCTAAGTCATGATAATCGAATAAATTTCAGGAATTCATAGTAGTCACTGACAACAACAGTCAATTCCTTAAAGACAAACATTACATTGTTAGTGTTGCTGCATCCCAATTTCCCCCTTTTTTTTCTCGGATTGATTTTGCCGGTTATATAAATCATATTCATTATTACAAATAGTGTGTTTATTGTATGTAAATAAAAAAAACATTTCGTTTCAGCTGAAAATATATAAAAGCATTAATTCTGTAAACAAAATATGGGGAAAATTCTAAAAATAAAATTTTTTTTTACTAAACTCCTGTTACATTCAAATTTCTTTGCTAAATACTACTCACTTTTATATGTCTCTTTAACAGACATTAGCCATCTTTGATAATAATAATAGGCATGCAATGTAAGCAAGCATTAGCCCAATTTAACCCCCCCCCCCCCAATATACGACTAATTTTGCTCCAAACATTTTATTATTAACATTATGCCCAAATAGTCAAGTCAAGATTAATAAAATAAAACACTGGATTGGATATGAACGATTAAGCTCGTGCTTATGCTAGAAATTAATATGAGTAAAAAAGGCAATACTGAAATGGGTGACAGTCATCTAGTTGGAGCAGGAGAGAAGCCATTTGTAAGGAGTGAAGTTATTTTTGAAATAAATGTTATATGTATAAAATTATGTATTTTAAATTACGAGGATGCAAAATGGAATGAGTTATTGTGATAAGTTTTTTTTTTTAAAGCAAATATCACTTGCTTTAAAAAAAAGACAATTACAATTTCGAAATGAATATATCATTCGAGTTTTACATGCACTTTTTTTTATGAATTGTAAACAAGTATTGTTTGTTTAAGCTTAGATTAGTTCCCAATATATACAAATTTGATTTCATTTCCTACATATGTAGTCAATTTTAGATTACTTTGTATTTGGTAATTTATAAAAATATTCACTTCGAATATTTTATGGTTAGATGTTGCCTCCTTTTGGAAAATGCCAAGACGAGTTTCACATTCTAGCTATTGTCATTTTATTTTATTGATGTCGTTTGGGAAACATTAGTAATAATTTATTTTTCTCCTTTACTTATATTAAGTTTGACATTAATGTTAGTATTATTTACTGGTGCGTTAATCATCTTGTTACCATATATCTAATGAAAGTAATCAACAATGTGGAGGTGTTTAATTATATAACAAACTTTCTCATTATTAAGATGGTGTTTGGAACATAACAAAGGTTCTTATATCGCATTATGATGGAAAGTTTTAAAATAAATATAAACATTTTAAAAATAAACAGCTTTATATCGTAGATCCAAGAGAATGTAGGCGATAGGAATAAGGAAGGATAATCACATGTGTGAAAACGGCTTGTCAATGTCTGCTTCTCTCCCTTGCTTTACAAATTATCGTGATATCCTAACTTGGGCACATTCTTTTAACGTTTCAAAAAAACAAAAAAACATTTCATTTTCCCCTCTGCTACCACATCATTTTCTAGCCTTTGCTTTTATTACTTGAGTTGTTAATGCTAAATGTATGTAAAAAAAAAAAAAAAAAAAATTAAATTAACCTCCATAGGGTTCGACACCGAGTGTTCCAGTTGTTCGATCCATGGAATAGCATACTCGTTAAATTAATGTGTAAATGCTTGTATGAGACAAGCAGCGTGACACAGTGTGTGACAAGGCTGGTTTTTTTAATTTAGAGGTACAGTTCATCCAATAGCCTTTTAAAGAGTTTCTGTCTACCCAATTGTACTCACAAGGCTTGGGTTAACTCAAGACTATGGTAAATAGTACCACCCAAGATGACATACAGTGCAATTGACCCTTTCATCACATATATTCCTTCTGATCACTGCTTCTCACTGACTAAATACATACCAATGACACCTATATTTTTTTTTGGTAGGCCTGGAGGAAGGTGCAGTGTCTATGTCCTTGACAGGCCCTGTGAGACTGGGGAGGTTGATGCTGTTGATTTTTGATTAAACTGTTACAAGTTGACTCCTTTTGGAAATACATGATCAAGTAGGAATCTCCAGAGTTCTAATATTCTAGGCAGAAGAACTGGGTGTGGAAGTTAATGCAGAGCCTAGGGGTTGGACACAGCATGAGTGATGAAACGAGGAGAGATGAGTGCCTAAGTGAAAGAGGTATAAGACCAGCCAAGTAGCAGAGACAATTATAATTGCTGTAGAAAGAGAAGACAGTATATCTGTGGCCCAGAGATTGGAGAGTATCTGTAAATGACAAAGATTAATTTCTCTACAAACTGTCTGCACAATTTTCATTTTTGTCATATCATTTGTACATTCCATGTCAAGCGAGCTGCTACTTTTGCCTTTTGGAAAATGCACAAATGCCACATGACTGCATTTCTTAGTCTCTTTACATTTGAGGCTCTGAACCTATTTAAGAAATTATTATAACATTGGTATTAATTTTGATAATGACCAAAGGGTGAAAGTTTACCTGTAATTTTATCATAACTGCTGTTTTACATGATGTAGAAACCATGGAAAAAATAGGATGAAAGGACTCTTCAGTTGTGTCAAGATTGTTGGTGACATGATAAAACGTACACTCTGTAAAGTGGTTGGCAATAGGACAGTTATCAAGAGGATTTTTCAAAAACGTGTGATAAGAACAGCAATGATTTTGAAGGGAAGGTTGGACTGCATCATGGTCCAGTATTAAGTCTACTATTATGTGTAGTTGTGACAGAGGTTCTGGCCAGAAGTGTAAAGGATGATTTACCATAGGAGTTGTATGCAGATGACCTGATAATAGCAGAGAGTATGGATGAACTGGGAGAAGATGAATGAATGGAGACAAAAGGTATGAATGGGAATATCGGAAATACAGAGGTGGAAAAGTATATGGTGAGATGAAAAAGAACAGGAAGGTGGCCATATGCACTGGGTGGGTACATTGAAAATATAGTGTGAAAGGATTATTAAATAATGGGGAAGCTATATTGAAGTGTAAAGTGTGTATGAGGAGAGGGGATGGCTACAGAGGGTGAGGATGTTGAGCAGGACCTTTGGAATAATGTGAAAATGGAAGGTCTGAAAACATTTTCTTTTCTGGTAGATATGTTTAATGGAGAAGGTGGATCAGACTCAGTGACAATAGATAGAGTGTGATGTGCATGTAAAAACTTCCAAAAACCGAGTGGTGTACTTATGAGAAGAGGAATCTCACCAAAACTGAAGAGAAAGCTGTATACTGCATGTGTGAGAAGTGTCATGATTTATGGGAGTAAGATATTAGGGTTAAATATGAAGCAGCAAAGAAGACTGGGGAGGAGGGAAATGAGAATGGTCCATTGGATGAGTAGGGTACCACTCAGAGAGAGGAAAACAAACAATAAATTGCAGGGAATGATAGGAATAGAACCAATTATGAATGTTGTAAAGAGAAATGGAATGAGATAAAAGTGCCGGAAAAGTGATGGAACTGAATGTGGAAGGAAATAGAGGAAGAAAAAGATTAAAAAAGATATTGCTGGGATGATGGAGGAGGGAACGAAAGCCAGGGTTTTTGAAGGGGGATGCAGATTATAGAGCAAAGTGGAGAAGCTTGTCATGGGCCTGCAAGGCTAACCCCTGCTTTAGCTAGGAAAGGCCCTTGTATTAGTTTCTTCCCCACAAGAATCTTAATTGTCATCCAGTACTCTCACCATCATACTTCTCGCTTACTGTGATTATTGTAGAGCAGTTCTATAGGAAGCAAGATTGAAAAATTGTGTTGGCTTCTGTGTCTCTGGCATTATATCAATCTAAATTCCCTATTATATACATATATATATATGAAAGAGTTGGGACCCTGACGACTGAGTTCTTGTCGTTTCAACAACTAGTTCTAGCTGTCGAAACAGCAAGGGCTCAGCCATCGGGGTCCCGACTCTTTCATATAACCATACTCTATTACCCCAGGTATCGAGTGCTCTGGTGAGTAATGGTCTAACCAGTTTTTTACTGTATTCAATCTTGATTTGATCATCATCATCATCATCATCATCATCATCATTTTACGTCCGCTTTTCCCTGCTTGCAGTCCACAATAATAATTGTTTCTACTTTTTGGCATAAGGCCGGCAATTACCCAGTGCATTAAAGTACCAGTAATGCACTGGGTAATTTGCTGGCCTTGTGCCAAAAGTAGAAACAATTATTATTGTGGATTGGCAGTATCGGTAGAGGGTCGGACGCCACGCTTTGTCGCATAGAGTTACGGCCCTTGCCATTCTGAGTTCAAATCCCGCCGAGGTTAACTTTGCCTTTCATCCTTAAGGGGGTCGATAAAATAAAGTACCAGTAATGCACTGGGTTATTGCTGGCCTTGTGCCAAAAGTAGAAACAATTATTATTATTTAACTTTGCCTTTCATCCTTACGGGGGTCGATAAAATAAAGTACCAGTAATACACTGCGATAATTGCTGGCCTTGTGCCAAAAGTAGAAACAATTATTATTATTATTTGACATCGTTTAAACTAAACATTTTGAGAGAGTTTAGAGATACAACGACAATAATTATTATGGTGTTGTTGTTAGCTGTTTGACCGGCTCACTAAATCAGTCTATTTATATATTTTGGTAACTTCTTCCTTTCTAGTCATGTGAAGTGGCACTAGTGAGGGAATGGTGGTGGTAGCGATGATGGAGTGGTGACAGTGGTGGTGGGTTAGTAGTACTGTAGTGATGGTGTTGTTGTTGCTGTTGGTTTGTCTCTAGCTAAACTTTGTGGTAGTGGTGGTGGCAGTGTTGGTGGTGAAATTATTTGGGTGTTGTTTTCTACCATTTGTGACCATTTGTAACCATTTTCTTTTTTGACTATAAAATTTCTGATACAAAATTAAATATTTGAGCCATATGCCAGAGTTTTATGTGTTGTCACTTCCTGAGAGTTAGATTGGAGTCTTATGTCCCATTTGTAATAAGAATTATTCTATCACAATTGTTTTAAATATGTAAAAAATCAAAAACTTACGGGAGCGATTCCATAACATTCTATCCACCATGTGCATTATTATTATTATTATGCCGTCTGTAACGTTTTTCTTGATGTCAGCCCTTGTGGCCAATAAAGAAATCATTATTATTATTATTATTGCCCGGGCATTGCTGACTTATGGAGCTATGTCGCATGTAGGACCGATCCGGTTATCGACTGAGTCCATTGTGCAGATGGTCGCACCATCTTCCTTCGAGGAGGAAGGGCAAGCAGTTTTCATTTGCCTGGTGGCCATGGCGAAAGAGATTGTGTGGTGGACAAGGTTGAAAGGGTTAAAGATAGATACTTTCCTCTTCGGCGAATCCCTAATTAACTTTTTCAAGTTTCACTTGAAGAGGAAAATCAGGGTGGAGAGGCAAATGCTGCCTTCTAGCATTGTTGAAAGGTGGGTGAATGTAGCGAGAATGGTCTGAGTATACGTCTGTAGTTTGAGAGATGGAAAAATTGAGAGAGGGCGCTTGCCCTGGTGGGCAGGGTGGCCGTGGTCTTTTGTGTGGTTTTTGCCACGAGTAACCCTCGGAAGTTGCCCCCACCCCCCTCCTATTGGGGAATTTTTCATTGTTTCAATTTTCATTTTTATTGTTTATATATATATATGTTTCTATGTCCTTTTTTTTCTTTTCTTATATAAATAATAAAAATATTTACACGCACAAAACCCACATCGTACCGTCCTGTGCTGTCTGTAATGTTTTTCTTGATGTCAGCCCTTGTGGCCAATAAAGAAATCATTATTATTATTATTATTATTATTATTATTATTATTCCTTGAATCTCAGTCATTGATGTTGGTTAACTGGAAAGTCCGTTGGAATGAATATCAAGCCACTACCTGCAGCCTCAGATATTCAGGACGTATCGGAGGGTTCTTGCTGTTCCCAGCAAGCATGCCTTTTGAAGCGTTCCAAAAAGCGTGAAGGGGCCAATTTTCTTTAACCATCCCTGGAAACTTTTGGAGATAGTCCCCAGTGCGCCTATGACAATCGGGATCACTTTGACTTCATGGCAGTTCCAAATCCTTTTTACCTCCCACTTTAAGTCCTGGTATTGGTTAATTTTCTCCCTCTCCTTCTCTTGCACTCTCGTGTCGAATGGGCAGGCCACATCCACAATCAGACACGATCTTTTTTCTTTGTCCACAACCACCAGGTCAGGTCTATTGTGTTCCAGTTTCTTGTCCGTCTGTATCCTAAAATCCCACAGCACCTTCACCTGATCGTTCTCCATCACCGCCTCTGGCCTATGCTCATACCATTTCTCAGAATGTGGTAAATTGTTTACTTTGCACAGGTGCCAGTGGATCACCCTGCCCATCACATCATGTCTCCAGCCCTTATAGTGGGTCTGGGCTAGGTGTTTACACTCGGATACAATGTGAGCCACAGTCTCCTCTCTCTCTCCACAGATCCTGCACAGTGGGCTAGCCTCCTCCTTGTAAATATGGTGTTTCAACCACTTCGTTTTGAGGGCCTGCTCCTGCGCAGCCATTAACATTCCTTCTGTAGCCTTTTTGAGGTCTCCTCTTCTCAACCAGTTCCATGTCTGTGGATCTCTAAATTCAGTTTTCTCAAAGAAGGTACTATGAAGGGATTTTCCCTGAAGGCTGCTCTTTCTCCTTGATGTTATTTCCTCCCTGGACATCCCCTAGCCTATTGACTCCTCCTTCAGTACAGTTCTGAGCATTGGCTCCTTACTATCAGTCACGTATTTGTGTAGGTTGTTTTTCTCCATCTGAACACAGTCCTCTATGCTGATAAGACCTCTTCCACCCTCAGATCTCCTTAGGTAGAGTCTATCGACATCACTCCTCTTGTGGAACATGTTGTAGATAGTCAATAGCTTCCTAGTCTTCCTATCCATTTCTTTTTGTTCAGCAACATTCCATCTCAGAATTCCCGCACTGTACCTAATAATAGACACAGCTCGGGAATTTACTGCGCTTATGGCATTTCTGCTGTTCAGATGTGACTTCAATACGCTCCTTACTCTCCGAATGTATTCAGTTCTTAACAATTCCTTCATTTTTTTGTTCTTTATGCCATCAGCCTCCAGAACGCCCAAATACTTGTATCCTTCCTCAGAGTCAATTTCCTTTATCATCTCACCTGTTGGTATCTGGATTCCGTTACTTCTGCTCAACCTACCCCTCCTCATCACAATGACTCCACACTTACTAATACCAAACTGCATACATATATCACTGCTGAAAATACGGACAGTGTCAACAAGCACATCCAACTCCTTCTCACTCTTCCCGAAGAGCTTAAGATCGTCCATGAAGAGGAGGTGATTGATGGTAAGCTCTCCCTTTCCCAACTTGTATCCTGCTCTCACTTTTCGCAGCATAATGGTCAGGGGCATCAGGGCAAGGACAAACAACAGAGGGGACAGGCTATCTCCCTGGAAGATACCTCTCTTGATCTTCACGCTTGCCAAGGATTCTCCAGTTGATGTCAACTCTGTCTCCCAGGACCTCATACTCCTGCCCAGCAACTGTCTGATGTTATCTGCCACCTTGAAGATCTCCAGGCTTTTGGTGATCCAAGAATGAGGCACCATGTCAAATGCCTTTCTGTAGTCTATCCATCCCATGGCAAGATCAGTGTGTCTCCTCCTGCAATTCCCCATTACCATCTTATCAATAAGTAACTGGTCCTTTGTACCACATGACTTCTTTCGGCATCCTTTCTGTTTGTCCGGTAACAAGTTGTTTGTGTGGAGGTGATGGTAGATTTCCTCAGACACAATGCTCGTCAACAGTTTCCACATTACGGACAGACATGTGATAGGTCTATAGTTGGTAACATCATTACCCTTGATTCGGTATTTCATTATCAGAACTGTGGTACCTTTTGTCAACCACTCTGGTACCTCACCTGACATCAAGCAGTCATTGAACATGGCTGTCAGTTTCGGGTGGAGGGATGTTAAATTTTTAATCCAATACCCCTGCACACCATCTGGGCCTGGTGATTTCCAGTTGGTTAGTTTTTTGGCCTGCCCCTTAAGAGTTTCAACTGTGATACTCAAATCAGTTTGTTGGTGTGCCTGCTCACCGATCTCCCTCTGTACTGTCTCAATCCACCCTGCCTGGTCATTATGTCTAACATCCTGCTCCCATATTCCTCTCCAGAATGTTTTAGTTTGTTCCGCCTCAGGGATCAAGTCGTTGCCTCTTTCTTTCCCCTCGAGCTGTCCAAACAGCATCTTCTGGTTGTTGTCGAACATGCGGTTCTGTTTATACTGACTGACTCTGTTCTCGTATCGCCTGATTTTTGCACTCTTTGCTACAATGCGTTGCTTCAGTTCCTCTATGATAATATTTAGCTTTTTCCTCCTAGTTTTGTACTTTATTTCCAGTCTATTTTTAGTGCCTATGTTTTTTAGTGTCCCATTCAGTAGTGACTCAAGCTTTCCAATGTCATTTCTCATTTCCCTGATTTGACCACTCAGTCGTTTCTTCCACCAAGGCTCTGCTCTTTCTTGTCTGTTGTTTCCTCTCGCTTTTATACCAATTATTATTATTATTATTATTATTGTTATTGTTATTCCTTGAATCTCAGTCATTGATGTTGGTTAACTGGAAAGTCCGTTGGATTGAATATCAAGCCACTACCTGCAGCCTCAGATATTCAGGACGTATCGGAGGGTTCTTGCTGTTCCAAGCAAGCATGCCTTTTGAAGCGTTCCAAAAAGCGTGAAGGGGCCGATTTTCTTTAACCATCCCTGGAAACTTTTGGAGATAGTCCCCAGTGCGCCTATGACAATCGGGATCACTTTGACTTCATGGCAGTTCCAAATCCTTTTCACCTCCCACTTTAGGTCCTGGTATCGGTTAATTTTCTCCCTCTCCTTCTCTTGCACTCTCGTGTCGAACGGGCAGGCCACATCCACAATCAGGCACGATCTTTTTTCTTTGTCCACAACCACCAGGTCAGGTCTATTGTGTTCCAGTTTTTTGTCCGTCTGTATCCCCAAATCCCACAGCACCTTCACCTGACTGTTCTCCATCACCGCCTCTGGCCTATGCTCATACCATTTCTCAGAATGTGGTAGATTGTTTACTTTGCACAGGTGCCAGTGGATCACCCTGCCCATCACATCGTGTCTCCAGCCCTTATAGTGGGTCTGGGCTAGGTGTTTACACTCGGACACAATGTGAGCCACAGTCTCCTCTCTCTCTCCACAGATCCTGCACAGTGGGCTAGCCTCCTCCTTGTAGATATGGTGCTTCAACCACTTCGTTTTGAGGGCCTGCTCCTGCGCAGCCATTAGCATTCCTTCTGTAGCCATTTTGAGGTCTCCTCTTCTCAACCAGTTCCATGTCTGTGGATCTCTAAATTCAGTTTTCTCAAAGAAGGTACTATGAAGGGATTTTCCCTTAAGGCTGCTCTTCCTCCTTGATGTTATTTCCTCCTTGGGTATCCCCTGGCCTACTGTCCCCTCCTTCAGTACAGCTCTGAGCATTGGCTCCTTACTATAGGTCACGTATTTGTATAGGTTGTTTTTCTCCATCTGAACACAGTCCTCTATGCTGATAAGACCTCTTCCACCCTCAGATCTCCTTAGGTAGAGTCTATCGACATCACTCCTCTTGTGGAACATGTTGTAGATAGTCAATAGCTTCCTAGTCTTCCTATCCATTTCTTTTTGTTCAGCAACATTCCATCTCAGGATTCCCGCACTGTACCTAATAATAGACACAGCTCGGGAATTTACTGCGCTTATGGCATTTCTGCTGTTCAGATGTGACTTCAATACGCTCCTTACTCTCCGAATGTATTCAGTTCTTAACAATTCCTTCATTTTTTTGTTCTTTATGCCATCAGCCTCCAGAACGCCCAAATACTTGTATCCTTCCTCAGAGTCAATTTCCTTTATCATCTCACCTGTTGGTATCTGGATCCCGTTACTTCTGCTCAACCTACCCCTCCTCATCACAATGACTCCACATTTACCAATACCAAACTGCATACATATATCACTGCTGAAAATACGGACAGTGTCAACAAGCACATCCAACTCCTTCTCACTTTTCCCGAAGAGCTTAAGATCGTCCATGAAGAGGAGGTGATTGATGGTAAGCTCTCCCCTTCCCAACTTGTATCCTGCTCTCACTTTTCGCAGCATAATGGTCAAGGGCATCAGGGCAAGGACAAACAACAGAGGGGACAGGCTATCTCCCTGGAAGATACCTCTCTTGATCTTCACGCTTCCCAAGGATACTCCAGTTGATGTCAACTCTGTCTCCCAGGACCCCATACTCCTGCCCAGCAACTGTCTGATGTTATCTGCCACCCTGAAGATCTCCAGGCTTTTGGTGATCCAGGAATGAGGCACCATGTCAAATGCCTTTCTGTAGTCTATCCATCCCATGGCAAGATCAGTGTGTCTCCTCCTGCAATTCCCCATTACCATCTTATCAATAAGCAACTGGTCCTTTGTACCACGTGACTTCTTTCGGCATCCTTTCTGTTCGTCCGGCAACAAGTTGTTTGTGTGGAGGTGATGGTAGATTTCCTCAGACACAATGCTCGTCAACAGTTTCCACATTACGGGCAGACATGTGATAGGTCTATAGTTGGTAACATCATTACCCTTGATTCGGTCTTTCATTATCAGAACTGTGGTACCTTTTGTCAACCACTCTGGCACCTCACCCGACACCAAGCAGTCATTGAACATGGCCGTCAGCTTCGGGTGGAGGGATGTTAAATGTTTAATCCAATACCCCTGCACACCATCTGGGCCTGGTGATTTCCAGTTGGTTAGTTTTTTGGCTTGCCCCTTAAGAGTTTCAACTGTGATACTCAAATCAGTCTGTTGCTGTGCCTGCTCACCGATCTCCCTCTGTACTGTCTCAATCCACCCTGCCTGGGCATTGTGTCTAACATCCTGCTCCCATATTCCTCTCCAGAATGTTTTAGCTTGTTCCGCCCCAGGGATCAAGTCGTTGCCTCTTTCTTTCCCCTCAAGCTGTCCAAACAGCATCTTCTGGTTGTTGTCGAACATGCGGTTCTGTTTATACTGACTGACTCTGTTCTCGTATCGCCTGATTTTGGCACTCTTTGCTACAATGCGTTGCTTCAATTCCTCTATGATAATATTTAGCTTTTTACTCCTAGTTTTGTATTTTATTTCCAGTCTATTTTTAGTGCCTATGTTTTTTAGTGTCCCATTCAGTAGTGACTCAAGCTTTCCTATGTCATTTCTCATTTCCCCGATTTGCCCACTCAGTCGCTTCCTCCACCACGGCTCTGCTCTTTCTTGTCTGTTGTTTCCTCTCGCTTTTATACCAAGTAGTTTCCTCACCGTATTTGCTGTTGCTTTGAGGATATTGTTGCACTGGTGAAGACTCCTCGCCTCAAGGTATGGGATGACTTTGTTTACCTTAGCTGTTGTTTCTTTTAACTTTTTCCTGTCTACAAATCTTAGGTTCATAGGTCTCCCACTATCATTGTTCAACTCATCTACCACTAAATTTAGGATGTCAACCGAATCTTGTCCTAGCCCGTCAGCATTCATCTCCTCAGTGGCCGTATCTCTGTTCCAGGTATTATTTATCTCAGTATTCAGATCATTGTCTGCTTCGGGTGGTTCCTCCGTTCTCAGGACCTCCTCACCTTCATTTCCCGCCGGCTCGCTTGTCTGGCATACTACACCCGCCATCTCCAAGCCATTCTCTCTGCTCAGTTCTTCCAGTTCCAGCTCGCTTATCCACCCATTAGTTCTTATTACCCGAGCCTGCCCGGCCAATTTTTGTTCATCTAATTTAAATAAACCAATCTCGTTCCAGATGTTATGCATCCGTCTCCTGTAGCCCCTCTCCTTGGGGTTACTTTTCAGGTAGCATTGCATAACAGTTCTATTCAATTCTTTCGTCCAGTTGGTTCTGGCCCCTTTCCTTCTTCTTCTTCCTCCAACATCAGCAGTATTTGGTTGACAGTCAGGTTCCTGCTGCTGAGCCAGGGGGCACCTGTTGGGTGAGAGTCTGTCACATGACGTTCTAGTCTCCATTTCACCGTTATTCGAACTGTTTATGTTCGATATTTAAACACTCTTATCGAGGATTGGCGAATGTATGTTTACATAGCCATCTGTGGATCCGCCATCCCACCTGGCCCTTGTGTGGCATTATCACCACGCTGTATACGGACACACATAAACAAACAAACACACGGGCAGAAAGGGCCCCAAAAATGAATAAGCATAAGTTTCATTGTAATGTAGTATTCGAATGTCTGACTTAGTTTTTGTTTTTTAAGTTTTACTTTTTCCCCCCTCTTCTCTGTCCGTCCGCCTGCTTCTCTCTTCATTCTTATTTTCTTTACGTTTTTGGGGTTTCTTTTTTTGTTTTTGTTTTTCTCTGTTTTTCTCGTTTTTTACTGTTGTTGCTGTGCTGCTTTTGTTGTTTGTTTTTTCTTTTTTCTTTTGAGTCTATCTATATATTTTGATGCCTTCCTCTTTGTTAGTAGTAGGAATTCTATAATGTGGAAGTGGTAGCCAGCAGAGACTGGCGGCGTTGGCGATACTGAGACAGTGGTGGTGGTGATGTCGATACCGAGGCAGTGGTGGCGGTGATGCGACCGTATTACTGTAGTGATGGTGCTGTAGCGGTGGCAGCAGCAGTGAAGGAGTCAGGGGGTGGTGGCGGCGGTGATGGGATAGTGGTGGTAATGATGGCCGTAGTGAGCGGTGGCGGTGAAGGTGAAAATGCTGTTGTGTTTAGTGTACACAGATGATGGGGTGGGTGGTGTATCTAGTTTCTGGTGTTGGTGAGTTTCGCTGTCCTATATAGTGTAGCCAGAGGAGGGGGGGGGGGGTTCTTCTTCTTCCATTTATAGCCATTTTATTTTATTTATTTTTTTTTTTTATTTTTTTTTATTATTATTATTATTATTATTATTATTATTATTATTATTATTATTATTATTATTATTATTATTATCATTATTATTACAATAATAACTGTCAAGCTTCATGCCTCAAATGTTGGGAAATTTTAATCAGACATTCATTTCTTACCACTTTCATGATCATGATCCTTTATGACCACTGCTAAGCACGTGACCAAACGTCACAAGTATGACTATTCTAATTTTGAAGATGGTGCTGTATAAGTGTCTCAAAACATTAATACATAAAAGAAAACCTGTTCCCTACTTATACAAATATATATATATATATTTGTAATGATGCATATATGTATGCGTGTGAGTGTGTCTGTAGATGTGTGAAATGTCCTATGTGAGATAATCAGGATTTTATTATCAAGAGTTATATCCCTTGCATTGTTAAATCGGCTTTTTGTATACGATATGTTTTTGAAAAAGTTTGTGATTTTAATTTATCTACACTGACCTATATTGTATTATCTAAATAGTATTGTCGTTTTTTATGTTAAAGATAACAAAGGATTGACGCTAAAGATAAAAAAAAAATGGCACAACTGACAAACACTAGTCTCGTGTATTTTAACTACGTAAGAACATCAGAGATATAATCAAGACTAAAAACTTTCATTATGGAAAACTTCCGTTTTATTGAACATATTTTAAATATCAACTTTAGTATTGAACAGCATTTTCTTCAAATCAGGCTAGTTTTGTGATGCCAGTGCCCTTACTGTCGTGTGTGTCAAAGAGAAAAGAAGGGTGAATGCTGAAACTATTTACAATCTCGATTATGTTTCAATAATGAAAGTATTTAAAGAAAAAAAAAAAATCTTCCGATTATACCTATGATAGTTTCCCCTACTTATGACACACAACCATCAATCCATTCTAAATTACCATGATAATTAAATGTGCATATTTTACTTGCCACTTGCACAACATTCTCTCAAACATCGAATCATCTAATCAGTGCTTAATCTTGATTGCAGTGTAAACATGGTTATCAAAGTATGGCATTATTTGCCTTGGAGTGTGTGTATAGAAATAACAGTTGGATGTTTGTCAATCCTCCCTCTTTTGCTCTCATATATGTATATAATATACATACATATATATATATATATATATATATATATATATATATATATATATATATATATATATATATAGAAAGATTTGAATGGATACAGTTTAGTTGAAAGGAATTTATTGACACGTGTTTCTATAACAGTTACATAACCTAAAACAGCTGCTATCAACAAACTTTTAGTTATGCAGACATTCAATATTTCAATGTTATTATTTACTGTCATTTCATCAGAATAATATTACTGAGGACCTATTTAGTTTTTATAGAGAATATTAGGAGGGAGGGGTGAAGTTGTTAGAAGAATAGTTGAAGGACCGGTTTTTCGATAGCAGTGAGAATTCTTGGTGGCAGTGAGTAATTAGATTCCCATCTGTTGTTTTGACATTTTTTTATAGAATATATTATTGGTTATTTTTCTAAATCTATAGAAGGATTAGAGATAGTAAAGATATGCGTGGTTGGTTTTGTGTTTGCACTTAATTAACATTCAGACTTAAATTTTTCTTTCAAGTGTACGTATCCTTTCACCCACGCATTCACACACAAATATATTTGCACACCTCTACAACATACATATACTCACAATTCACATATTCATACTTACATATATATACACATGCATACACATATATATACACACATGTATTCATGTACATACATACGCGCTCATGTGTATACATTTTCATACTCAACTTATCTTTATATACACACGTATAGACACACACATATATACATACATACTCTAGTCCATGTGTACACACATACACATACATACACATCCATATACACATATATACATACACATATACATATATATATATATATATATATATATATATATATATACATATATATATATATATATATATATATATATATATATATATATATATATATATATATATATATATATATATATATATATATATATATATATATAAGCACTTTAATACATGAATACACTTACATCTAACTATACACATCAAACATATATATATATTTACTTATTTATATACATTTTCACATATATATACATACTTATGGACGTTTTTAGACACATTCATTATCGCATATTTGTACCTATTCTCATCAGCATATCTTTCCATTATTAGTATGGTAATTTAAGGTTATTAATATATGTTGAGAAGAGATTGTTTTTATATTTTTCTAACTAGATTAAGGTTTATATAGTTGGGGTATGTCCCTCTTTTATGTAATATTCGGCTTGTAGTGGGAAAAAAGGGTTTTAGTTCTGTGACGGCAGAATAATGTTCGTTCAATTCTGTTATTCAGCAGTTTCTTCTTGTGTGTGATTATGTAATAAATCTCAAGATTACACAATTTTTTTCCCACTACAAGCCGAATATTACATAAAAGAGGGACATCCCCCAACTATATAAACCTTAATCTAGTTAGAAAAATATAAAAACAATCTCTTCTCAACATATATTAATAACCTTAAATTACCATACTAATAATGGAAAGATATGCTGATGAGAATAGGTACAAATATGCGATAATGAATGTGTCTAAAAACGTCCATAAGTATGTATATATATGTGAAAATGTATATAAATAAGTAAATATATATATATGTTTGATGTGTATAGTTAGATGTAAGTGTATTCATGTATTAAAGTGCTTATATATATATATATATATATATATATATATATATATATAT
Organism: Eledone cirrhosa; assembly: GCA_964016885.1. Taxonomy (NCBI): domain Eukaryota; kingdom Metazoa; phylum Mollusca; class Cephalopoda; order Octopoda; family Eledonidae; genus Eledone; species Eledone cirrhosa. The sequence continues at coordinate 246,297,213 of OZ024743.1, read as the reverse complement.
ATATATATATATATATATATATATATATATATATATATATATATATATATATATATTATGAAGAGAGAAGAAACATTTAGATATAATTGGTAATAAAATGTATCATACCTAAACTGCTCCTAAATTCCTCGACTACGTAGTTTCGTGGCATAAACAAAAACAATATATCAAAGATATAGAGTCCTTGCGAGGTCTGCCAACTTATCAAGAGGATACCTCATTTTACTAGTCTCAAGAACGCGTCTACACGACGTGAGAAAGAATCCCAAAAGGCGGAGGGGGAGATAGTCACGCGATATAACGGTCGAGAAACAGAGCTAAGCCTCTTATAACCACGAAGAAAATACCACAGAGGCGGAGGGGGTATTCATATCGAGGCCGCAGAAGAGGTAGTGAAGAAGGCGAGAAGTACGAGTAATGGAAGCTTTCCAGTTGTCCCCACACTTCAAAGATTGCTCGACCAGAGGGAGTTATTAATATATTTAGAAACACACAGATACATGCGGACACACACATATATACATGAATGCATCCGCACCCAACTGCGAGTTAAGGGTGCCAACTTCACCGATGTTGCTCAATGAATGACTGGGACAGACCAATTCAGTTTGAACCAGACTGAACCAGTATCAGAGTTAAAAATACATTATGAAGAGAGAAGAAACATTTAGATATAATTGGTAATAAAATGTATCATACCTAAACTGCTCCTAAATTCCTCGACTACGTAGTTTCGTGGCATAAACAAAAACAATATATCAAAGATATAGAGTCCTTGCGATGTCTGCCAACTTATCAAGAGGATACCTCATTTTACTAGTCTCAAGAACGCGTCTACACGACGTGAGAAAGAATCCCAAAAGGCGGAGGGGGAGATAGTCACGCGATATAACGGTCGAGAAACAGAGCTAAGCCTCTTATAACCACGAAGAAAATACCACAGAGGCGGAGGGGGTATTCATATCGAGGCCGCAGAAGAGGTAGTGAAGAAGGCGAGAAGTACGAGTAATGGAAGCTTTCCAGTTGTCCCCACACTTCAAAGATTGCTCGACCAGAGGGAGTTATTAATATATTTAGAAACACACAGATACATGCGGACACACACATATATACATGAATGCATCCGCACCCAACTGCGAGTTAAGGGTGCCAACTTCACCGATGTTGCTCAATGAATGACTGGGACAGACCAATTCAGTTTGAACCAGACTGAACCAGTATCAGAGTTAAAAATACATTATGAAGAGAGAAGAAACATTTAGATATAATTGGTAATAAAATGTATCATACCGCCTTCTTCACTACCTCTTCTGCGGCCTCGATATGAATACCCCCTCCGCCTCTGTGGTATTTTCTTCGTGGTTATAAGAGGCTTAGCTCTGTTTCTCGACCGTTATATCGCGTGACTATCTCCCCCTCCGCCTTTTGGGATTCTTTCTCACGTCGTGTAGACGCGTTCTTGAGACTAGTAAAATGAGGTATCCTCTTGATAAGTTGGCAGACCTCGCAAGGACTCTATATCTTTGATATATTGTTTTTGTTTATGCCACGAAACTACGTAGTCGAGGAATTTAGGAGCAGTTTAGGTATGATACATTTTATTACCAATTATATCTAAATGTTTCTTCTCTCTTCATAATGTATTTTGAACTCTGATACTGGTTCAGTCTGGTTCAAACTGAATTGGTCTGTCCCAGTCATTCATTGAGCAACATCGGTGAAGTTGGCACCCTTAACTCGCAGTTGGGTGCGGATGCATTCATGTATATATGTGTGTGTCCGCATGTATCTGTGTGTTTCTAAATATATATATATATATATATATATATATATATATATATATATATATATATATGTATATATATATATATATATATATATATATATATATATATATATATATATATATATGTATATGTGTATGTATATATGTGTATATGGATGTGTATGTATGTGTATGTGTGTACACATGGACTAGAGTATGTATGTATATATGTGTGTGTCTATACGTGTGTATATAAAGATAAGTTGAGTATGAAAATGTATACACATGAGCGCGTATGTATGTACATGAATACATGTGTGTATATATATGTGTATGCATGTGTATATATATGTAAGTAAGTATGAATATGTGAATTGTGAGTATATGTATGTTGTAGAGGTGTGCAAATATATTTGTGTGTGAATGCGTGGGTGAAAGGATACGTACACTTGAAAGAAAAATTTAAGTCTGAATGTTAAATTAAGTGCAAACACAAAACCAACCACGCATATCTTTACTATCTCTAATCCTTCTATAGATTTAGAAAAATAACCAATAATATATTCTATAAAAAAATGTCAAAACAACAGATGGGAATCTAATTACTCACTGCCACCAAGAATTCTCACTGCTATCGAAAAACCGCTCCTTCAACTATTCTTCTAACAACTTCACCCCTCCCTCCTAATATTCTCTATAAAAACTAAATAGGTCCTCAGTAATATTATTCTGATGAAATGACAGTAAATAATAACATTGAAATATTGAATGTCTGCATAACTAAAAGTTTGTTGATAGCAGCTGTTTTAGGTTATGTAACTGTTATAGAAACACGTGTCAATAAATTCCTTTCAACTAAACTGTATCCATTCAAATCTTTCTATTTTTCTCCGGATTACTTTTGGAACTACAACTGGAACCGTCGAGCAAACTCTACGTGAGCTGATAATCTACTGTGTGTAATATTTATATTACAACACAACGGAAAATACTGTATATATATATATATATATATATATATATATATATATATATATATATATATATATATATATATATATATATATATATGAGTGTATTATATATGAGTGTATTATATAATAAGGATTTTGATCGATATCCAGTGATTTTGATCTCATTGTTTACAATTTACTCAACAAATTCATTTGGAGCACACACATAGGATTAATTGTAAGACAACATTCCCAGCCAGAAGCCTAAGCTATGAAAACTGTAATTATTTAACGTCCCTTTTCCTACACAAGCGAGTTGTCCCATTGTGAAACAAGTCAGATCTGGTGACTGTGCCTTGCTCATACAGAACTGTTTCTGGTTTGGTTTCTACGGCTGGATGCTCTTCCTAACACCACCCATATTTGCAGTGCGGACTGGCTGCCTTTTATTGTGGCACCAAAATGACCAAACTGGCAGGTTGAACTGGGTTCTTTTTTCATAGAGTCACCAGCACAACCACTCTTCAGGATGTACTGGGTGCTTTTTGTCTTGTCACCAGCATGACCAGTTTACAGAGTGGACTGGATGCTTATTTGTCATATCACCAGCATGACCACAGTACAGGGTGGACTGGGTGCTCTTTTGTTATGTTACCAGCATGAGCACCTTACATGGTGGACTAGGAGCTTTTCTTGTGTCACCAGCATGACCACCTTACAGGGCGAACTGAGAGCTTTTAGCTATTTCAGTAGCATTATTGGGGAAACATGTCTAGTTTTCCATGCTTATATGCATGGGTCAGACAAGAGAGGTGTATCTGATGTGGAAAGTGAGAGGTGGGGTGGGGGAGGATGTGGTGTATATATTCAGGATGGAGATTGGAGAGGTAGGTCTAAGATAAAGTACTTAGCTGGTGAAGGGAGGAGTGTTAAGACGTGGGAGGTGTATGAAATGTCGGTAGAAATGTGATGCATACTAGTGTCCTCTAGATGTTTGTTTCATCTCATGCACATGGGTTTTCTAAAGTACTGCATAACGCCAGAGATCTCGAGCCTGTGTCATCACCTTTGGGAGGTTTAAATGTGTTAGGTCAACTTTTATCACTTCATCTTATGCTTTCCTAGGTCTTCCTGTTCCATAGTTACCTACAACTTCAAGCGCCCTGTACCTTTATATATATATATATAATATATATATATATATATATATATATATATATATATATATATATATATATATATATATATATATATATCATTTCTGAATTTGTTTAGTAAGATTCTTTATCTGAAAACGTGTGTTGAAACCGATATTGTTATACTTTGGGAGGGTCATGTTGCCAATAAGAAACACACGTACCAGTTGCTTTCACTCCAATTTATTATAAATTAAATTTATAAATTTAAGAATTTATAAATTTCCGGTTGGTTGGTTCCACAACCGGATGGTTGTTCATATATTGTCAAAGGTCTTTCGTCACACATTCTGTGACCTCTTCAGTGAGTGGGGATTCTTTTCTTTGTTTTTGTGCCTCTCCTTTGTTCTGTCATATGCCATCTTGTTTTTGTGTGTGTTGTGTGCTTAGTTTGCGCATGTGTTACATCCAGGTGTCTGTGTGTGTTTATATTTGTTTATTTATTTGTTTATTTACATGTTACTGGTTGGTTGTTTGTTCTATGTGTGTGTGTGTTTTCATTTTGTCCTTAATTGTAAGTTGTGATGTTGCTATTCCATTCATGTTTTCTATTTAATTTTGGTTGGAGTTCATTTATGTTTATTGCCTCTGTGATTTGTCTAAACATTGTGTCTTTTCTGTGTGTAGATTCTAATTTTATTTCTATGTTCTCTAATTTACCCTTATGTTCTATTATAGCATGTTGGTGGAGGACAGATGATTCTTTTCTATCTTGAAGCTCTCGCCAGTGTTCATTTATCCGTTCTCCTATACTACGAGCTGTCTCACCTATTTACACTATATTCTTATCTCTACATTGTCCTTCAGTACATCTTATGCTATATACTACATTTCTAGTTTTACACTTAATATGGGGGCTTAGTTTACAGATTATACATTTCTTATCTATACAGGGAGGTCTTTGAAAAGGGTATGTATTGCTAATAAGTGTTTTTATGGAGGTACCTGGTCTTTCTACTATCTTAATATTGAGTTTATGTTTATCTAGGGCCCTTCTAAATTTGTAAACTAATTCAACTCTAGGGGTTGTATTGATGAACATTACACTCTGGTATTTATTGCTATCATACCATGAGTTTATTCTATTAACCTTATTCCTAGTTCTTTCTATTCTATTCCAAAATTTGCTCCTATACAAGGGGCAGATCCCATTTGTATCATTATTTACCATTTTTTCCCATTTGGTTCTGGCTCCTCTATATACTCTGATTTTATCTCTCTGATTGTAACTAGAGAAATGCATACGGTGGATGAAGTGTTGTATGTGTCTCTCTAGTTCTTTGGGGTTGCACATGCGGGACACATTTCTCATCACCCGTACCAAATCCGCAATCAGTATGTTGATTTTGGTGTGGTTCGAAACAGCTGAGTTTCGGTGGATCAGATATTTGGAAGTCGTGGGTTTGGCATAATGGGAATGGAGGATTTGTTTTTTGTTATTAATGGTTTCTAACCAGAGTTCTGTGTCTAGTACAGGTAATCGATGGTTGGGGTGTTTGCTTGGGTAGTCTATAGTAACTCTAATACTCTGGCCGATGGAGTTAGCTATTTGCTGGATGCTTTCCATGGTATTTTTCTCTAATTCCTGACTGTTCTCTAGTGGGGGTGTTTTTACTACGATGTTTATATCATCAACGTAGCGGGAGTACATTATCAGGGTTAAGGGGTCTTCTAATTGTTCTTTAAGTTTAAGTCTATTGTCCCACCATACCATGAATAGGTTAGCTATGTCACCTGCAATGCTAATACCAATGGCTGCTCCCTCCTCTTGGGCATATGTTTTCCCATTAAATTTGAACATATGTTCCTTAAGGGTTAATTTTATATTGGCCCCCACCGCATGTGCAATCATTTTCTTTAGTTCATCGTGGATTTTTGGGGTCCGTATGGCTTTGGTCCACCCGTTCCATCTATCTGTGTGGGTTTTCTTGGCCATTGAGGTAATGGTAGGTGGTCTGCCTCTTGCTGGTCTTATAGGGCAAAGGTTGCTAAGATCATATGTATCTAGATAATCATTACTATAGGTAAGTTTAAGTAGGAGTCCCAGCTCACTGGTATCAATCCCACGGAATTCAATATTGCTCTCACTGATCATTTCTACGCATTTCTCCACAGCAAAATCCACGTCAATGGATGGATATAGGGACACAACATCCATACTACCTATTATACAGTTTGTTAGGTCCCTAGATCGGTTACTTTCGCTGATTCTGCTGAGGAGGTCCTCCGTGCTGTCACATATATCTGGGGACATTTCAATGATGGGGCGTATGATCAGGGAGAGGAAGTAGGAAAGTCTATAGTTACTAGCAATGTTAGCTCCACAGACTGGCCGTGTTGGTGGTCCTGAGACAGGGTCACTGCTCGTTTTATGGTCTTTTCGAAGCCCATACAACGCTGGCACGTCATTGTTCCAGGCCTGGAAGTTGTTGGCAGTCCTTTATTGGGCTGCATTATGTTTGTCCACATCATCATATGGGCATTGAGGGTTTTCTCCCTATCCTCATGCTCTTGTGGTGTTACTTCTCTTGTGTTAGTGATGTGAGGTTACATTGCCTGGATGTAGTCTGACAGACTGTCAACCAACATCCTGCCAGACTTGTCTGTTGGAAAGCATGCAATCTCTCCATTACGTGAGCGCTGCATTAGCTTACGCAAGCCATTTGCAGATTTTTCTCCCAGTTGCTGGGCATCCATTCTATTTTGCTTCTTGCTATACTGTTCTATAATATTTCTAAGTTTAGATCTAGCTATACTAAATTGTGCTTCTGTTTGTTCATCGGCCTGCAACGGCAATTGCGTGCGTTTGTTAAAAGCTAAAGTCGTAGCGTGGACTCGTCGTAGGTCGAAGGACATATCGGAAGGATTATAAAACGTAGAATTCCAGGCTGCTGCTTTATGTGTACTATTGCTATTGTTATTGTTAGTTGTGTTGTTTCTATTTCTATTTCCACCAACAGCCTCATGGTTGTTTCTATGTCTCTCATTATTACTCCTGTTTCTTTCCTCTGGCTCATTGTTATTATCTACTCTATTTTGTGTGTCTGTGTGTTCGTCCTGGTTATTTTCTCTGTCAGTATCGATAGTCTCCCTTCTTCTTTCAATCCCATTACTTCTGTGTTACTGTCATTACCTGTTTTCTGTGTCTGTGTGTTTGTTAAGATTGTTGTGGTGGTGAGAGGCATAGAATGTGTGTGTTGTTGTTGATGTTGTTGATGTGTGTTGTTATTGTTGATGTGTGCTGTTGTTGTTGTTTATGTCTGTGTGTCTGTTGTTGTTGTTTCTGAGTATGTTATTATTGTTGATGTGTGTTGTTGTTATCGTTGTTTGTGTCTGTTGTTGTTAGGATGTGTGTGTGTGCGTATGTTGTTACTTTTGTTTTTGAGGCTCCAACGTAATTTTGTAAATGATTTTTCTATTTCTGACAAGCATTTTATCATATTTACCTTATTATATGTGGCATATTTAGGTGGTAGCTGTAATATCGATAATTCTTCAGAGTCGACTGTAGTGTTGCCGTATATATTTGTGTTATTGTTGTTGAATTCATCTGTTAATGAGATGTCGGCCATGTTTATACCGTCAATCTTGTCAGGATATCTATCGCTATTCTCTAAAGGTTCTTGGTCTAGTTTCATCTGTTTGAGCCACCTTAATTTCTTGTTAAAGTGCTTGTCACATTCTTGAACAATGTACTTTTCTTCAAGACATATAAGGTTTATAAATATTAATTTTTCTCTTGGTGTGGTGATCTTAGTTATTTCTTGTATTAGGTTATGCTTATGTTTTTCTTGATGACTTAATTCTCTGTAAATCTTCTTTTTTATGTTTAGAATTAGTGTTCGTTTTAGCCTATCTGCTTGCTTTTTGGTAAGTTGTAATCTTCTTACATCGGTGTTGATGGTATTGGTGTAAACTCGGGACGAGGCACATTCTTTTATGAAGTGTAGTTATATATATATATATATATATATAATATACATATTCAAAACAGGGGGTGCACAGGGCAAAGACAACAGAAAAATGGACAGTTCCATCACCTATATATATAAAGTTAGTAAGTAGGAAAGAAGATAGGGCCCTGATCCCATTGGGGAAGTGGCTTTGCTCAGTATGTAGAAAAAGAGTAGATATAAACTCTATAGGATGTGTGTAGATGTTTAGGATCAATTGATAGTAAGAGTATCATATAGCTGGTATAAACCTTTTCCAATCCCAGGAAGGATCCAAAGAAGTGTTTGATATGTGATATAATTAACAGTGGAAGAGGGTGCTCTGAGAGCATAGTAACTAGAAAAAGGACAGGATGGAAGAGGTTTAGTGAACTAATACCTCTGTTGATAACAAAAGGTTTCTCCCTATGAACAAAAGGTCAGTTGTATGACCCTTGTATGTGATGAGCAATGCTGCATGGTAGTGAAACATGGGCAGTGAATGCAGAGGATATGCTCTGGTGGATGTGCAATGTTAATGTGTTGGAATGACAAAGTATGCATGAACTGAGAGAGAAACTGAGTATAAGAGTAATCAGATGTAGTGTGTCTGTGATGGTATGGACATGTGATGTGCATGAATGATGATCGAAATGTCAAGAAATCCTTAGGCAGGGTGGTGAGAACTAATCTCAAATTACTGAAGCTCAGAGAAGAGATTACAAAGGAATGTGACAAATGGAGAGATGCTGTGCTGAAAAAGAAGATGATAATGTTGATATATCATCATCATCATCCTCGTTTAACGCCCATTTTCCATGCTAGCATGGGTTGTCCTATTTGAGGCAAGTCGGGTCAGATGACCATGTCTTGCTCATACAGATCTGTTTCTGGCTTGGTATCTACAGCTGGATGCCCTTCCCAATGCCAACCACATTTACAGTGTGTGCTGGGTGCTTTTTGTTGTGACTCTTACATAAGCACTTTACAGTGTGGACTAGGGACTTTGGTGGGGGAGGTATGTGGGGATTGACGAGGTAGAATATGTGAGGAGGCGGAATGTTAGGACATAGTGGGGAGTTAGGATGTAGGAAGTGTATGGAAGAGTGGATGGAGGCAAAGGTGGTACTTACTAGATGTATGTTTTGCCTGTGCTCACGGGAAGGTGAGTCTTCTGTACTACACCAGAGATCTCGGTCATGTGTCATCACTTTTGAAAGGCGTAATTGTGTAAGGCCACCTTTTATCATCTCATCACAAGTCCTCCTGGGTTTCCCTATTCCATAGCTTCAATCAACTTTGAGCACACTGCACCTTTTTATACAGCTGTTGTCCTTCATACACATAATGAGTCCATACCAATGCAATCTCTTCTTCTTCACACTGCATCTGATCCCTCTTATACCTTGTTTCTTTCTCAGTTCATTTATGCTTTGCCATTCGTGTATATTACTATTACACATCCATTGGAGCAAGCAGGCTTCATTTCTTTCCAATCTTCGTAGGTCCTCTGCACACAGCGCTCAGATCTCACTATCATGTAACATTACAGTTTGTATACATGCATCATACAATCTGCCCTTCATTTTGAGGGAAAAACATTTTGTAGCTAACAGTGTTAGTAGCTCCCTGAACTTTTTCCATCCTGTTCTTACTCTGGCTACTGTACTTTTGGAACTCCCACCTCCACTGCTAATTTTGTTACCTAGGTAACAGAAACTGTTGACTATTTTTACAGAGCTCTCTGGGCATTTGAAGGAGCTACTATCCTGTGGGCTCTTGCTACATACTGCACTTGTGCATCAACCACATATAAAACCTATGTTCTTAGATAGCCTGCATCTTTTGTGTACCCATAACTTGTATTTGGGACATAGGTTGGAATTTCTACCTACTCCTTTCTTGTACACTGAGGGGATTTGGGCTGTTTTCTTTTCTACATCATACTAGGACTTCAGTCTTTGACAAGTTAACTTTAAGACCTTTTGTTTTGATTCTAGGCCATGCTTCCAGGTTTGAAATGTCTTCTCTCATTCTGCCATAGATTCAGTTATAATGGTTAGATCATCCTCATACAGAAGTTCCCATGGGCAGCCAGTCTTAAACTCTTCTGTTATAGCCTGTAGGGTGATAATAAACATGAGAGGACTAAGGACAGAGCCCGGATGGACACCAACCTGCATGCTAAATTCTTCACTATAGTCATTGTTAATTCTAACCATGCTGACTGTTCCTCTATACATAGCTTGTACAACCTTGAATATATATATATATATGTTAAGTATTTCCGAAGAAAAAGCAAAGGAAAAAAGAGTGCTCTATGTATAGAACAGAGCTATTTAATTAGAAAGTGAACAACACAATATATAACTACTCCATTACCAAAGGTTTCAGGACCCTAGACAGTATTAACATACGTCTATAACCCCTCTGTCTGATGAACGATCTATAGTGTTTCCAAAGAAATAGTTCAAAGAAAAAAAGTGCTATATGTAATGTACAGAGCCAAAATATATGATCTCAACACAAATGCATTCTACCTAAGGTTTCAAACTTCAACCAGGATAATGCATAGATAATCCTATTTTGGTTCTAGTTGAGATAATTAATCTACAACTATGTCTGTTATTAAAGTTCTATTTATATTTTTTCAGTGTGATATAAGCATTATGTTTAACAAAGATTTCAGACAAAACTTATGGATAGAGCAAAGCTGATAGAGGGTGATCTGGTGGTGTAACAGCACTGAGGATAGCACAGTGGAAAGACAGGCATGGGAATATTTGAAAAATTGGTGTAGCAAAGAACAGTTCCAGGTAGCTAAAAGAAGCTAGACAAGTGGTATACATAGCACACAAAGAAACTGAAAGCTTGAGGTTTGCCAACATCTTGTGTTCAAAATGACACTGGTGCACTTAGCATCACTGATGCTCAAAATAAAGAGATCTGGACATGCTATTATGAGACGTTGATGAATGTGGAGAATGATTGGAAGAAAGAGAGACTATTCCCAACTGACCCAGCAGATGGACCAGCTATCGAAATTGACAGTCATAGAGTCAAAAGACCAAGCAAGGAAATAAAAAATAGTAAAGCTACCAATCCGTCAGAACTAGTTACTGAGATGCTGAAATCCTATAGGGAGGTAGTTGAACTAGTCATCTGAGTAATCAATCAGGTAATACATGATGAAATCATACCCAATAATTGGCATAGCAGTAAACTCATTATTGTTACTGATAATTGTTACAAATGTTGATGCATTAGAAAGGAGCAACTACAGGGGCATCAAATTAATGGATCAAGTTATGAAAGCGATAGAAAGAGTTCTAGCACAACTAATTAGCAAACGAACCAAATTAGATGAGATGCATTTTGATTTTTACCAGGAAGGAACACCACTGATGCACTATTCTACAAGAGTTCCCAGCTAAGTTAAGCCACTATAGCTAGCATTCGTGCAATGGCTGATGTAGTGGGAATCATTGGCTATTCTATGTGGCAATGTTTTTGCTATTTTGTCTGTGAGGTGTGGCTACAATATACTGTCAGTCAAGACTGTAAAGTTTGCCTGTAAGGTGGAATGGCTGATGCAGTCAGTTAAATTGGTCATTCTCTGTAGCAATGTTTTTGCCATCTTGTCCATGGTGTGTAGCTGTTGAGGGATTGTCCCCTCCATCCTTCTGTTTTTGTCATGATAGTGTAAGTATCTTTAGAAAAAATTAGAAAACTAGAATCCTGTTATTGAAATATAAAAAAATAAAAATGAATTAGTTTTCAACAATTCATCAAATGGATTGGAGATAATTGATAGAATTCAGCACCAGGAAAGAAAAAAAGGCAAAATGGCAAATAATTTCTTTTCTTTATTTTATAGTAGTTTTTCTTTTATTATTTTTTTTAAATTGAAGCAAGATGAAAATGTATAAATAAAGAAAAGAAAAAAAATTAAATTAAAAACACTTCACAAAACAAAACAAAAATACATTTTAAAATTATAGAATCTCAATAGTCGGCTGAAGTTATCTCTCTTTGCAAGGGAAACAATTGTCAGTAGTGAGACGAATTTAATAAATTAAGATTTGATATGTTAGCTATATTTTTTGTGTAAGAGGGTCTTTTGTAACATGGATTTATATTTGGTTTGTAACATGGTTTCGTATGTGTTTTGGTATATACCAATACATATTTGTGTTGTCATGTAGATTCAGATGTGTGTTGCATATATCTAGATTTTATCATCGGTTAATTCCAGTGTAGGGAAAACAGATCCTAGAGTAAGCAAATGGAATGCTGTGCAGTATTTCCACCATCATACTATCTTTTTCAAATCGAATGTTGTGCATTTGAGAGACAGAGATACCATTTTTTTTCAAAACAAATTCTAACAAAATTGTAAAAAGTTTAGACCATTTATTAATAAGCATGTGGTGGCAATGGGAAGGGTATCCAGTCCTAAAACATTGCCTCAGAAAGGATCCCATGATGAGTATGAAACCCATTATGGGGCCCACAAGGCTAAACCCTGCATTAACAGGGAAAATAGGTTTTAAATGCTAGTTGTTACATTATTCCAAAATTTTAATAACATTATTCAGGTCCTATGATATGTGTCTAGTAGCCTACAAAATGGTGAAACAGCAGCAGCAGCAGCAACAGCAACAGCAACAACAGAAACAGAAACAACAACAACAACAAAAAAAGAAGAAAAATAAGGGTAGATAATTAAATAAATAATTTTTATATGCTAAGCAATGCTTACTTTGCTTCTTAGAAATACATGCCACTGGTTAACTCACAAATATATGTCAGTGTGTATATATTTGTATTTTAACATAGGTCAACTTTCAGATATGTATTAGTATTTCAATACCAGGGAACTTTCAAATAAATGTCATTGTGTATATATTTATATTTTATCATGGGTTAACTTTCACATGTGTGTTGGCCTCGTAACCAAACACTTACTCCCCTCATTTACATCCCTGATTCCTCTTTCCTTGTCCAGCCATACCAGCATGGAAAGACAGACGTATCTTCCAGACGTCATTCCCCTTAAGAGAGCCTCTCTTGAATCCTCTTCCACAGCAAGCAACATGTAGTTTTCCCCAGCTCTCATCCATCCCTACTCCAATCACTGCCAAATTGAGGGTGACACAATAAGCACCCTAGTATTGAAAAGTGGTAGTGCTTGCACCTCAAAAATGTACTCAGATGACACTGTGCTGATGCCATGCATCTGGCCCACTCTATAAAGCACCTAGTCCACCCTATCAGCTGGGAGTAGCAGTGTCAATAAAATGCCCCCGTTACATGCCACAAAATGGTTGGCATTAGAAATGGCATCCAGCCACAGAATGTATGAGAGAGACGCAGTTATCTGACCTGCCTAACCTCCAAACATGATAACCCATCTAACCCATACAAACAAAGAAAATATATGCATAATAGTGATAGATATATATATAATGATGATGATATGTATATATATATTTTTAATTCTTTCATTACTATATTTCTACTGAAAAACATTGTTGATAATTTTGTTAATAATGAATTTTGAGGGATTTTGTAATATAATTAACTTTTTCATTATTAAGTTGGTGTTTGGAACAAAGTTTCTTACATAAAATTATGATGGAAAATTTTTAGAAAAATATAAACACTTTAAATTAAACAAACCCTATGACCAACGGCAGTTTATGGTAGTTTGATATTAAATGGATTAAGGTTGCCACCAAAATTTTGACCTGAATTTAGCTGATATAATTTTTAGAATATATTATATAACTGATTTATTTTCATTATTACTCTAGGTTGTAGAGACACAATTGAAGATTTGTCTTCTTGTAGTTTATAGGAAACAAATCACCTCAGTAAAATTCACCTCTATCTCTCTCTAGACCACCCAGTTACACTGATTGGAGGATTTAAGAAGCTCAACACCGCAAGATATATTTTCCCAGATCTCTGAAACTCACAGAGGAGATGATGAATGAACGCAGTGAGTGGAGAGATGTTGTGCTGAGAAGGACCCATCCAACCCATGCAAGCATGGAAAAAAAATGGACCTAAAAATGATGATGATGATGATTTACTATATAGTGCACGCAGTCATTAAGCACCTGCATAATTCATCTAGGTGTGACATTTATATACCTCAGTTATTATTAGAACATAACTATATTAGAATATGGCAACTTAAATAGTCAAGTTAATGTGAGAACCAAACTTTGTGTTCATATAAAGTGAGATTGAATCATTTAAAAATATTTAGATCTTATTAGATTGAGGTTGGAATGAAATGAATAGTGTTTTATTTCAAGCTTCCATGAGGAAAGTGGATTCTAAGCTTAAAGCTTAGACCCCCCGCCCTCCCCGCAAAACACATATCTCTATCAAGCAGACTTGCACTATGTATCACTGTACATGGAACAAAGGGCTTCATCAGAGATTCATCATGGCTATAATAACCATTGGTAAGAAATGAATAAAATACATTACATAATTTTTTGTTATTTTGTTAATAACAATTGTGAATAGAAGTCATGATAAAGAACAGAATTGTTTCTTATTCTATGTTGTAATAATGATTTATAAGTTACAAGGCCAGTCATTTTGGTAGAAAGTTGATAAAACATACCCCCTACTGGTTCATAATTTTATCAGTTCTGTAAGAATGAAAGGGGAAGTTGATCTTGACAGGATTTGAACTCAGAATATGAAGAGCCAGAATACATACAGCAATAGCATTTTATCCAATGCTCTGCCAATTTACATTCTATGTTGTAACAATGGTTTCTAATTTAGACACAAGGTCAGCAGTTTTAAGGAGAGGGAAAGTTGAAAATATCAATCCCAGTACTTAACTGGGTCTTTATTTTATCAGTCTGGTAAGGATGATATGGAAAGTTGACCTTGGCGGGATTTGAACTCAAATTGTAAAGAGCTGAAACAAATACCACAAAGCATTTGCCCAACATTCTAATGACCGTTAATAAAAATTGAATTTATTAAAGTCATTACTTTTGCTTTATGATAACTGTTATGTAGAGCTGGCACATGTGTATTTAACACCCTAGGCTAGCCCTACTATGTGAATTTTCTCAAGTGAAATAATCTTGTCTTACAGGTTGGTAAGCTGACAAACCTAGTTTTTGACACTTCTGGCTCTGACCACATTAAGAAAATCACTAAGTCTGCATGTTCCACTACACAGTCAACACTTCCGCCCCCAATCAAATCACACGATAGGTCATAACAACTCTCTTTATTTTGGATATTTCACAACATTGCTATGTGGCAAAAATATTTAGTGATTTATTTATTGATTGCATGAAATTATTATATATTATACAAATTTGCATAAAACTATAGTCTTCTATGATCTTTTAAGGTTCAGTAATGCACATTCTAAAGTCTGAGCCTTAGGCTGCTGCCCAGTTGGCTTAATGGCAGCCCTGCTAATATGAGTAACTAGCTTACAAAGTGACTAACTATAAAATATTGCACTCCCTAAATACATATGGATGAACCAATCAAATTGTGAATATTTGTGATGACCAGAATAAACTCAGGGTTTAAAGTAAAAATGAAGAGGAACAAAAGAATGAATGAGGGCTAGATTCTTTAACTAATGAAATTTCAATGGGATAATGTCATCACTATGCTAAGTCTTAATGGCAAATTACTAAAATCTTAAATGTTGTGAATGCAGTAGATTAAACAAGATTATATAAGGAAAACCTTTAGGGCATCTTACATTGACAACTGCACAGTTATACAATTATATTTATCTTTTTTACAGATTAATAATCTAAGATTGAAAAAAAAAAAAATTATCAGCATCATTGTTTAATATCCACTTTCCCTGCCAGCATATATATATATATATATATATATAGATAAAATTATCTATATATATATATATATATATAGATAAAATACAAATTTAAATAATTTTGAAAACCATACAATGCACTATATATATATATATTAATAGTTTAACCAATACCAAAGAGTTAAAGCATTTATACACTAGTGTATAAATGCCTTAACTCATTGGTTTTATTTAAAGTATTAATGTATAACAGCTCTGCATGACCCTCATTGCATTGAGCTACAAAACACTCTGTAAATGAGTATAATTACTCCCATTAATATTATAACTATATTGTAATATTACTGGTACTATTATATATATATATATATTAATTTATTTATGGGTAAGTAGTGAGTCTTGTTACTCTGGAATTTCACCTGCACTCACAGAGGATTATTGATGCTCAAGGGAAACTCCAGAATAACAACATTCACTACTTAGCCATAATAAATATTTAAACTCTACTTCGGTATTGAGTATTCTTTTTTCCTGTCAGCTACATATGGATATATATATATATATATAAACACATACACATACATGTCATCATCATCATCATCATTTAACATATGTTTTTCCCTGCTAGCAAGTGTTGGATGGATAGGCACAGACCAAGTGAGTATTCAAGTGAAGCTACTGATCTCACAAATTCGCCAGAATCCTGTATCTCCATTGACATTCCCACTCTGTACCAGGTGCTCATCTAGGCTGGGTGCCTGAATCCCACTTACAAAAATGTCTCCGCACTTGACTTTATCATGGCACCAGTACTAGTGGGGCTATCATGTTTTTGACACAGCTGAAGAGTCTTCCCAGCTCTTTGTTTGGTACGTTTTCTACAGCTGGATGCCCTTTCTATCACCAACCACTTTACTGGGTATGTTTATCATGTATATCACCAACACTAGAAAGGTTTCAGTCATTTCATTCAACTGAAGAGCCCTTCCTACTCTATGGTATGTAACAGGTTATGATTGATGTGTTAGGATTTTAGTGGGTGGGGTGATCCTGTGTAGAGTGTGTGTGTGTTAGAATGTGGTGATCTCTGGTAATGTTGGAGGTATTGTGATGATAATAGTTACTGAGAGGGTTAAAACTAGAAGTGATATGATGATAAAAGTTACTGAGGTGCAAGGGTTTAAAACTGGCGTTTAAAATCTTAGGGAGTGAGGTGGGAGTGATTCTAGGTTGAGTGGTGAACCTGGGTGATGTGGGTGTTAGGGTATTCCTGGATGAGGTAGGGGTGGGAGTATACAGGATCAGCACGGAAGGAGTAATACACTTAAATAGCAACTTATTGTAAGTAACTACTTCAGTTGGACACTTTAACCATCATATGAAGAATAAAGTACCCAGGTACACAAACTCAAGGGTGTTTACACTGGGATTTGAACTAACTTGTCTATTGGTAATACAATCTTGCTCACCAAATTATCAACTTCAATTTTTTAACCATTTTGTTACCATATTTCTAATGGAAGATACTCCTTATAATTTTCAAATAACTTGGAAAATAATCAAGAATTTGACTGAAATTAGTAATATAACTAATTTTCTCATAGTTAACAATTTTGTGACTGTATTTCTAGTGAAATAAACTCAATTTCAATTAATTAATGAAGAATTTTGAGGGACTTACTCTCTTACTAATGAAATAAATAATTTTAGTAACTTAATACATGGTACTTATATAAAATTATATCAGAAGATTGTAATTTAACCCTTTAGCATTCACATTACTCTATATTTTCTATTGTATTTTCACAGTAAAGGCTTTATCTCACATAATATCTTAAATAATATCGAATCTATGAGATTTTGATATTATTTATGTTGAGAACAATACTTTAATATCAGTATGAGTGGCCAGTTACAATTGGTTTGAACAGGAAAAGCTGAAAGAATTTTGGCCAAATATGGCCAGTTTAAATGCTAAAGGGTTAAACAAAAACCCTTTAAAATAGATGGTTTTGTTTCATAGAACCCAAGCTGGTTTTTGGCAGGTTGGTATCTAAAGAATTAAGTTGGTATTTGGAATATAATATGATAATGATATTCACATAAAATTATGATGGAAGATTTTTTTTAAAGGTGATGGATTGATAGTATTAGTAGAGAGTTAGACAAAATGTTTTGCAGCATTTAGTTACAACTATCTACATACTGAGTTCAAATCAACTTTGCCTTTCATCCATCTAGGGCCGAGAAAATAAATACCAGTAAACTACTGGGGTTGATATGATTGACATCCTCCTTCCATTGAATTACTGGCCTTGTGCACATGTTAGATAGAAAGAATTATGTTTGAAAACTTTTAGATAAATATAAAATACTTTAACATAAACAGCTTTTTATCATACAACCAGGAGTAATTTCAGGTAGTTTGGTATCAGAAGTGTTAAATGATGGGGTTATGTGGTAGGGAGCATACATTAGATATAGTTAAAAAGAACTGCCGTACAATAATCTTTCAATTTTTCCACCACCTTACAGAAGATGAAATGTTTAATAAAATGTTAATGGAAAACAAAAGAATAAATTTTCTTTGAAAAACAAACAAACAGCTCTTCTACTGCAACATTAAATATTGTATGTTAATGCGTGTGGAAATAAATTACATATCATCATCATCATCGTTTAACGTCCATCTTCCACGCTAGCATGGGTTTGGACAGGAATTTTCCCACTTGAGGCAAGATTGGTTGTCTTGCTCGTATAGGACTGTCTGGCATGTTTTCTACGGCTGGATGCCCTTCCTAACACCAACCACATTTACAGTGTGGACTGGGAGGTTTTTACCGTGTTACCTACATGGCCACATTACAGCGTGGACTGTGTTTTTTTGTCGTGACACCTACACGACCTCATTTATTTAGGACTGGATGTTGTGGTACCAACATAACTTTACATCGGAAAGGGGTGGTGTGGATGGGGTGGGGGTAGTGGGACGGGGGTATATCTTGGTAAGAGGTGCCTACTGACTGTAGGTTTCGCTTTGCACTTAGGTAAGGCGGGTCTTCTGTATTACTGCGTAGTGCCAAAGATCTTGGTCCAGTGACATTGTCTTGGAGAGGTGTCAGTGTGTGAGGTCGGAATTTATCCAGTCGTCCCAGGTTTTTCTGGGTCTGCCTACTCCGTGGCTACCATCTATTTTGATCGCCCTGCACTTTTTTATACAGCTGTCGTCTTTCATGCGCATCACGTGACCATACCAACGTAGTCTTCTCTCGAGTAAACAGCATCTGATCCCTCTTATTCCTAATTTCTCAGTTCATTTATGCTTTGCCGTTCACGTATATTACTATTACACATCCAACGGAGCATGCAAGCTTCGTTCCTCTCCAGTCTACGTAGATCCTCAGCACACAATGCCCAAGTCTCACTGCCATGTAACATTGCTGTTCGTATGCAGGCATTTCATTTTTAGAGAGTAACCTTTAGCGGCCAATAGTGGTATAAGCTCTCTGAATTTTTTCCATCCCGTTCTGACTAGCTACTGTACTTTCAGAGCGCCCTCCACCACTGCTGATTTTGTCACCCAGGTAACGGAAGGTGTCCACTATTTCTATAGAACCATCTGTGCAATGGAATGGGCTAGTATTCTGTGGGCGCTTGCTGCTACTTATTGCACCTGAGAACCGGCCACATATAAAATCTATATAGCTTACCTGTGATCCCACTACATCTTTTATGCACCCATACTTTGCATTTGGGACATAAAATGGAGTTTCTGCCTACTCCTTTCTACTATATTTTTATGTGTGTATGCATGTATGTATATGCATATATACATACACATGCGTGTGTGTACATATATGCACGTCTATATGTGTCATCATTTTACATTTGCTTTTCTCTGCTAACCAGGGTTGTCACAGTTTAAGTCAGTTCTTATATATATATATATATGTAAATGAAATTGTAAATATTTCTTTTTTTTCATCCCTCAATGTAGTATATGTGTGTGTGTATGTATATGTGTATATATATATATATATATACATACATACACACACACACACACACATCTAACTGTACACATAAATGTTGGCTGGAGTGTTAATCTTTAATAACTTACCTCTACATTGAGGGATGAAAAAAAATGAAACATTTAAAATTTCAAGATAATTTTTTTTTTTTATATTTAATTCTTTCTTGCAGTAAAAGCAAATGATAACAGTTAAAGAAACCAATTAATCATTCTTTAAAATTTAGTTTGAAAAGTTCACTTACCCAAAGACTGCATACAATTGAATAT
This sequence comes from Eledone cirrhosa, assembly GCA_964016885.1. Taxonomy (NCBI): domain Eukaryota; kingdom Metazoa; phylum Mollusca; class Cephalopoda; order Octopoda; family Eledonidae; genus Eledone; species Eledone cirrhosa. The sequence continues at coordinate 246,277,227 of OZ024743.1, read as the reverse complement.
ATATATATATATGTATATATAATGGTAAAAAATCGGGAGGTTATATCCATACTAGGTAGAGCACTCAGTCAGGAGGACGAGTTTGGTATTGAGTTAGTTCCACAACAGATTAGCAACCCATACTTGAGGATGTGTGTTTCACACACAACCACACTTGGGTAAAAAATCTGCTAGGTGAAATGCATATTCTCGAGTATGGTTTGTTAATTTGTTGTGGAAATAACTATATATATATAATATATATATACACTCACACAAAGCTGAGTCTAAGTGACTCGCAACTCAGAGTTTCATGTTCCTAATTCTCAGGTGACTGATTTTATAAATTTTTGGATGTACAACATTTATAAATGCTTATATTTATTTTACAGGTTGTTCTATGTCCATATGCGAAACCAATAATTCTTGTCTTGTTTTCTGTGAGACACTAAAATATCCTAAGTGTATATAAAGAGAGATTTATTCACCCTAAGATCAGTTGCCTGAGGATCAAGAATGAGAAACTCCATGTAGCAGCTCACACTGATTCAACTTTAAATAAATATAATTGAGTTCTTTTTTTTTTCTTACTTGATTGCATTTCACACTATTGGGAAACCACACACACACACACACACACACACACACACACACACACACACACACACACACACACACACACACACCTCTCTAAAGTAGGTGTTTTAAATACTAGTGTACATAAAATGTTCAAAGATTAACTAAATAAGTATTCAATACATGTAAGAAAATAAATCATACACCTTTTACACATGCACTGAATACTCATTCAGTATTATATATATATATATATATATACACTGCACACCACATGGAATTAACAATAACCATCACCACCGTCACCACCATAACCAAGAAAATGTAAAGCACCATCACCATTGCAAAATTAAATCAGTTTATTGTCTTCAAAAGATAACTCTAGTGGGAGAGTACATTTATGTGGTTATATGAAGGGGAGTCCATTTGTGGAAGACATGACTCTTGAAGGTAAAAAAGCAGCAATAATAGAAGGAAGACAGCTCAGTGAGAGTGTAAGAGCCAGTAATTGATTAAAAGACAAACATTCATTATAATAAGCAAAGTCAGTAACGAGGATGAAGGATGAGGATAAAGCAGGTAATACCTGGGTTATGAATGTAGCTTATGTGAGGGTTCAACACTAGGCAATATCTGGTTATGAATGTAACTTACATATAGGTACATCAGTAGGGGATACCTGATTATGAATACAGCTTATTCAAGATACAACTCCAAGCAATAGCTGGGTTATAAATACAAGTTATGTACAGGTATAGTATATGTATGTATGCAGCAGCAGGAAATGTACCTGGTTTATGTATGTAGTGTATGTCTGGGTACAACAGAAAACAAAAACTGCGTTATGAATGCAATATATTTATGGAAATGTAGGTATCTATGTATGAATGCAGTGTATGCCTAGGTACAGCAGTAGGGAATATACCTGGGTATCTATGTATGAATGCAGTGTATATTTCGGTACAGCAGTAGGGAATATAACTGGGTTATAAATGCTGCGTATGTCTGGGAAAAACAGCAAGGAATACATGGGTTTTGAAGGCAGCTTATGTCTGGGAACAACTGCAGAAATACCCCGGGTTAGGAATGCATTGTAGGTTTGGGTACAGCAGAGTGTAATAGTTTTTTTTTTTATAACTTTTGTTGATTTCTCCACAGAAATTATGTGCTTTTTTTAAATATTGCACAAAATGTTAAACAATGAAATTATATGGAACATATTGTTTTGTAATATATTCATAGCACCAATATAACAGAATATGGTAAAATTGTACTAAAATATTAAATTTATATATTTTTAAGGCACTTCAAACTTGTAAAAAGAACACTTTTAGAAAAATGAGGAATTTACCCAATATATTTAGTCAAGTGTTGTTATTTTTATACTTATAAATCTATAACCCAACATTAACACGTACGTACGTGTACGTGTGTGTGTGTGTATGTATGTATGTATGCATGCATGTTTATATGTATGTATATATGTATGTATGCATGCATATTGGGGATATAATAAATTATCTCTATTTTCTACATAGGGGACTTTTTCTTCTTGACCCTTTTGCTATATACATATATTGATTATATATATACATATATGTATATACATGTATATACACACACATATATATATATATATATATATACATACACACACAAGCTAGAGACAGAATGCAGGTAAGCCAGTTGGTACAGGCCTACAATTTTGAGGAGGCCTACTTGCTAGTAAGTATATACATGTACATACCTGTAACCCAAACATAAATCATATGTATTATTTAGTTCTGATTACTAAAATACTTAATTGGTAGTTTGAAATGGAGTATATACTTCACAACTGATTTAGGCCTCCCCTCTCTCTTTCACACACATATATATATACATACAGACAGGGGTATATGTTTATGGTATGCAACTAAGATTTCATCTTCCCATTTTCTACACTATGTATAATAAATACTAAGAAGTCTTTAAGCTCCACTGAATATAATAATGACTTAGCTGACTCACTGATGCTTGAATTAAAACTTGATATTATCAAATAAAATAAACAAAGGAGTTTATTCTTGAATAGAAAAGTATTCTGACATATTTTACTTTTGGTAGATTAGTGTCAATAACAATAAAAATAATTCTCTTTTTATTAAGAGCTCACCTAACAATGGTTTCTACTATAAGCACAAGGCCAGCGATTTGGGACGAGGGGAAAGTCGATTAAATCAACCCCAGTGTGTTACTGGTACTTTATTTTATCGATCCCGTAAGGATGAAAAGCAAAGCTAGCCCTGGTGGAATTTGAATTCAGAACATAAAGGGCCATAACTAAATACTGCAAAGCAGTTTGTTCGACGCTCTATCGATTCTGTCAATCCACCTAATAATAGTGTATATATCTCTTCATAAAAGTTAATTTCTATATCAGAAAAAATTTGTTAATACAAGTGGAAGAACATTTAGTAAACAATTTCTAAAAATGTCTTGCTGTTTCAGTCTCAGATCAGCTCTATTGAGTAAACCTGTGACTTAAAACGTTCCAGCCTCGACCATCAAGTCTTTTTGTATATACAGTGTCTGCTTTCTTTTTTTTAGACAAGTTGTTTTGAGGGAAATTTGGCTGCTATTTATAGCAAGTCGAGTGGCCACATAGTTTCTTCTCACTAGGATTATTTCTATATGTGTATTTTGGTATAAATGTTTACATATGTACTTGCTTAAGTATGTGTGCATATATTTGCTATTTCCATATCTTCTATATGATGGATGTCTGTTGTTTCCAACAATGAGTATTACTGTTGTTCGAACAAGAGAACAGACTGCTCATGACATTAAAGTGTAAGTGGCTGAGCATTCCACAGACACATACACCATTAATGTCGCTCTCAGGGAAATTCAGTATAACACAGTGTGGCTCTTTGAATTATACAGGTACAATTCATTTTTGTCAGCTGAGTGAACTGAAGCAATGTGAAATAAAGTGTCTTGCTCAAAAACACAACATGCCATTGAGAATTGAACTCATGATCTTACAATCATGAACTGAACACCCTAACCCTTATACTATGCACCTTCACATATGTTTTTATATAAATGCAGAACTAATAACGTTTTCTCTAATGTATATTTGTCTATATGTCATGTTCATTGTATGTATGTGTGAATGTATGCATAAATGTATGTATGCATGCATGTATGCATGCATGCATAAATGTATGCATGAATGAATGAATGTATGTATGCATGAATGTATGTATTGTGTAGCTCCCATTTTAAATTACAAATTTTCTATTTTATTTCTCATTTAACAATTTTAAAGTAATTTGTCTCTACATATAATGTTTCCTAAGTTTCAATGTAAGATTAGATTTCTAATCTAATGTTAATGTTTAGATTTCCAGAGCGTTACTGTTAGCATAATATATTGGTCAATTCTTTTTAAAAGCACCAAAATGTTTTTGTTTGTGTGTTTTCATTAGAGGTTTTAGCACTAAAGAGATGGTTTAATCTCAGTTTGGAATACATGCACATACAATAAATGAAGAAAGTTGGTAATAACATAAATGAATCAGAAAGAAAAAAAAAAGTAAGAAAAGCATACACACTCAACAAAGATTTTGCCATTGTCGGCAGCTTGTTTTACTGAAGTATCAGGTAATGCTTGTGAGAGTGCTTGGCTGTTCTAGTGCCTCAACCTTGCTATCACGTATAGTAATACCATGAGTGTTTTGGTAAACACCACATTAGTATTCTCTATTGTAGCATCATTGAGGGAATATGAATACCTGTTTCTGTTTTTCTTTCTGACTCATTTTTATTGATTGTATGTGTACGTATTTCAAACTGATATGAATTAAATATAAAAAGATATAAATCCATATCTATTACAAGATGTATCCCATAATTAAATATGACAAGAGATTAATTAATCTCTATGTACTAGAACAAGAGTCAGCAACAAGAGAACCATTGAGGTGTTCTCTATGGGTCTCATATGGTTTCATATATATATATATGAAATAATATATGTGTGGGTCATGGGTAAAACTAAAGAAAAAAAAATCCCATCAAAAGTGGGCCATTATAAAAAAAATGTTGCTGATTCCTGTACAAGATCAACTCCACATAAAATGTTCTAAAATTTTACCATTTAACAAAAAACAAAACAAAAAATAAAATACAAGATAAAAATATACATATATAAAAAACAGTATGGAAAGAAATTTACATGTAATTAATATACAAAATAATTTATATAATGATATAATGATTAAAATCAATATTTTTTCTTTAACACTTTCAAATATCAAATATGGAAAGTCACAGACAAAAAGAAATTGACTGAAAAATTCAGATATTAGATAGTACAAGTTTAATTTTACATTTCACACACACACATATGCGTGCGCGCATACACACACACATATGTGCACACACACACACACACAAATGTACTATTTTTTCTCAATGTAGGTAAAGTTTATGACAGTATATTGCAATAGATCAGATGCCATTACATGTACAGTTAGCATTTTGGTCTTGAAAGGGTTAATAACAAAAGCAACAATAAAAAAATATTAGGTCAGACATTTTAAAGTAAGAGAAGAACAAGTTATTGAAGAATATCTGGATATGTAATAGAAGAAGAACAAAAAGGGAGAGGAACAAAGAGAAGGATGGGGTGGAGTGACAGAAGGGAAGGGCAGAGGGAAGGAGAGAGAGAAGAGTGAAGAGTGAAGGAGAGAGAGAAGAGCAGAAGAACAGAGGTGAATGGGGGGAAGGAACAGACTGTAAGATAGAAGGAAAAAAAAAACAGAGAAAAATACAAGATGAACAACAGAGAGAGTTACAGGTGGAAGGACATAAGAAGACACGGGGATTGATAGGTGGAAGAAATGGCGGAAGAACAGATGAGGAAGGTCTCGGGTGAAAGAACAGAATGAATGATAAAAGAGGAATAACAAAAGGAAAAAAAAAACAGAATAAAAACAGAATAAAAACAAGAACATATAGGAGAGAGAGAGAGAGAGAGAGAGAGATGGTATGGAAGATGTTCTGAAGACTTCAACACACTTCTTTGAGAATATTTTCCGTAAATATAAAGATGACATTTCAAGAACTTAAACATCTTAACCCTTCCATGACCATATTTCTAATGACATATACAGTATTTCAATTAATTAACAAAAAATTTGGAGGGATTTACTAAAATTATTAATTATTTCATTATCAACTCTTAACATTCTGTAACCATTGGGCAGAGATTATCTGAAAAAAGGTTTAATTCAAATGTTTATACTATCTTTACCAACAGACAGATCATTGAGAAAATTTGTAGTAAACTACAAACAAGTAAAAACTTAAATGTTCATTGTAGTCATAGTATATTTTTGTACTTTTCAAAAGTGTCTTGCTAATGTGGTGTCATGTGGTACATGGTGTTAAGAGTAACGATAGTATTTGTAACAAATATAAAACTATGTTGGAAGATTTTAATTTAAAGAAGAACCCTTTAAAATGGGTGTTTTGTTTCATAGAATTAGAACTGGTTTTGACTGGGTTGCTATCAAAGGGGTTAAAGTAATTCATTGAAAGCCTGTATATAAAGATATCTATACACACACACACACACACACAAAGGGATATAACAAAACACGTTCACAACGTGGGTGGGTGGGTGTGCGTACGCACATGTGTGTGAATATATGCATATATAAAGGCATATATGAACCTATACAATATACTTATAACAGACATATATTTAGTATCACTGTGAGTGTTTTAAACTGTAATCATGTCACATCAGGGAGGCTACATTTCACTGTGGTTACAGTTTGTTAACCCTTGCTTATTTATGTCCAGATGCTGTATGTGTGGGTGTCTATGTGTATGTATGTGCCTGTATATATGCATGTGTGTGCATGTGTATGTATATGCCTGTATGTATGTGTGTGTGTGTGTGTGTGTGTGCATGTGTATCTATATGCATGTATATATGTATGTATATAGTATGAATATATGTATATATAAGATATTTTTTCCCCCACACAAATGACTAGAATTGGTGTTGAATTGTCATGGAGAAGTAAATTATCATTCTACTAAACCATTTTTATACATTTGACAGCTGCAATTATTTAATTATGTAAATATCTAATTAATTAGTCATTATATTTTAGAGAACTATATGTCAGATCTCATGAATTAAAAAGAAAATGTTAAGATGACAGGAGAATCTTGCAGTCTGCTGTTGCTACTGTATACTTCCAAACAATGATTAAAGACACTCCAGCCATGGCCATCCTGTCTTTTTAAGGGTATCCAATACTTCACTGTTGAAAGTGACTTTATTATAATATTTTTTGCTGCTATTTTTAGCAGATTGAGCACCAATATAGAGGAACCCTTGCTTACGGTATGAGAGATGTGTTCACCCATGTGGGATGTATGATGGAGAGAGAGAAATTGATTTATATATATATGTATATATATATATATATATAGAGAGAGAGAGGGGGGTAAGGAAAATATACCCACACAATTCATTAGTAAAACCTCCAAGCAGTCCTCATTTTTCCAAATGATCAACCCAACAGAGCTAGAATTTATGAAAGAAACTTCTATATTGTATAAACATTAGATCGAGAGCACTCTAGTCATGACCATCTTGTCTTTTTAGTGGTAACTAGGAATACATTATCTAAGACGTCCTTCCCATTTTATAGACAGTAAAGTGAGATTTGTAGGATATTTGGCTGCTATTCCCAACAAGTCAAGAAATCACATAGAGGCTCTTTTGTTGACTTGTGGGTTTGGTCTTCCTAGTCAACTTAGGTTGATCAGAGCCACAGAACCAGGGTCAGTGAAGCATCTGGTTAATACAGCTTCAGAATAGCCTTTCCAGCCATGGCAATCTTGTCTTTATTGTGTAGACATTGACCTAACATTGTTGGTCTTCATTTTCAAAACAATGGAAACACTTTCATTGTAGAAGCAGGACATGATATTTTGAGGTGGTTATATATCTAACATAAAAACATTGTTGTTCCCCAGAAAATTAATCAATATCTTCTCCCAACAGGCCTCTTGAACAAACAACCAAGTCAGATTAGAGGAAGTGGGGTGCTGGTGGACACAGATAGGCCAATTGACATAGGCCTATAATTTTAAGGAGGCCTCTAATTTTGAGGGACATC
>OZ024743.1:246241853-246251853 GCA_964016885.1 Eledone cirrhosa | reverse complement strand
GAAAAAGCGACAGAGAGAAAGAGAGAAAAAGGGAGAAAGAGAAAGAGAGATTTGAACTCAGAATGGCTAGGGCCGTAACTTTGCGTTAAAGTATGTCCGACCCTCTACCGATACTGCCAATCCACCGCCCTTTATACTGCCATTATAATATTATACTGCCATTATAATAATGGTTTCTAACATAGGCACAAGGCCAGCAATTTGAAGAGGAAAGTTGATTACAAATGATAATTTATTCTATCGACCTTGGAAAGATGAAAAGCAAAGTTGACCTCAGCGGGATTTGAACTCGGAATGTAAAAGCTGGAAGAAACTACTATTACTACAACTAATAATAATAACAATCGGCTTCTGGAGAGGCAGTTCTATACCGTCCAACAGCTTCGTGGGGCACTGGACGGACAGACCGGTCTAATTACTCGGGGTCTGAATTGTTCCATATCTCCATATGGACAAGAATTGAGACGAGGTAACGAGCAAAGAGGCCCGTTTAGGCCAGAAATAGGACGCGAAGAAGCTATCCCTGAAAGGTCGAACCGAGGTGGCGAATGCCTACATCGCTTCCATAATCTGGAACCGCCCGACCGCCATGCATTGCCCAAGTTTACATCTACCGGGCTGGAGCGTCTGCTCTTTCGCCTTTTCTGGAAGGGATACGTTTCACTGCGAAAGAAGCGCTTGGCAATTGAAATATCAAGAGCTCATAGCCCTCTACCAGTCGAACAATGTGGTCAGTGAAAGTTCCACTATAGCGTGTTGTAGAGGATTAGTGGCGGGTAAAAGTGATGACATTCTCGGAGAGAAAATTATCTGGCTAGTCTATTCTGGAGGACTTTCGATCCAGAGCCCATGGATGATTTTCAGAAACCCCTCGTCTAACACTGCTACCGAGGGGTATTGCCAGTCCGGGATAAACTCTACAGACACGGAAGTGCCGTGAAACATACCTGTCCTTCGTGCACAACACAACGAAACCATTCTACACATTCATCCTGCTTATGTATTCCTGACGTTGGTGTTATATCAAACAACTAGCTATCAGCTGAATTCATTAACCCAGGAAGGGCAGGCAGTTTTTATCTGCCTGGTAGCTATGCGGTGAGCAAGACTGAATGGGTTGAAGACATATTTTCCTCTTTAGCCAAACCCTCGTCGTAGACATTTTCAAGTTTCACTTAAAAAACTGAATTGAGAGTGAAGAGGAAAGCGATATCCATCCCCCATATTTGTTGAAAGTGGGTGACAAGCATGGTCCGAGTGAACGAGCCCGTAGATAGGAAGAGGACAACTGAGAGAAGGCTTAATGGTTAGAGACTCTAGCCTAGAGTGAATGTGGTTCTTTTTCACAGGTAGTTCTCTCTTACAGGGAGTTTTCTTAGTTTTGAATTTTGTTACCACTTTTGATTTTGTTATTCCTCAGTTATACACGTTACCATGCAAACCCGCACAGTATTATCTTGTACCGCCCATAATATTTTTGTAAACCCTTGTTTACAAAAGATTGTTTCGATACGTCTAAACCATGTAACTGGCATGATTGGCCAGCTGATTTCTGTTTCACTTCAACACGAAATAACTTGCTAACAGTGGTTGATATGAATATATATATGAACGTACGTAGTGACACTCACAAACAGGCGTGCGCGCGTAAAGATTTACATACATATACATACATACATACATACACACACATAAATATATACACACAAACATGTACGCACTAGCTTACGCACACATACGAATACAGAGACATGCAGGCGTATATACACACATAAACATACGTATCAACACACATACGGACGTACACACATACATAAACACGTAGGCGTAAATACACTCACAAGCAGCTGTACACACATTCATGCACACAAACACGTACGCACCAACACACATACGAATGCAAACATGGTTATATAAACACGGACACACCAACATACACACACATACGAATACAGACATACATACACGCATACATAAGTACGCTTTAACACAGACGAACATGCACACACACATGTGCTGGCATACACACATACATAAGTACGCTTTAACACATACAGACGAGTATGTACACGCATACATAAATATGCTCTAACACACACACACGAATCAGTAAGCAAAGTTTAAGTTAAACTATTTTTAAAAATAACTTTCGTAGCAGAAATCAATAAGTTTGTATAGTTTACTTTGCAAGAAACTATGCGAAGGTGCGTGACTTAGTGGTTAGGATGTTTGGTTCACAATCATAAGTTTGATTCTTGGCAGCGAGTTGTGTCCTTAAGCAAGACACATTTCACGTTGTTCTAGTCCACTCAGCTGGCAAAAATGAATTGTACTTGTAATTCAAAGGGTCAGCATTGTCACACCGAATTTCTCCGAGAACTACGCATGTTAATGGAGTGCTCAACATCTTCCACGTTAATTTCACGAGCACACACACGCGCGCGAAGCGGAGATAAGTGTTGGCTGATACAGGAAATTAGGTAAACCCGATACAGTGATAAAAAATAAAATAAAAACTATAAGAAAACAAGCCTTATGAAATTATCTGTTGTTGCCTGAATATAATTGGGGATCGAGGAAATAGTGGGTTCTCAGTTCTCATGTTAATAGACACTGTATTTCAGACAATAGTTTGCCTTGTAAAACAGAGTTGTCATTTCCCCGGTAACAACTGACAGGGAACTGTTAACTCTTTACAGTATTTCTAATGAAAGACACTGCCTATGATTATTAACTAATTTTGAAAATCTTCAAGAATTTGAAGGGGATGTAGTAATATAAACTAGCTTTCATTATTGGGTTGGTATTACTATATTTGTATGAAAGACTGTCAATGATTTTCAATTAACTTTGAAAATAAAGATTTGACAAGATTTAATAATCAAACCATTTCGCTATTAAGCTGGTGTTTAGAACATAAAGGTTCTTTTATAAAATTCCGATGGAAGATAATATAAATTATGGTTTTAGATAATATAAACACTTCAAAATATAGAACCAGGGGTAGTTTCAAACAGTTTTAAAGCAGATGGAATACCAAGAGATCTGATAATTAGACGAATCGTTATCTAAATAGAATTACAAAGATATTTAGGGAAGCAGATTGAAATGTAATGAAGACCTCCTAATCACAAGATCAATTCTTACTCTCGTTAGTTGTGAAATATACAAAACATGGAAAGGTACATTTGGAATGTGGGGAGTTAGAAAAAATAAATTAGAAAAAAAAAGTATTTTAAAAGTTTAAGAAACACGAAGAAAGTTTCTAAAGGTGAGAAATATGAATGGTGCTAACCTCGTCAAGAACATGTTCAAGTGGTTGTGAGTTTTTAATCACCTCTTCTTCAAGACCTGTTTCTATTTTACAATCTTCAGTTAGTAAAGTTTCCGAAATTTCATTTGGCTGTGGTTTCACGAAATGTTGCTGTAGCGCAACGACCTGTAGAAGTATGTAATATAGGATTGAATAAGATTTAAATTAAAATATCTATGTAGGGTTAAGAAGTCAGATCTATTAAAAATGTCTATGGCATTTAAAAAAAAAGTATATGTTTAAAAAATATATGCAAGTCAGATTTTTAAAAAATATGTATTTATAAGTTAGGTCTTAAACTACACACACACATATATATATATATATATAAATAGATTTTCTAATATATATATATACATTTTTAAAAAATACGAGTTATTTTTTAAAGATTTTATTTATCACATATGTATACATATAACATTTTTATATAAAACATATGTAAACATATCGAAGATAGTTTTTAATATTTAACAAAAAAAAAAAAAAAAGGATAAGATAATAAAGAAAAATGTCTATAATTATACAAAAAAAAAAAAAAAAAAACATATGAGTATGTATTTTTTAATAAAAGTTTTTTTAATAGAGTGAAAAACTGAAAACAACATTGATTTTAAGAAATCAAAACCGAGATGTTGGACAGAATAAGAGGGCGGGTAGTTTAGAGAAGTTTGTTGTCGTCTACTTTACCTTATTGTTTGTGACATCGTATAGTAAGTAGACCAGAAGGACAATTTGTTCCTCGTCAACACCAAGCTCTTCACAATTTTTCCCAGTAGTGGCACAAAATAAAGCTAAAATATGTGAGCTAGCCATCCTTAACGGAGTTGAACTGGGGGGGGAAAAACGTGGAGACAAAAATAAGTTAAGCCAGTCTGAACTATTGGTGCTGTGCTCTAAAGGTGTTTTACTTTAAAAGTGCCACATTACCTCTCGTCAACCACTTCTTTTGAATAAGCCCCTACCTGATTGGATGAATTCATCTAACGTGGCATTGACTGGATATCTTGGTATGTGTTTCGCGCTTGCGCGCATGTATGTGCTTGCTTACCTGTTGATAAACTAGCAGAGTAAGTCAAGCAAGCTGTTACAGTAATATCGCTTGTACACAGTCGGTTGACTCGCACCAGCTGGATGGCAACATTTGGGAGAAGAATTATCATTTAAGTAAGTCCCTTTCTAGAAGAGCCATGGATAATACGGCAGTTGATTTACCTACCCAGCACCACAAAACAATGACGTCTTGGAAAACTTTTCTCGCTAATTGATGTTTTGTTTGTTTTTTTAAATCTCTCACTCACCTGTTGCTGATATTGTTCACTACTACTACTAGAAGTTGGCTGTCGGAGTGACCTAAACCACAGATAGCAGTAGTGACAATAACAACAACAATGATATATGAAAAGGCGCGATAACTTAAAACAAAAGTTAGTTTGTACATACAAGTCTTAATGTTTCTTCAATAATGTAATTCCTTGAAGACCAAAAGGGATTTATAAATATTTATTATACGCTCCTCCTATCATTATATATATATCTGTATTGCTACATGTATATATATATATATATATATATATGCATAGTTTGGGCCCATCCTATTTCTCTACGTAATTATATATACAATTGTGTTGGTGTTTAATTGCCCTGTTATCCAGTTCAACAGGGATGTTCGGTTCACAGAAAATAGCCCATATTTCAATGATTTATTTCTTCCTCCCCCAAACCAGTTCTTTCAGAAAGAACACTATATTACCAAATAAAAGCATTTTAACTTTTGGTTCAAGTCGAAGCCGGAAGAATTTGATGTTTTTGTGTTATTTTTCTTTCTTAACCAATTGAACGTTGTTGATAAATTCTCCTCTGTTTCAAAGCAGATGAGTCGACCAAAGCCTAATTAACTGACAATTTTAGTGAATTACAACTAATTATTCTCCGGTTGTATTCTTTGTGTGTGTGTGTTCTTTTTTTACTACTATATATTGCTTGTATATTTCATTTAATCTATGTTAATTCAGTGTCGTTTATCAAAGCTGGCAGACGACAGGCATAGCAGGCATAGATCTGATGGCTGTGGTCTTTTACTGACATTAGAGATATAGAACTGAGAACTGTGCGGGGAAGTCTAGCCAGAGAGACGGTAAAGAACATTAATTCTCAGAGCCGTCATTGTTTAGCTCCATGTCAGTCCTGACATATACATGATTAACCCTTTTTACTATCAAACTCATTGAAGCCGCCCCAATTCTAAGATACAAAACTGATCGTTTTAAAGTGTTTATAATTATCTTCCAGCACCATTTTATATAAGAATGTTTGTTCCAAATACTAACTTAATAATGAAAAGGTTAATAAATCCCTCCAAATTCTTGATTTTCAAAATGATTTGAAAATTATAGACAGTGTTAACGAAAGGGTAAAGGCGCTCCAACTGGTACCATCACGCCCGTTTTTCAGTCAATATATCTATGACTACATTCTCATGCATTCAAGGTGTTGGATTGGCAGAGTTGTTACAGCGTTGGAGAAATACTTAGCGGTATTTGTTCTGCCTCTCTACGCTCTGAGTTCAAATTCCGCCGAGGTCGATAAAAATGAGTGGTTTTGTGCTAAAGTTAAAAATCAGAGAATATATATATTTGGGAGTGACGTGGTGGAAATTTCACGGCTATTTCGACCAGTTCGAGCGACTAGTTAGCTCGATGTTCTCATAGCAATCGGAGAATGATGTGGACAGATCCTAGCAAAATTGATAATTTCAGGTGACGACCCCCCCCCCCCCCACACACACACACCCTCCAAAAAAATCTGGTGATAGGTCCATGTAAAATGTAAGCCCCCAAAACTGATATATGCCTAGGCTGGGTGTAAAATGTACGTCCCATTTCAAACTGCTCATTAAGTATTTTAGTAATTTGTGTTAAATGCATTTAGGCCGCTTGTATTGGCGATCGTATTCTTTCAGTAGTTATCCAAGATTCATGACCATAGGTAATGGTTGGCACGAATACCGAATTGGAGATAACAAATTTAGCTTTTACACTTAACTTCCTTCTTCTGATGACCGAATGTTGAAACTGGCGCATTACTGCACCAGCTCCTGCAATTCTTGCACTTAATTCAGCCTTCTGTCTTTCATCATTCGTGAACACGACCACGACATACTTCAACTTCTCCACCTGCTTCAGTGGAACTCCACTCACATGTAGAGTGCACTGCGCAGGCTGCCTTGCAGCACTTGGCAGCAAGCCGATCAAGTGCATGTCGGAGATCACCTTCTGACGAGTTAAGTAATAGCACGTGGTCTGCAAATGCCAACCGACTGATCCTACACCTGCAAGTCTTGCTATCACTTACAACCCGGCTGAGAATGTCAATCCTGTTCATGAAGATTATGAACAAGAGAGGTGACATTACGCACCCTTGGTGGAGTCTTACCCATTGAATAGTTTCAACATAGCACCACTTATCCGAACACAAATACTAGGGCATTCGTATAGAGACATCAGGGCAACACGAAGCTGTCCATCGATTCTTTACTCTTGCAGAACCTTCTGCAACAGGTTCAATGGAACGCAGTTCTACGAAACAAGCATGTACTTCTTGGCAATACTCCCACGATTTCTCAAAGATCTGTGGCAGTATGAACATTTGGTCGGCTGTACTGCATCTAAGGCGAAAACCACACTGTTCGCCAGCTAGCTTGGGTTCGATAATATCCCTACATCTCTTTGCCAGACACGGTTTCCTTCGAAGGGTCTTTGGGGTAACGTTATTCGATAGAGTGCGTAGTTCAGAGAATCGCATCGGCAGAGCCTTTTTTTTTTTTTATCGAACTGAGAGATCACAACTCTGATACCACGGTCATATGATCAGAATGTCTCGGGAAAGATTCGCTAAATAGATTTTACCGGCAAAATCAATTGGCAGAAGAACCAGCGGTAGACCCCGAGCAAGATGGCTGAATAACATCTATAAGTTCGGCTGGTCTCGCTTGGGGATCCAGCCGGATCATTTGGAGACAGTTGCTTCTGAAACGCCCCGCTATAAGATGTATTTGATGACTCTGCCCTCACGGCACTCCCAGGAATAAATGGGCGACGAAGAAGAAAAAGAAGTGCTAAATGCATATGATCAATGAATGTATAATGATTATATATATATATGTATATGTACATGTAGTGTACATTATGTAACCATAGACTAAAAGAACTAGACCTTGAGGCGAGTCGGTTCCCTCAAAATCATAATTCCATTCCAACTGGTTCTCTTGATCTAACCCCTAGTCTGCCTTGCACATAAAGATTTGACTGTTTTTTCAAGCATGTCGAGTGATCACGTTTGCTTGGTGACTTTACAATGGTAGAAATATTATCTGAAAGGAGTGTTTGATCATTTTAAGTAAATACTTTCTGAAGTCCTGGCGGCGCGTTGTAGCCTTTAACTAAACACTTTATTTCACGTTGTTCCAGTCCACTCAGCTGTAAAAACGAGTTGTGCCTGTGATTCAAAAAGTGAGTCTTGTCACACATTGTTACACTGAATCTTCCTGAGAACTATGTTAAGGGTACACGTGTCTATGGAATTCTCAGCCACTGGCACGTTAATTTCACGAGTAGACTGTATCCTTGATCGCATCAACTGGGACACGTCGTCGGAACTGCCGAAAGTCCAGCATACTTTCTTAAGTCGGGCTAATGTTGGTTTGTATAGCCTTAAAATATTAAACAAAACCTCGATCGGCGCCCGTCTATCCCATGTAACACTCCCCTGTATATGTTAACTGAGTCAACAATAGAACCAAGAGCCACGTTAACAGAAATAATCTACTGCTTCTCTATATCTATAACCTGAATCAACAATAGGCCTCGCTAACAGAAACAATGAAATATCTGAAGTGTATTTGAACCCACAATCTGCATTATAGCAGATAATTCGATAATTTACCTTTAATCACTCGTAATGGTTTTTGTATTAGTAAAGGTCAGTTAACAGAGAAAACAGCTGGCATTACATCTAAATATCTTTAGGAAATATCCAATATTACATCACATACATTTGAAAGATATACTATAACAAACACACAACTACACCTCATAACTATAACATATACACTACTACACCTCATAACTATAACATAAACACTACTACACCTCATAACTATAACATATACACTACTACACCTCATATCTATAACACACACACACTACTACACCTCATAACTATAAGATACACACTACTACACCTCATAACTATAACATATACACTATTACACCTCATATCTATAACACACACACACTACTACACCTCATAACTATAAGATACACACTACTACACCTCATAACTATAACACACACGCTACTGCACGTTAAACTATAACATGCACTGCTACACCTCATAGTTATAACATATACACTGCTACACTTTATAACTCTACCATACACACTAGTACACCTCATAACTTTATAACTATAACATATACACCGTTACATAATATACATTTGTAACATACCCAGTACTATATCACATATATCGCTAGCATACACCGTATTACATTCCATAACTCTCTAACATATCTAGCATTAGATCTCATAGTTTTATATAATATACCCGGTACTGCATCTCATAATTCTATAACATACCCAGTACAGATTTGCCACAATCTTGCCAGTTAATTTTAATCTTCAACCTCCTGTAATGATTTAGTAGAGAACATCTTAAAAAAACGGGATATGTTAACTTAAATGTTTATAGTATCTTTACTAGTGGACAGATTGTTGCGGCAATTTACAGTAAAATGTTAATTCAAATATCTACACTATATTTACTAGTAGACAGATTGTTGTGACAATTTACAGTAAAATGTTAATTCAAATATTTATTGTATCTTTACTAGTAGACAGATTGTTGTGACAATTTACAGTAAAAGGTTAATTAAAATGTTTATAGTATATTTACAAGTAGACTGAATTTTGAGAAAATTTGCAGTAAATTATTAATTCAAATGTTTAGCGTATCTTTACTAGTGGACAGATCGTTGTGAAATTTTCAGTCACCACTTCTGTCGGTCGTAATACCCGACAGAAGGAAGCAAGAGTTGAATTCTGAACGCACAGAGCCAGATCAGATATTGCAAAGCATCATGTCCGACTTTTGAACAATTCCACAAAAATGACCCCACCTCATCCCTTGTCTGATAATTTATCGATTCTGAAAGTATGAAAGGCAAAGTTGGGGACCTCGGCAAGATTTGAACTTAGAACCACAGTGAGATGGAACAAATACCAAGGCATTCAATCCTAATGACTTTGCCAATCTGACCCCTTCATAAAAAAGATAAACACTGATACATCTGCTAAACCAATGTACCAATTCGCAGGTAACAACAGCAAAGGTTTTATAAAACTCAAACTGAAGACATTAGTGACATCATTGCCAGCTGTGAGATATACGACATACAATCTCTACAACTTGAGATACTACATACAATACCCGTGTGAAATTTAAGTGGAGAACAGCTTGCACAACACCGCAACGAGCCCCATTATCAAAGCTAAAGAGCTCAAAGACAAGCCGAAGCAAGATATCTGGCCTAGTAATATCAGAATAGTAAACATATAGACATGCTTTAGTGAAATCTAAAGGGAGCCTTGAAGGTGCGCGGCTTAGTGGTTGGGGGTGTTCAGCCCATGA
>OZ024743.1:246226853-246236853 GCA_964016885.1 Eledone cirrhosa | reverse complement strand
ATATATATATGAAATTAGGTAGTAACTTGTGCTTACGACGTATTTTACTAAATAAAATTAGTCTGCTAGTTGTGATTTAAAAAAAAACAAACCTCTGAATGGAAAAAAGAATGAGTGTTGACATACATGGGTCACGAAACCATATCTTTGGAATGGTAACACATTGGTCTGGCCGACAAACGAAAAAAAAGTTGAAAAGTTTTACTTAGAGAGAGGACGAGGTGGTTTCAGTGAGAGGTGTAGTGTTTCCCTTTCTCTATATTGATAGCATGGCGGGTGAAGAAACAATATGTGTGCTAGAAATAGCAGTAAATTCTCCCCCCCCCCCTCATTCCATTTTCGGAAAATAAGTTGACAGTTAGCTTAATGGAGGTTAGATTAGTAGAAAACACACGAAAAACCTAAATTATTATCAATTTTATTTAGTGTCATTAACGGTCAGCATACAAACAAATTTTTTTTTATAAGTATATAGATATAATTCAGAATGGTTTTCCGAGGGGCATCGGGAAGGAACCACAGTTAAATAAGGTACTCAATACATTAGTAACCATTCTTAATTATTTACATCCTCCACCGAGCCTTTAACACTATAGTTATACAATGATTACTGAGTCATTTCTATATGAAATGTACAATATATACTATATATGCACACACACACACACACACACACACACACACACACACACACACACACACACACACACACACACACACACACACACACACACACACACACACACACAAAAGTTAGTGCTCAACCACTGAGCTCATGTCGTTTCGACGTTTAAACTGATGACATCCAATCACGCCACCACTCTTTCTCGGAGGCTCATACTGCTATAAAAACACATGCACTAGTTGAGTTTTACTTCAGCTTTACATTATCAAACAGGCGACTAATCCATTTTCTAATTGTCAAAACTCTCTTTTAGGCTGCGTATTAAGGGCTTTACCAATCCTTCTTCAACAGAATGACATCTCCTTGGAATTGTATCCCTGCCTATGTCTTTTCCCTGACAGTTATTCAAAAGGAACAATCTCGCACTAACTCAGCGGCCTTGAAGAGACTGCGAAGTCATGGACGCAGTCCTTTCCTCTAGATCAGTGGCTCCCAAACTTATTGTTTCACAGAGTCCTTATACGATTCTCCAAAAATCACAGAAACCATAACTATAATTTACTGACACCTTAATTTTAATATGACATTAAACGAAACAAAAATTGTATGGAGAGATAATTTATTTATATAAACAAAGCATATATATTTTCATCAAATTTTATTAAAATCACCTTATCTCAGGGAACCCTTAACATTTTTTCACGGATCCACTGTGGGAAAAACTGTCCTTGACCAATCCATAAACAAATTGGATTTAAAATGTATTAATATGAATTTGTAAATAATGAAGAATCGATTTCTATTTAACAGCAGT
The DNA here is from genome assembly GCA_964016885.1 of Eledone cirrhosa. Lineage (NCBI taxonomy): Eukaryota > Metazoa > Mollusca > Cephalopoda > Octopoda > Eledonidae > Eledone > Eledone cirrhosa. The sequence goes on along the minus strand of OZ024743.1, from coordinate 246,235,414 downwards.
AGCAACAACAACAACAATAGTAAAAATAGCAACAACAGCAACAATAATAATAATATACTATGTAGAATATAGTTGTTCTATTTTACATTCGTTTAATTACAACGTTTATCATAAATCAATATTCTATGACGCATATAGGACAAAATGGCAGTCTAATATACATAGACAAACGCTCACACGAGCCACAGATGGCTTCATTAATTTTAACATATTAGTATTGCTGTTGTTTTTTTATTGTATTGTTGGAGCTTCGGCGGTTATGAACAGCCTGTTCGTCAAATTAACGTGCAAGTGGCTGAGTACCTTACCTATTTATGGTTATCTAGGACTACATTATCAATAGTCTCACTGATGTCATTCATAGGAGACTAAAATAGATCCAGAACAGCACCTTATTGTACTCCACTGATTACAAATTGTATAGGACGCCATTGGTCACCATTACTTGTCTGGGGTCTTTCACGAAATCAGAGACCCAAATGCTCAAACTTTCTGTTAAATCAAGGGTCCCAAAAATGCTCGAGTGAACTTTCAGGCCCTAACCTGATATTTGTATAAACAAATTAAAATGTATAAAATGAAATCAAATCCCGCGAAGAATAACTTTAGCGTTCATGTTTCTAGTATCGATAAAAAATGTATTAGTCAAGTGCTGAGGTCAATGTAGTCGACTTATCCCATCCTCCAAAATTGCTGCTCTTGTGCCTATATTAGAAATCATTCATCCTTCCGAAGTCGATAAAATAAAGTATCAGTCAAGTATTGGGGTCGATCTAATCGACTTCTCCCCTCAAAGTTGCTGGCCGTGTATCAATCTTCAAATTTAGAAACCCCCCACCCACCCCCCAAAAAACCATTGTTATTAACAATTGCAACAGGTAACAGATGGTGTCGGGAAACATTTGTTGGGAGTTCAACAATATACGCTAAGTCTGTTATTGGCAGTATCGGTAGAGGGTCGGACACCATGCTTTCTAGAATAGAGTTACGCCCCTTTACAGTCTGAGTTCAAATCCCGCGGATGTTTACCTTTCATCCTTATGCAGTAATACACTGGGATAATTGCTGGCCTTGTGCCAAAAGTAGAAACAATTATTTTATGCACACACGTCTAACTTTCTAGATTGACAGGCATCCACATAGTTTGTGTCTCTTGCTATATTAAGTGGATGGATATTAAGTGGTGTATTAAGTGGATGGATATTTTTTGGACGTTGAATAAGCAGAATCATTAGAACGTTCAACAAAACACATGGCGGAATTTTATCCAGCTCTTTGCGCTCACAGTCCAAATCCCATCGAGATGAACCTTTTGGGGTCGATAAAATAAAGGGATATATATATATATATATATATATATATACAGAGAGAGAGGGGCGGGAGAAAAATGAGTAGCTGTGGTGGTGATGTAGCAGCAACTTCGAAATTTTTAAAATCCCATGTAACAAGTTTTTATGGAAAGGGGATAAAAATGTGTGTGTGTGTGTGTGTGAGAGAGAGAGAGAGAGAGAGAGAGAGAGAGAGAGAGAGAGAGAGAGAGAGAGAGAGAGAGAGAGAGAGAGAGAGAGAGAGAGAGAGAGAGAGATAGATAGATAGAGAGAGAGAGAGAGAGACATCCAAATCTCTCTCATATATAGTCACACATCACAACGCAATCTGATCTCAGTTTGATAATCGCTACCGATGAATGCGAGAAAGTTCTCCAAGAAAGTTAACCAGGAATCTTTAAAATTCTTCCCAAAGATTCCTTAACAAAGAACTTACTAGATCTACCAACTCATAACATTATAATATAAAATTAAATAAAATTATTTAGAACTACAAGTGAAGTCACTCTTTTCCTTTATTTTCAAATATACCTAACTGTACCAAGGATCTCACACATTTTCCAATATATATATATATATATATATATATATATATATATATATATATACATAGAGGCGGACTGGGTCTAAAAATATTGGTTGCCAGAATGCTATCATTTAATATTTATAATGAATAAATAACATTTAAAAAAAATACATAAATGGAAACAAAACAGTGTAATCAGATTTTTGCGAAAAAATATCTTACCTTCTCCAATAAAAATATTATGTATTTTGCGAAATCCAGAGACTTTCAATAATGACCTTTGGTCTTTCTCACTCACTCAATATATATATATATATATATATATATATATATATATATATATATATATATATATATATATATATATATATATATATATAAGTATGTATGTATACGTACATACATATATGTATACAGACGTACAGTAGCATGTATATATATACATACAGGCACACATATATATATGCACGTATCAGTTTACCGAACATTTATTATAATGCTCGGTTTGTTCGTTTGTAAACAAACAAACAGCCTGAATTACGCCGTACAGTGTTTAGGCAACCACGTCACCTTTTTGTTCAACACTGACACAGGAGCGATGTACTAGTTTCAAGCTTATTAGCTATCGTCAGCACCGTATACCTTTCTGCCAGATGGTTGAACGTCCGAAAGTATATACTTTCCTTATGAAAATTAACGGCTGAGCAGCCTAATTTGTATATCGAGTGAGTTCAGTCGGCCAGGCGCACCGAAAACGATAAATGGAATAGAATGAAACGAAATTTCATTTCTCACTCTTAGTACGGCACTTACTTAAATGTAAGTATGTATGTATACGTACATACATATATGTATACAGACGTACAGTAGCATGTATATATATACATACAGACACACATATATATATGCACGTATCAGTTTAACCGAACATTTATTATAATGCTCGGTTTGTTCGTTTGTAAACAAACAAACAGCCTGAATTACGCCGTACAGTGTTTAGGCAACCACGTCACCTTTTTGTTCAACACTGACACAGGAACGATGTACTAGTTTCAAGCTTATTAGCTATCGCCAGCACCGTATACCTTTCTGCCAGATGGTTGAACGTCTGAAAGTATATACATTCCTTATGAAAATTAACGGCTGAGCAGCCTAATTTGTATATCGAGTGAGTTCAGTCGGCCAGGCGCACCGAAAACGATAAATGGAATAGATAAACGGAATAGATAAACGATAAATGCAACTGATACGTGCATATATATATGTGTGCCTGTATGTATATATATATACATGCTACTGTACGTCTGTATACATATATGTATGTACGTATACATACATACTTACATTTAAGTAAGTGCCGTACTAAGAGTGAGAAATGAAATTTCGTTTCATTCTATTCCATTTATATATATATATATATATAAAAAATAAAGTTAAATAAAAAGTCAAATGTTTAAAATTTAGCTTCGTTTATTACTGCTATATATATTTCAGTGACAGCCATCTTTGGCTGTGACCTCTTCAGGCAGTCCGAATTAGTGTGGTATAGACAAGTACATATGCTGTTGAGGTGTATAATATTGTCAATACTCTGATATGCCAAGTTCCTGGTTGGGTTGTTATTTCAGTGAAGGCGTGTGGCTGAGTGGTTTGGGAATTGGATTCGCAATCGTAAGGTTGAGAGTTCGATACCTGGACCAGGCGATGCGTTATGCCCTTGAGCAAGACACTTTATTTCACGTTGCTCCTTCTACCTGGAGTTGCGACCGATAGATAGTATTAGCAACTGGAAAGACCGACGAAAACATTGTTCCCTCGGTCCGATTTGACGAAAGTCGATCGTTCCTTTATATATATATTATTTGTTAAAATAATCAAATTAAATTAATTCGACAGTTAAACATACATAGGAATAATAAGGTGGTAACCAAAGAAGCAGATGATTGACAAGTCGACCCTAAATATGGCTAATAGCACTAGGAAAGCCATGAACGACACCATCACTTCTTAACTTTGATTTTGAAAGTAGGTTTATAATTATTAATTTTCATAATCCTTCTGCAGCTGTCTCGGTGGCCTAGCTGGAAGAATCATAGACGGTGATAATCCTGGTCTGAAGTTCGATCCTGGTCATGAGTTTTTTTTTTTCTATGGGATGTAACATAAAAACTGAAAAAAGATTACATTTTTCTCTCGGCCAGGATTGAAACCCAGACCAGGATCTCCACCGTCTCTACTCCTTACCGCTAGTCCACTGAGACAGATACGAAAATCTTATGAAAATTCATTCTTATAAACCTACTTTCAAAATTTTCAAAACAAAATAATGTGGTGTCGTTCATAACATTTTTAATGTTATTGTTCCTACTTAGGGTCGACTTCTAAATCATTTGGGTGTTCCATAAACTACATCCTCGTTTTGTTTCTCGTCTATCTAGACTATATTTTAAGCTGTAATCCTTGTTTCATTTCTGTTGCACCTCATTTCTTCCCTCCCACTCTCTCTTTCTCTCATTTCAATGATGGGGCGTATGATCAGGGAGAGGAAGTAGGAAAGTCTGTAGTTACTAACAATGTTAGCTCCACAGACTGGCCGTGTTGGTGGTCCTGTGACAGAGTCACTGCTCGTTTTATGGTCTTTTCGAAGCCCATACAACGCTGGCACGTCATTGTTCCAGGCCTGGAAGTTGTTGGCAGTCCTTTTATTGGGCTGCATTGTTTGTCCACATCATCATATGGACATTGAGGGTTTTCTCCCTATCCTCATGCTCTTGTGGTGTTACTTCTCTTGTGTTAGTGATGTGGGGTTGCATTGCCTGGATGTAGTTTGACAGACTGTCAATCGACATTCTGCCAGACTTGTCTGTTGGAAAGCATGCAATCTCTCCATTACGCGAGCGCTGCATGAGCTTACGCAAGCCATTTGCAGATGTTTCTCCCAGTTGCTGGGCTTCCATTCTATTTTGCTTCTTGCTATACTGTTCTATAATATTTCTAAGTTTAGATCTAGCTATACTAAATTGTGCTTCTGTTTGTTCATCGGCCTGCAACGGCAATTGCGTGCGTTTGTTAAAAGCTAAGGTCGTGGCGTGGACTCGTCGTAGGTCGAAGGACATATCGGAAGGATTATAAAACGTAGAATTCCAGGCTGCTGCTTTATGTGTACTATTGCTATTGTTAGTTGTGTTGTTTCTATTTCTATTTCCACCAACAGCCTCATGGTTGTTTCTATGTCTCTCATTATTACTCCTGTTTCTTTCCTCTGGCTCATTGTTATTATCTACTCTATTTTGTGTGTCTGTGTGTTCGTCCTGGTTATTTTCTCTGTCAGTATCGATAGTCTCCCTTCTTCTTTCAATCCCATTACCTTCCCTTACTTCTGTGTTACTGTCATTACCTGTGTTCTGTGTCTGTGTGTTTGTTAAGATTGTGGGGGTGGTGAGAGGCATAGAATGCGTGTGTGTGTTGTTGTTGTTGTTGATGTGTGCTGTTGTTGACGTGTGTTGTTGTTGTTGTTGTTGTTGTTGTTGTTGTTGTTGTTGTTGTCTCCGTGTATGTTATTATTGTTGTGTGTGTTGTTGTTATTGTTGTTTGTGTCTGTGTGTCTGTTGTTGTCTCTGAGTATGTTATTATTGTTGATGTGTGTGTGTTGTTGTTGTTATCGTTGTTTGTGTCTGTGTGTCTGTTGTTCTTGGGATGTGTGTTGTATGTGTGTGTGTGTGCGTATGTTGTTAATTTTGTTTCTGTTTTTGAGGCTCCAACGTAATTTTGTAAATGATTTTTCTATTTCTGACAAGCATTTTATCATATTTACCTTATTATATGTGGCATATTTAGGTGGTAGCTGTAATATCGATAATTCTTCAGAGTCGACTGTAGTGTTGCCGTATATATTTGTGTTGTTGTTGTTGAATTCATCTGTTAATGAGATGTCGGCCATGTTTATACCGTCAATCTTGTCAGGATATCTATCGCTATTCTCTAAAGGTTCTTGGTCTAGTTTCATCTGTTTGAGCCACCTTAATTTCTTGTTAAAGTGCTTGTCACATTCTTGAACAATGTACTTTTCTTCAAGACATATAAGGTTTATAAATATTAATTTTTCTCTTGGTGTGGTGATCTTAGTTATTTCTTGTATTAGGTTACGCTTATGTTTTTCTTGATGACTTAATTCTCTGTAAATCTTCTTTTTTATGTTTAGAATTAGTGTTCGTTTTAGCCTATCTGCTTGCTTTTTGGTAAGTTGAAATCTTCTTACATCGGTGTTGATGGTGTTGGTGTAAACTCGGGACGAGGCACATTCTTTTATGAAGTGAAGTTGTCGAGATGTTATTGTTTTTCGTAGACAACAGAATATGGTGGTTTTCAGTATCATGTTAACCTGGCTAAGGCTTACGATATTTCGTTTCTGAATTTGTTTAGAAATATTCTTTATCTGAAAACGTGTGTTGAAACCGATATTGTTATGCTTTGGGAGGGTCATGTTACCAATAAGAAACACACGCACCAGTTGCTTTCACTCCAATTTATTATAAATTAAATTTCCGGTTGGTTGGTTGGTTCCATAACCGGATGGTTGTTCATATATTGTCAAAGTTCTTTCGTCACACATTCTGTGACCTCTTCAGTGACTGGGGATTCTTTTCTTTGTTTTTTGCCTCTCCTTTGTTCTGTCCTACGCCATCTTGTTTTTGTGTGTGTTGTGTGCTTAGTTTGCGCCTGTGTTACATCCGGGTGTCTGTGTGTGTCTTTATTTGTTTGTTTATTTGTTTATTTACATGTTACTGGTTGCTTGTTTGTTCTATGTGTGTGTGTGTTTTCATTTTGTCGTTAATTGTCCTTAATAAATTGGAGTGAAAGCAACTGGTGCGTATGATTCTTATTGGCAACATAACCCTCCCAAAGCATAACAATATCGGTTTCAACACACGTTTTCAGATAAAGAATCTTGCTAAACAAATTCAGAAACGAACTATGTATATATATATATATATATATATATATATATATACAGTGGCGTACTGGGAATTGGTTGACCAAATGCTTTGCTTAATTGTTTTATATATATTTTTAAAAAATGTTATTCTTTCTCTTAGATTTCAGGTATTTTTTGAAAGCAAAGCATTGGCCCTTAAAATACTACAGTGGGGCCTGCAATGCTACCGTGGGCTCCCTGGGGCCCACTAGCCATTGGGCAACCTGGCAACCTGGCCAGTCCGCCATTGTATATATATATATATATATATAAAAGGAAAAAAGATGAAATCGAAAATGCAACTTGAGTCTTTTAAAGAATATTTATTTGTTTCCTTTACCGGTTTCACAGTTCTTATGCTTTTCAAAAGTAGAATTGAGATGGAGGGTTTGCGGTTTTTCTCGCATCTAGTTGGTGTTCGAATGTTTATGTGGAAAAAGGTGGCTCGAAATGCTAGGTTTTTTTAGAAAAGTAATTTGGTTGGTTGATGACTGTCACGTGAATAACTATAATAAATTTCACGCCAGTTCACGTTACAAAATTCTTATTGTATTTGCCTTTAAAAAAAGGGGCTCAAATTGTTTTTTCATATATAAATGAAATTTGGTTGGTTGATGCAGTCACGTGAATAAGCACATCAACTTTCGCGCCAGTTCGCGTTTGAGGGTTCTTTATTGTCAATTTCACTTAATAAAGTAACTCAAAAATGTTTTTTTATAAATGTAATTTCATTGGTTATGACTGTCACGTGAATAAGTACATTGAATTTCGCGCCAGTTCGTATTTCGGGGTTCTTTGTGGCCGTTTTCAGTCACATGATTTGTCATAGAGAGTTTTGTGGCAAACAAAAGATAATGGTCAAGAAAAAAGGGATGGGGAGAATTGTTCTGGTTCAGTGAGTATGGTTGATGTGTTGAGGTGTCAAAATTCAGACTTCCTATTGAAATAGATTGAATGTTTGTATCGATAGTGGTGGTGGTGGCGACAGGGTAGAAAATAGAGATATATATTTTTATTTGTGTGCTGGTGTGTGTGTGTGTGTGTGTGTATGTGTAGGAAAATGATTCCATTAGTAGAAATGGAGAAGGGAGTTATGTGTGTGTGTATGAGTGTTATATGTGTGTGTGTGTGTGGGGGGGGGGGGTATGGTTAACATGTTAAGGTGTTAGAATATTAACGTATGTCTATTTAGCTCTGGTTTTTATTTTCGAATATAGAAGAGAGTGTTATGTGTGTGTGTGTGTATGTATGTGTCTGTTTGGATGGTTAGCATGTTATGGTATTAACATATTAATGTATATTAAACTATATTTCATGCTGGTCTATATTTTTGAATAAACCTATTTTCCTTATTTATTTGGATTTGGTCTGTTGTATCCTGTCTGTAATTCTTTAACATATACACACACATACACACAATGTATTCCAGATCTCAGTCATGTTGCTACAAAATGTTTACAATTATGTTCAGTCCTGATAGAAAAAAAGGAGGAAAAAGATTAATTTTTCATTTTGCTGCATCAATATATCTTTGATAAATAAAGTATTAAAGCAGTGTGGAAAATTTTGTATAAATTCTATATTAAGGTACAGCTTTGAAGTTCATATATGTATCATCATCATTTAATGCCCGCTTTCCTGCTACCAAAGGTCGAGCAGGCCATCACTGACCAAATCAGTACCTTATCCATGCCCCATATATTTCCGCACTTTACAGTGTTGGATTCTAGCA
>OZ024743.1:246184353-246224353 GCA_964016885.1 Eledone cirrhosa | reverse complement strand
TTACCCTCACTTTCCTCTCTCTTCCCCTCTCTCTCTCTCTCGTCAGGTTCCTCCCATTAACTATTTTCCACCATTCACTACCTACATACCTACCTACCTATTAATCTATCTATCTATCTATCTATCTATCTATCTATCTATCTATCTATTAGGTGGGTGAATGTGACAAAAATGGCCCGAGTGATTGGACCTTCTCTGTTTATAAGCCTGTAGGTTAAAGAAGGGAGCAAAAGGAAGAAAGGGGCACTTGCACAACATGCTTCTGAAGTTGAGGGTTGTTCTATCGAGGAGTATTAAACAACCCATTTGTGACGCTTATCCCCTATTGGGGATTTCGATTGTTATAATTGTTTGTTTATATTTTTTACACGACTGTATGTAAAATCCCCGGCATGTGTCTTTGTATGTCCCCTTTTCTTGTGCGCCCTTGTGGCAAATAAAGAAATCTATCTATCTATCTATTGGAAGACGCGGGCTCCTTTGGTGAGAAGACCCATCTGCTGCCAACACCCTTCCAACGGAGGGCTGGAGATGCCGTAGCTGACGATGCGCAAACACGCGCTCAGGCTGCAGCATCTCTACGTATTCCTCACCGGACAACCGGTGTGGGCCCCGCTCGTGAGGCGAGCCTTCCCACGACTCGTCTCGCTGACCGAGCTGCAGTCCTGGGTCAAGCAAAGACCAAGGAAAATGAGCGACTGGCACATCGAATGTGCTCAGGCGATCACAGCCCTCTGGCAGGGGGACCCAGCGATCAGTGGAGACTCCACTTCGTCATTCTATAGAGGGTTAATCCGCAGCAAGTGCGACGACACGCTCGGAGAAGCTCTAGGCGTAGAGGAAGACGAACTGGCCAGTCTGTTCAGTAAGACCTTCCGTCCGGGACCGATGGACAACTTACAAAAGTCCCTGGCCTGGTAGTGCTACGAGGAGCTCTACCAGTTCGAGACAAGCTCTACAGACATGGGCGCCCGGGCAGGGACCCTTCGAAAAAGATCTGTCCGAGATGCGTGCGAGACGAAGAAACCATCGCGCACGCATTCATACACTACCCGGGCGTTACCGACCTGTGGGGCTATGTAGAACGACTATTGTCGCGGGTGGGACCAATCCGGTTGACCACCGAGTCCATTGTCATGATCAAACCGCCACCCCCCTTCAAAAACGAAGGAGAGGCGGTTTTCCTTTGTGTGATAGCTATGGCGAAAGAGGTTGTATGGTGGACGAGGTTAAAAGGGCTGAGGTCAGACACCTTTCTCTCCGTCCAACAACTGATTCTCTTTTTCAAATACCACTTTGGAAGAAGAATCAGGATGTAGAGAGAGGTGCTGTACCCCAGCAAGTTTTATGAAAGGTGGGTGAAAGTGGCGAGAATGACCCGAGTGAATGGGCCTTCTCTCTATATCAGCCTGTAGGTTGAGGAAAAGGAGGAAGAGAGGAAAGGGGTACAAACTCTTCGTACTCCTGGAGATGAGGGTTGCACATTTTTTTCGGGGGTATGTGTTACCCATATGAAATGTCTCCCCCTATTGGGGAAAATAGATTAACTTTTCAATTGCATTTGTGATAATATTTTACACGTTTTTATTGTATGTAAAATTCCCCCCTTGTATTTGTCCCCTTCTTTTGTGCCCCCGTGGCTAATAAAGAAACATATCTATCTTCTTAAAAGTAAAGCCGAAATTCCTTTGATATTCTTCGCTTCCCCTGATCCCCCTCCCCCTGATTAAACCACGGTTGTTGTTGCTGATTGTTTTTATTGGTGGAGGTTTGTTTCTCTCAGCGTGCCTGTGTTGGTGGTGCTGTCTTCGTGGTGAAGGACGAAATTCCTGGATTTATGCACGTTGCGAGATTATGGAAACCATGGCAACAGAGAAGAAGAAGAAGAAGAAGAAGAAGAAGAAGAAGAAGAAGAAGAAGAAGAAGAAGAAATAGGAAGAAGAAGAAGAAGAAGAAGAAGAAGAAGAAGAAGAAGAAGAAGAAGAAGAAGAAGAAGAAGAAAGAGGAGGAAGAAGAAAGAAGAGGAAGAAGAAGAACGATCAAAAAGAAGAAGAAAGAGGCAAAAGAAGAAAGAGGAAGAAGAAAGAGGAAAAATAAGAAGAAGAAGAAGAAGAAGAAGAAGAAGAAGAAGAAGAAGAAGAAGAAGAAGAAGAAGAAAGAGGAGGAAGAAGAAGAAAGAGGAAGAAGAAAAAGGAAAAAGAAGAAGAAGAAGAAGAAGAAGAAGAAGAAGAAGAAGAAGAAGAAGAAAGAGGAGGAAGAAGAAGAAAGAGGAGGAAGAAGAAGAAAGAGGAAGAAGAAAAAGGAAAAAGAAGAAGAAGAAGAAGAAGAAGAAGAAGAAGAAGAAGAAGAAGAAGAAAACGAAGAAGGAGAAAAAAGGAAAAAGAAGAGGGAGAAGAAGAGAAGTAGGAGAGAGTGGGAAAAAGCGGAGAGAGAAGAAGACAAGAACAAGAACAACAATAATTCTAACACTAAATGTCCAAAAGCAATCCAAATATACCTCATATGTGGTCAGGTAAGGTTTGTTGAGAGAAATACAACGAAGATATGTGTGTACAGACATTTTGTAGGCATGACGTCTGCTTGTTTGAAATTTTCTAGTTGATATATTTTGTTTTACTTTTTAGGATCGTTTGAAGCAGACAGGCAAGAGAAAAACTGTTCTGAATTTCAAATATCCAGGGTCAGCGACTGGGTATTTAGTGCACAAGGCTAACTTTACAATGTGCGTCCCATTCTCCAAAATTAAATAAATAGGATTTGCTGAGGATTTGGCTCCTATTTCTAGCATATCGAGCCACTATGTAGAGACTCCCTAGTTTGCTCATAACTGAGAATGTGTCAACAGCTGGTGTCTTGAGATCAATAGGGGGAAGCGATTTAAAAATGAAGATTGTCCCAGATGTTGCATGGCTGGTGATAAGTGAGTGAAACAAGGAAGGAAAATTATTTTGCAGGAAGTTCAAATATATATAAAGTGAGCCCTTGTTTAAACAAATACATATAACAACAGGGAAATATAATATTGATTATTGACTCAGGCACAGGACAACTAAGAAAAGGATAAACGAACCTCCGTCGGTTTAAAGGGTGAGTGTTTCAGTTGTTCGGTTAACGGAACAGCTTACTCGTTGCAAATGAAACATCACAGTGGTGTTTCAACAGCATTGAATCTAAAGTCATCGAAATATGTGAAGTTCATGAAGACATACATCTTGATCGAAGCAAAGACAAAAAATGGTATGGAATGGAATAAACCTCCGTCAGTTTCGATGATGAGTGTTCCAGTTGTTCGATCAATGAAATACACTGCTTGTTCAATTAATGTGTAATTAACTAAATATCCATTGACATATGTACCTTTAAAAAATAGTTACTTTGTTGGTGAGTGAGGGAATTGGAGAACGAAATGGTAAAATAGGGTGGGATGCGGAAAATAAATATTGGTATATACTGTAGGATTTTAGGACCAGAAATAACTGATAATTTTTTGATGATATATTATTTACAGAGAATCTATCACTTTTGGACATGCCTCACTGTAACAAGAGGTTAACCAATGTCGTCAGAGTCAGCGTCTGGGCATTTAGCACCCTATGATAACCCCAAAATAGGCGGCGAATTGGTAGAATCATTAGAACATCGGACAGACCGCTTTATGGTTTTCGTTCCGGGTCTCTGCTCTCGGAATTCAAATCCCGCTGAGGTTAACTTTGCCTTTCATTCTTTCGAGGTCGATAAAAAAAGTACCAATCTAGTACTGGAATCGATTCTTCCTCTATATCTTTTACTCATTTCCTCTCTCTCTCTCTCTCACTTTCTATCTTTCTCTGGAAGAAATCTGCTGTACACAGGCCTGGAGAAGGTTGGGTTCCACCAGGCTTAAACTACCCAAGAACGCCGCATGTCAATACGGCATCCTTCCGACTCCACCAGGAGTTACGGGACAAAGGAAGGAAAGGAATAACCCTAAAATGTGTGCCTCATTCTCTCAAACAAAATAATTTTAACTTAAACTTTGGCAAACTGAGAAATTTCGTTTTTGTCACTTGTTGCTTTGACTACACAAAGAAAATTACTAAGCTTGCACTTTCTACAACACAGTATACATTCACACCAAATAATGTGACCGGTCGTACCATCATACAACCTTCTCCACCGATTTAGATATCTCCACATCACTGCTGTTCCGCGGCAAAGATGTTTAACGATTTATGTAGTGATCGCAGGAAATTATATATTTATGTTAATTATACAAATTTTAGGAACTTCTGAAGTCTGCACCTTTGGTGGTTCCCTAGTTGGCCTTAATGGTAGTACCAGCCGTAATGGTGTCGTCGTCCTTGTAGGTTATGCGATTGACACTGTGATCCAATGTCAGTGGAGATGTGAGAAAGTTGTGAGAAAGTTGTAAGGTATATAGGACAGAAATCAAATTGTTGAATGTGTTAAATATGAAAACCTTTTTATCATTATATTCAATGTTTCTGTGTCATGGACTTCCGCCAGTTTCGGCGACTAGTATTCTAGTTGTTCCATCAGAACAGCCTACTCGTAAAATTAACGTGTAAATGGCTGAGCATTTCACAGATGCTTGTAACCTAAACGTAATTCTCAGAGAGATTCAACATGACACAATATGTTACAAGGTTGGCCCTTTGAATTACAGATATAATCCATCCAACGGGCTTCCAAACAATTCCCGTATATCCAATGACACTAGCCCAAGATGTCATACAGTGAGATCAAACCCGGGAGCTAATGATTGCGAAGCGAACTTCTTAATCATTCAGCCATGCTGCGTCTACAATGGTTCTGTGGTTGGGGAAAGAAAATTGTTTAGAAAGCCAATGTGAAAGCGTGTGGCTTAGTGGTTAGGGTGTTCGGCTCACGGTGGTGAGTTCGATTTCTCGGACTGGGATGCGCGTTGTGTCATTAAGCAAGATACTTTATTTGGCGTTGTCCCAATCCATTCAACTGGAGAAAATGAGTTGTACTTGTAATTCAAAGAGCCAAGCGTGTCTCGCAGTGTGCCACGTTGAATCTCCCAGAGAACTACCTTAGGGTTACATTTATTTGTGTAATGTTCAGTCACATGCGCCTTAATTTTACGGACTGGCTATTCTGTGGATCAAACAACTGGAGAAATCGTCGTCGGAAGCAACGGCGGCACAACAATAACGACGACGGCAGCGGCTGCGACGGTGACTACTACGACGACGTCATAGACTAAAACTGCTAAAGACTTAGTTCACTTCTGTACTGAATTCTTCGGAAATTGTTTTAAGCAAAAACGAGTGACATGGTTGATCCTTCCATGTCATTGAAGGGCTCATAACTTCTGATGGAAATATATATATATATATATATATATATATATATATATATATATATATATATATATATATATATGTATATATATATATATATATATATATATATATATATATATATATATATATAGAGAGAGAGAGAGAGGGAGAGAGAGAGAGAAGGGGGATATAGAGGAAGATTCGAACTTAGTTTTGAACTGGTGCTTTATATATCAACTTCGAAGCGGGGTTCGAAGTCTCGGGATTCCCGCATAATTTGAGATCACAGAGCACCTCTATGATAATGTTTTCTAATGTTGGTACAATACCAACATTTTAGAGGAAGAAGTAAGATCATTATATATTTGACTTTTAGTTTATTTTATCGATACCGGAGAGATGAAAAGCAAAGTTGACCTCGGCGAGATTTGAACACAGAACGTAGAAAGTCGTAACTAAATACCAGAAAGCATTTTGTTCGAAGCTCTGCAGATACGGCCAACTTAAACACCTTTATAATAATGGTTTCTGATTTAGGCACAAGGCCAGCAATTTGAAGGGGATTGGTGGTCGATTAAATCGACCCCAATGCATTACTGGTACTTTATTTTATCGACCCCGTAATGATGAAGGTAAAGCTGACCTCGGCGGGATTTGAACTCGGAACGTAAAGGGCCGTAACTCTATGCCGCAAAGCATGTCCGGGGCTCTACAGATTCTGACAATCCACCGCCCTCAAACACCTCTATAATAAATGTTTCTACTTTAGGCACAAGGCCAGCAATTACCCAGTGCATTGCTGGTACTTTATTTTATCGACCCCGTAAGGATGAAAGGCAAAGTTAACCTCGGCGGGATTTGAACTCAGAATGGCAAGGGCCGTAACTCTTTGCGTCAAAGCATGGCGTTCGACCCTCTACCGATACTGCCAATCCACCGAACGTTGACCTTGTGTTGATCAAGGCTCACAATTTTGGGGGAATGGGAAAGTCGATTAAATCAACCTCAGTGCGTTATTGGTACTTTATTTTATCGATCCCGTAAGTAAAGCTAACTCGGCGGAATTTGAACTCAGAACGTAGAGAGTCGTAACTAAATATTATAAAGTATTTTGTTCGATGCTCCACCGATAATGCCAGTTCACCGTGTAACAGTACCCCTCTGCAACGTTGACCTTGCGTTCATCAGGGTTCTTAGTTTCAGACGTGCGTGCTTGCACACACGCATACACACATGTACGCCCTTGCTTGTACACACACATACAACTTCACACACACATACAACTTCACACATGCACTTACATCCACACGCGCGCGCACACACACACACACACACACAATCTTCCAGTCGGACCATTATGACAAGTATATTGCCCATATATGGAGTGTATTATATGTTTGTATGTATTTGTATGTGATGTGCATGTATGTGTATGTGTGCATTGTGTATGTGTGTGTGCATATGTGAGACTGTGTATGTGTGTGAGTATCTATGCGCATGCATGTGTGTATGCGCGTGTGTATGTGCTTGTAAGTGTGTGCGTTGTGTGGACGTATGTATGTGTGTGTGTGTGTGTGTGAATCTGATGAAAGCAAAAACTTTAAACTTTTAATCTGTTAAAAAAATATATTTGTTCTATGGTTATATATATTATTGCATACATATAACTTTTATCGAATCTTCTTTGAATTTTGGTCTGTGGAACACGTGCCCCCCCCCCCCAAAAAAAAAACAACGACAACTTTTTTTTCGTTTCTTCCACTCTATCTTTCTATTTCTTCTCTTATTTCTCGTTCTATCTTCTAATGAAGGCCTAATGTCCGAAACGTTAAGAGTATTTTTCTATATATCAAGCATTACACTAATATATTTCTTCATTGTACTGTATTGCTGATTCCGATTACTTTTCGCGCGCGCACACACACACACACACACATATATATATAGTATATACATTATATATATATATATATTATACACATACAGAGATAGACAGCTAGAGATAGATAGATAAATATCTTTCTTTATTTGCCACAGGGGCGCACAGAAATGGGACATTACAAGACGTGACGGCGGGGCTTTTACATAAAATCTTTAACAATGATAAATAACAATAAACTATATAAAAATAAAACAATTGAAATCCCCATTAGGGGGGGGGGTAACCCTATTGCTTGGTTGTTTTACACCCCGTGGATAGAACAACCCTCAACACCAGGAACACGTTTTGTAGGTGTTCCCATATTCCCTCTGTTTATCATCCTCAACCTACAGGTTTATATATATTCACTTGAGCCATTTTCGCCACATTCACCCACCTTTCAGCGAATTTACTGGAGTGTAGCACCTCTCTCTCCACTCTCACCTTTCTTCTGAAGTGGTACTTAAAGAAGGGGATGAGTTGTTGTCCGGAGAGAAAGGTGTTTGCCCTCAGTCCTTTTAACCTCGTACACCATATTACCTCTTTCGCCATAGCCACCAGACAGAGGAAAACCGCCTCTCCTTCATTCTTAAATGAAGGCGGCTGGTGATCCTCACGATGGATTCGACTGACAACTGGATGCGTCCTACACGTGACAGTAGCTGTTCGACATAATTCCCAAAGTCGGTCACCCCTGGGCACTGAACTATTGCGTGCAGAACGGTTTCGATGTCCTGCTCGCATCTTGGACAGGTCCTTTTGGCAGGATCTCTGCCAGGGCGTCCGCGTCTGTAGATTTTATCTCGAACTAGTAGAGCTCCTCGGTAGCACTGGCAGGCCAGAGACCTCTGGAAGTTATCCATAGGCCCTGAACGGAAAGTCCTCCCGAACAGACTGGTCAGTTCGTCCTCCTCGATGCCTAGAGTTTCCCCAAGAACGTCGTCGCACTTATCCTCCACTAATCCCCTATAGAATGTCGAAGTGGAGTCTCCACTGATTGCCGTTTCCGCTTGGTAGAGGGCTGTGAGCGCCTGAGGCACTCGAGGTGCCAGGCGCCCATTTTCGGTCTTCGCTTTACCCAGGACTGCAGCTCTGTTAGTGAGACGAGTTGTGGAAGAGCTCGTCTCACAAACGACAGCCACACCGGTCGCCGGTCAGGAATACCTGAAGATGGCGTAGCCTCAGCGCGTGTTTGCGCATCATCAGCCACGGTATGCCCAGCCCTCCGTTAGAAGGGTGTTGACAGCAGATGGATCTCCTCACCAATGGAGCCTGTTTCTTCCAGAGGAACTTAAAGAGTAGGCGTTCAATTTTGGTGAGGTATTCGCGGGGACAAGGCACGACTGTCAAGTGGTAGTAGATGACGGACGCTATGTAAGTGTTCGCCACCTCTGCTCGACCTTTCAAGGAGAGTTTGCACTCAGCCCACTTCTGGGTAAGTGCAAACACCTTCACCGTGACGTCGTTCCAGTTCTTGCCCACCTGGAGGTCTGAACCAAACCAGACCCCGAGCAATTCACCGGTCCTTCCATCCAGCGTCCAACGACACTGTCGGAAGGCATGGGTTTGCCTCTCCATGTGCCGAGTTGCAAACAGACAGACTTGTTTGGGTTTAGTCTTGCCCTTGTCAACGTTTCGTATTCCTGTAATAGGTTGCCGATTACCCGATTTCCGAAGTTTTCGACACCATTACGGTTACGTCATCGGCATAGGCCGACGCTGTTTTCCGCAGTCTTGGTTCGATGGGGATGCCCTGCAACAGCTCCAACTTCCGCAGTAATGGCTCGAGAGTCAATACATACGGAATGGAGGAGAGAGGGCATCCCTGACGGATGGAACGCATGATTTGGAATGGCTCCGATAGGTAGCCATTCACCTTGACTGCCGAGCAGATGCTGGTGTGCATGGCAGCGATCCAGCCTCTGAAGACGGGACCGAAGCCGGCCGCCTTGAGAACCGCTTCCAAGTATGGTCGACCCTATCAAATGCCTTAGACTGATCTAAATTGATCAGAGCCCCACCGAAGCCAGGTTTACACCCTACCCTCTTTCTGATGTATCGCATGAGGTGGAAATTGTCGTGTATGGACCTCGTCGGGATTGCACACGTTTGGGCTTCCCTTACCAGGTTCTCGACGACAAGCGCCAGCCTCGTTGCTAACACCTTGGCCAAAATCTTTAACTCTGTGTTGAGCAGAGTTATGGGCCTGAAATTGCTTATCTCATCCCCCTTGTTCTCATCTTTCATGTTCAGCGTTACTACGCCTCTGCCTACAGAACTGGGAATCCTCCCGTTCTGCTGCCAGTTGCAGTAGACCGCTTCGAGGACGCCAGAGAACAAGTCTGGCATGCCTATGTAAAACTCATAGGGTAGACCATCTAAACCGGGTGATTTGCGTTTCCCACAGCGTCCTAGGGCATCTTCTATTTTGCCCGCTGTGATCGGCCTTTCGCAGCTCCCTGCATCCGTGATCGAGAGTCGTGGTACGCCGTTGAGGTAGGAACTGAAGTCCATCACCTGGCTCAATGTACCGATTTGCCCGAACAGTTCTGCAAAATGCTGCTGGAAGGCCGTGCACATCAATCTGCTTAGATTCAAGTAGAATGCGTCCATCTTTGTCTTGCAAAGACCGAATTGTGGATTTGTTGCCACTTTTCGCCTCTGCCACTCGGACCCAGCTAAAGCTTTGGCTCCCTCGTTTCTTAGAAGACGTGTTCTACTTCTGACAATACAAGCTTCGTGTTTCACGTTGAAGAACTGGTCTAGTGCCGTTCTCGTCGCTAGCACGTCGGCTGTACTGCCATTCCTAAGTGCCTCTTCTACTTTAGCTACCAGTTCTTTTTCAGTTTTTTTTTTCTAAAGCTACTTCCTTGCTAAATGCTATCGATTCTATTCTAATTGCTCTTTTGAGAGAGCTCAACCACCTGTTGTTGACGATGGCTCCCGTCAACTGGCTCTTAACTAAGGTGCTAATCCGTTTACTGTAGGCCTTACGCGCCGGGAGCGATATGTTTAGCTTCCAGCATCCGGGTCCCTGTCTATGTGTTCTATCAAGGTTGACTATGCAGGTGACTAATTTGTGGTCTGAATAGGCAACCATGTGCATTTGTGGATAGCTTAATGTTTCCTTATCATTCTGTCTAAGAAATCTATCTAAATACGATCTAGAAGACCCAGTGCGGTTGCTCCACGTCCACAGTGGTGCACTTGGGAAGTCTAGCCGATATCTATCGACCAGTTGGAATTGGCTGATGAGATTTTTGAGGCTATTACACTCCACCTCTATTATCACAAGCTCCTACGTAATCTAAGGTGCCATTCCAGTCCCCCGCTAACACCAAGGAGCAAGACGTTCCCAGGAATGGCTCCAGACGCTTGAAGAACTCTAGTCGCGATGTCCTAGTCGGGGTATATACGGCCACCAGTCTGAAAGCTCCACCTTCACTACCATTCACGTCCAAGTCCACCAGGCTTCCCTCCGGGTCCAAGTGAATCGTCTGTACTTTGAGATCCAGGTTTCTTTCGAAACAGAACAGCAACTCCCCTCCACCTCCTGGTTGACAGAGAGATGCGTAGATCTCAAAATCATCGAACATAGGAGTTAGCTGCTGCTTGTCGTGAATCCTGGACACGGTGATGGCTATCACATCTATACAATGTGACCTGAGATCATTTAAAAACTGGCCCTGTTTCCAGGGCATGCCCATCCCACGTACGTTCAAACATCCAACTTGTATATTGGCCATGTTGGTGAAGAAGAGTTAGGGAGAGAAAAGGCAGGAACACTTACCTTTTAGTTTCCTGGAGGTCGGGTTGTTCGATCTCCATGTCCAGATTGGGGGTGTTTGTGGAGGGAGAGAATCTTTTTAGCAGGACACGGTTAAGGGGTGTTTGGCAAGGGGGCCCCACATCATGTGGGAAGTTCCCTTTTAATGTTTCATGTTGTAGGGTTGTTACCCTGATTAGTTTAAGGTTTGGGGGTGGGTCGTTGGTGGGGAAGGTTTTCCCTTCCGTTTGGATAGTGGGGTCCTTTCGGTCAGTTTCTACCAGTTCTTTGTTTGTTGTTTTTATGTATGTGTAATGTGTTTTGTTTTTTATGTGTACTGTTTCTGTTTGTAGTTTTCTTTTTGTGGTTGGGGTTTGTGATTGTAGTGGTGTGGGTGTTTGTTTTGTTGGTGAAGTGTTTGGTTGTGTTGGTGGTGATTGTGTTGTTGGTGTGTTTGTCGTTTGTGGCGGTGTGTTTATGGTGGCGTTGGGTGTGTGCGTGTTTTCTGTAGATGTTTTTGCTTTTGTGTTTTTTTTTTTTTTGTCTCTATTTTTTATTTTGGGATTTTTTGGGTTCCTCTTCATCCTCACTTGGAGATGTAGAGGTTTCCGTGTCTGAGACTTCTGAATCAGGGGTAAATGGGAGGGGTATGTTGTGTGGTGGAGTGTTTGTGCAGGTGTTTGTGGAAGTATTTGACAGAGAGGTAGGAGGCAAAGGAGGGTTTTTCAGTGGGATGTTGTGTGTGTGTGGTTGTCTCTGGTCTGTGGTGGTGTGGGAGTGGATGCTGCAAGTTTTTGTGTTGTGTTTGGTTTTTTCTGCGATATACGTATGACCATGTCAACACTGCTACTTGGAGTCGTTTACCGTCCCCCAAATTACCACCAGGACACTCAACTTTGTGATATCCTCAGAGCTGCTGCCAGGAAGACAGCCTCTTATGTTTTCATTGCAGGAGACTTCAATCACCCTGAGATTGACTGGGAAACCTTTCGTTGGCCGCCAAGTGCAAATGACTTCCTTGAGCTAGTGCTGGACTCGAGTTGGTCCCAAGTGGTCACCTCCCCAACAAGAGGTGACAACACTTTGGACCTACTCTTCACCACTACTCCTGAAACGGTCATTAGTGTTACTGCTGAGGAACTTTAGGTGACTCTGATCATGCTATGATCATTGCCAATCTATCCCTCATGGGCAGTAACAAGAACCACAACCATCTCCAAACTGCTCACTTTGACTGGAATAAAGCAGACTGGAACTGTTACTGCACCGAGTTGCAACGGCGAAACTGGCTTGAGTTCTACGACTCTGGAGATGTCAACACTGTACTCCAGAACATCCTGAGCTCAATATGGACAGCATGTGCAGCATCGGTGCCACGTAAGCAGAAAAAACATCCCAAAAGTGCAATTTGGGAGACTGCAGCAGTCCGTCTTGCCAGAAAAGAACGGCGCAATGCTGAACGTGAGTACAAACTTCACAAATCAGACATTAATAGGAAGAGGCGAAATAGATCGTCCAACCACCTCAAACAGGTGACAAAAAAGGCAGTGCTTCAATTTGAGCAGCGCATAGCAACCAGCCCTGACAGTAAGGTGTTCTGGAAGTATGTTCACTCAAAGCAGAGGCCTCACTCTCCAGTTGGTCCTCTTCGCAATCCCCACACAAGCCAGGTTACTGACGACCCCAAGGAATGCGCAGAGCTCATTGCTGAATGCTATGCAGGCATTTTCACTATTGAAGACCAGAGTGTACCATCTCCACCATCTATGACACCGGACTCTATTACAACTATGGAATTTACACCTGCAATGCTGCGACGTCACCTAAAAAATAAACGCAACCATGCCTCTTCTGGTCTTGATGGTGTTACGTACCTGCTTCTTAAACGTGGTGGGTACTTCCTTCTGCACCAGTTATCACGCTTCTTCCAATTCTGTCTGAACAACGGTGCTACTCCATAACAGTGGAAAACTGCCAGTGTCATTCCTCTGGTTAAAAAGGGTGACCGCACATTACCTGTGAACTATCGTCCAGTCAGTCTTACTAGTTGCATCGCCAAACTGATGGAATCCTGTGTCAGAGAAACACTTTGGAACTTCTGGAGCTCTCACAGTCTTATCCGGCCCTCGCAATTTGGATTTATCCCCAACTCCAGCTGCTGTGATCAACTTATAGAGTTTCTTGAGGACATCACCCGGATCACTGATGGCGGCTCATGGGTGGATGTTGTTTACCTTGACTTTGCGAAAGCCTTCAATTCTGTGCCACACAAAAGGCTTATGGCAAAACTCTCTGCAATGGGTGTGAAGGATGATCTTTTTAACTGGTTGAAGTCCTTCATTCTCAGTCGAAGAGAGGTAGTCACGGTTATGGGACAGCATTCCTCACCATATGAGATGTCATCTGGTGTACCACAGGGATCTGTTATTGGCCCCCTTTTGTTTGTGGCATATATTAATGACATGGATGGTAACTTAAAGAATGCTACGGTACTAAAGTACGCAGATGACATCAAGCTGTACCTTGAGATAAAAAGGACAGATCCTGAACACTATAGATCTTGCTTGCATTCTGACCTGGACACAATGCAACAATGGATCTCAGACTGGCAACTCAAGCTAGCTGTGGACATGTGCACCACCATGCATTTTGGGAGTAAAAACCCAGCGTCCACATACTCCCTCCACAGCACTAATATCAAGAAGTCTTCTTGTGAACGTGACCTGGGCATTACGGTCATCAGCGATTTGCGTTGGACAAAGCACGTCTCTAACATTGTCAAGAGGGCCGAGGGTGTCTTAGCATCACTCAGCAAGACCCTTTTCAGCCGCTCTCCAGATATCTATTTAAGGCTGTATACAGCTATGGTGTGGCCACACTTAGAATTTGCATCACCAGTCTGGAACCCCTATCTTGCTCAGAACATTGACCGCCTGGAAACTGTTCAGAGACGTACAACCAAGCGAATACCCTCCATCAGGCATCTACCATACTCTGAGCGCCTTGCTTCCCTGGGCATGGATACATTGAAGCTCCGACGCCTGGCAACTGACTTGGTAACACCCACAAAATTGTTAACCATCTTGCCAACAACAACCCTGAGTACCTTTTTGATTTCCATGGTGTCTAACACACGTGGACATGCCCACAAAGTCAGAAAACAGCACAGTTCCCATGACTTTCGGAAACATTTTTTCACGCTCAGAGTTGCTGAAGCATGGAACAAACTACCTGCATCAGTTGTTAGCTGTCGAGACACTGCATCCTTTAAGGCCTCCATGCTTCCCGAGATCCGCCAACACTACAGCTAATGTTCCCCCTCCATACACATACACACATGTATACCATGACTCATACACTATTCACTTCCCTGACATTTGTGTATTATTCTATGTACTATACATGCACCTTTGACGAGTTGTAGCGCACCTGAGCACTTTACACAATAATTTCATTATTATTATTATTATTATTAATGAGGAATTTCTAATGAAATTTAAACAAAACTTACAGAGCAAGTTTAACACGTGTCCATCCCAGATTAGATAGATAGATGGACGGATGGATGGATGGATGGATGGATGGATGGATGGATGGATATATATATACAGGAAAAAGTATGACCCCGACGGCAGAGCTCAAGCCGTTTCGACGACTATTTCTGTCCAGAAATAGCCGTCGAAACGGCTTGAGCTCTGCCATCGGGGTCATACTTTTTCCTATTACCCACTCTACTACCCTAAGTATTGAGTACTCTGGTGCGTTATGGTCCATCTGGTCCCTTACCACAATCCTTCTTTATATATATATATATATACAGTATATATATATATATATATATATATATATATATATATATATATGAAAATAAAAAAGTTACGGGCGAAAGAGGGTATTATCCTTCATCAGTTGTCTTCTAGGAATCATCGATATTTCTTCGCGTTAGAGGCAAGATATCTCAACCAAGTGCCGTCAATAACTAAAATAAGTTATTGGGATAGAAAGGGGGAAAGAGAGAAAAAAATACGTAAACAGACACGAAAAGTAAAGCAACGGAAAGAGAGGAAAATATCAAGTCAACAAACCTTTTTCGGACATAAGTCCTGGCAAGTGTGACGAGAGAGAACAGACACGTCTTGACTGTAGCAGTGTGAGCGAAAAAAGGGACTGCTTGCAGTGGCGGACGAGGGAGGAAGTAAGCTAGCGGAGAGAGGGTGACTAGCAGAGAGGGAGTGAGTGAAAGTAAGAGGGCGAAAGAGAGAGGGGGTGAGTTGATAGCAACAAGGGAAGAGGAAAGACAGGTCACAGCAGATACGGAAAATTATATGAATAAAATGGCATTCCAATAACTTATTTTAGTTATTGATCGCACTAGGTTGAGATATCTTGTCTCTAACGCCAGGAAATATATATATATATATATATATATATATATATATATATATATATATATATAATATATAAGATCAAAAGATGGTTAAAGGAGTTCCATGTATTTTATTATGCGCATTTCAAAAACAAACATCATCATGCAATAATATTTGTGTTTTCATCAGACAAAACAGGAGGACATGATATGAAGGCTAAAAACACTTGTGGATAGTGCAGTTTTAAATCAGCATATGGATATATGCTGATTTAAAACTGCACTATCCACAAGTGTTTTTTAGCCTTCATATCCTGTCCTCCTGTTTTGTCTGATGAAAACACAAATATTATTGCATGATGATGTTTGTTTTTGAAATGCGCATAATAAAATACATGGAACTCCTTTAACCATCTTTTGATCTTATATATTATATATATATATATATATATATATATATATATATATATATATATATATATATATATATATATATATATATATATATATATATATATGAAAAAGTTTGTCCTTATCAGTGGCCTTCCAACCGTCGTAGGCATTTCGTCGCATTAAAGGCCATATACCTCAGGTTGGTGCGAGAAACGGCTAAAGAAAGTTGTTGGGACACGTAAATAAGGGGGACGCTAGGGTAAACAAACAAAATGGTTTAAGCAACAGAAAGTGATGAAGAAGAAAGAAACAAGTCCCAGATTTCTATGAATATAAATTCGGTGGAATCGTGAACGAAAGAATAAAGACCATCAAACCTGGTTGAAATGTGAGCAAGGAAGGAATTTCGCACAGGTCTAACGGGAGGAAGAAGAGGTCTGGTCTGCGAATTCGGTAAACATAAGTTCTGTGAAGTCGCAGACGAGAGAGAGAGAGAAAAAAACTTCATACCGGCTTGGCCAAGTGCCCGCGAGAAAAGGATTACGGACAGGTCAAACGGGAAGAAAGGGGAAGAGGAGAGGTAGTGACAGAGAGTGAGTGAGTGAAAGGTGAGGAAGAGGCTAACAGAGAGAGAGAGAGACTGCTAGAAAGTGTAAAGATACAAAGAACGAAACAGACTGGTGGCAGCGGAGGAAAAAATATATGTGTAAATATGATAATAATGGAGCTGCGGCGCTGCAAATGGGTTACATATGAAAAAGTTTGTCCTCATCAGTGGCCTTCCAACCGTCGTAGGCATTTCGTCGCATTAAAGGCCATATACCTCAGGTTGGTGCGAGCAACGGCTGAAAAAAAGTCGTTGGGACACGTAAATAAGGGGGACGCTAGGGTAAACAAACAAAATGGGTTAAGCAACAGAAAGTGATGAAGAAGAAAGAAACAAGTCCCAGATTTCTATGAATATAAATTCGGTGGAATCGTGAACGAGAGAATAAAGACCATCAAACCTGGTTGAAATGTGAGCAAGGAAGGAATTTCGCACAGGTCTAACGGGAGGAAGAAGGGGTCTGGTCTGCGAATTCGGTAAACATAAGTTCTGTGAAGTCGCAGACGAGAGAGAGAGAGAAAAAAACAAGAAAAAAAAATGTATATATAGTGATGCGTTGGTGTAATGGTAGCACAGTGGTCTGGATAACCAAAGATGTGGATTCGACTCCCATGTACGTCAATACTCATCTTTTTCCATTTATCTGAGGGTTCTAAACCCCATTATCAGGCTAAAATTTCTTTAGTCAAAAATACGGTGAAAGCTATTCTATTTTCTAATTTCAAACCTGCTCACTGTTTCAAAACATACTTACATATATATATATAGAGATAAATTTCTTTATTAGCCACAAGGGCACAAAAGAAGGGGACAAATACAAATGGGGAGTTTACATACAGGTATATGAAAATAAAACTATTAATACAATAACAAATAACAATTGAAATCCCCAATAGGGGAGGTGTTACACAGGGGTTGTACACACCCCCGAAAAAATCTACAACCTTCATCTCCAGGAGCACCAAGAGTGAGTACTCCCTTCCTCTCTTCTTTTTCCTCAACCTACAGGCTTATATAAAGAGAAGGCCCAACCACTCGGGCCATCTTTGCCACATTCACCCACCTTTTATAAAATTTGCTGGGGTACAGCACCTCTCTCTCCATCCTGATTCTTCTTCCAAAATTATATTTGAAAAAACGAATCAGTTGTTCGCCGGAGAGAAAGGTGTCTGACCTCAGCCCTTTTAACCTCGTCCACCATATAACCTCTTTCACCATAGCCATAACACATAGGAAAGCCGCCTCTCCCTCGTTTTTGAAGGAGGGTGGCGGTTTGATCATGACAATGGACTCGGTGGTCAACTGGATTGGTCCCACCCGCGACAATAGTCGTTCTACATAGCCCTACAGGTCGGTAACGCCCGGGCAGTGTACAAATGCGTGTGCGACTGTTTCCTCGTCGCGCACGCATCTCGGACAGATCTTTTTCGCCCGTGTCTGTAGAGCTTGTCTCGAACTGGTAGAGCTCCTCGGTAGCACTGCCAGGCCAGGGACTTTTGTAAGTTGTCCATCGGTCCCGGACGGAAGGTCTTACCGAACAGACTGGCCAGTTCGTTTTCCTCTACGCCTAGAGCTTCTCCGAGCGTGTCGTCGCACTTGCTGCGGATCAACCCTCTATAGAATGACGAAGTGGAGTCTCCACTGATCGCCGGGTCCCCCTGCCAGAGGGCTGTGAGCGCCTGAGCACATTCGATGTGCCAGTCGCTCATTTTCCTTGGTCTTTGCTTGACCCAGGACTGCAGCTCGGTCAGCGAGACGAGTCGTGGGAAGGCTCGCCTCACGAACGGGGCCCACACCGGTTGTCCGGTGAGGAATACGTAGAGATGCCGCAGCCTGAGCGCGTGTTTGCGCATCGTCAGCTACGGCATCCCCAGCCCTCCGTTGGAAGGGTGTTGGCAGCAGATGGGTCTTCTCACCAAAGGAGCCCGTTTATTCCAAAGGAATTGGAAGAGCGCGCGCTCCATTTTGGTGAGCGTTTTGGCTGGACAAGGCACAACGGTCAAGCGGCAGTAGATGACGGTCTCTATAAAAGTTTTCGCCACCTCCGCTCGACCTTTCAAGGATAGTTTGCACTCGGCCCACTTCTGGGTGAGCGCAAACACCTTGGCCGTCACCTCGTTCCAGTTCTTCTCCATCTGGAGGTCAGGACCAAACCAGACCCCGAGCAGCTTTACCGGTCATTCCGTCCAGCGTCCGACGACGTCATCGGAAGGCATCGGTTTGCCTCTCCACGTTCCGAGTTGCAAACCAACAGATTTGTCCCGGTTCAGCTTCCCTCCTGTGAACCTTTCGTATTCCTCCAGTAAGGTGCCGATCTCCCCGATTTGCGAGGTGCTCGACACCATTACTGTCACGTCGTCGGCGTAGGCCGACGCCGCTTTTCGCAGCCCCGGTTCCAAAGGGATGCCCTGCAATAGCTTCAACTCCCGCAGTGGTGGCTCGAGAGTCAGTACGTACAGAATGGAGGAGAGAGGGCATCCCTGTCGGATGGATCGCGTGATATGGAACGGCTCCGAGAGGTAGCCGTTCACCTTGACTCTTGAGCAGATGTTGCTGTTGTGCATTGCAGCAATCCAGCCCCTGAACACGGGACCGAAGCCTGCCGCCTCGAGCACCGCATCAAGGTAACGATGGTCAACCCTATCGAAATCCTTAGACTGATCCAAGTTGATCAGGGCCCCACCGAAGCCGGGTTTACACCCTACCCTCTCTATGTTGTGTCGCATGAGGTGAAGGTTGTCGTGTATGGACCTGGTCGGGATTGCGCATGTCTGCGCTTCTCCCACCAGGTTTTCGACGACAAGCGCCAACCTCTTTGCCAATACCTTGGCCAAAATCTGTAACTCTGTGTTGAGCAGAGTTATGGGCCGGAAGTTGCCTATGTCATCCCCCTTGTTCTCGTCCTTCCTGACGTGATTACGCCCTTGGTCACAGAACTGGGAATTCTCCCATTCTGCTGTCAGTTGCATTAGACCGCTTCCAGGAGACCGGAGAACAAGTCCGGCATTGCTACGTAAAATTCGTAGGGTAGACCGTCGAGACCTGGAGATTTGCGTTTGCCGCATTGGCTCAGCGCGTCCCCCATCTCAGCGGCCGAAATCGGCCTTTCGCAGAACTTCGCCTTGCTGTCCGAGAGTCGCGGTAGGCCGTCGAGGTATGAACCGAAATCCATAGCCCCTCCCTGCGCGCCGCCCTTCCCGAATAGTTGAGCAAAGTGCCGCTGAAAGGCCGCGCACATTTGCTTCGGCTCACGTATCACGCGTCCGTCTTGGCCCTTCAAAGACCGAATCGTGGACTTGTTGCCACTTTTCGCCTCCGTCACTCGGGCACAGCTAACAGCTTTGGCTCCCTCGTTTCCCAGAGCACGTATTTTGCTTCTGACAACGCAGCCTTCATGCTTTGCGTCGAAGAACTGGTCCAAGGCCGTTCTCGTCGCTAGCACGCTGGCTACGTGGCCACTCCTAAGTGCCTCTTCTACTTTATCTACCAGTTCCTTTTCGGTCTTATTTCTATCTAACACTAATTCTTTACTAAAACCTATCGAGTCTAATCTAACTGCCCTCTTGGGAGAGTACCACCATCTGTTGTTGACAATGGCCCCGTCAAGTGCTGCTTAACTAAAGTGCTAATCCGTCTACTCTAGGCTTTGCATGTCGGTAACGGCAAGTTCAGCTTCCAGTAGCCGGGTCCCTGTCTATGGGTTTTGTCAAGGTTGACTAAGCAGGTCACTAATTTGTGATCTGAATAGGCAACCATGAACATTTGTGGACAGCTTAACATGTCCCTATCCTTCTTTCTAACTAGAACCCTATCTAAGTACGATCTAGATGTTCCGCTAAGATTAGTCCACGTCCACAGTGGCACAGTTGGAAAATCTAGTCGATATCTATCGGCCAGGTCAAATCGGCCGATTAACTGTTTGAGGCTGTTACACCCCCCTCTATCGGGACATGCTCCCACATAGTCCCAACGTGCATCTAGGATTCCATTCCAGTCCCCCACTAACAGCAGAGAGCGGGACGTTCCCAGAAAATTCTCTAGACGTTTGAAGAAGTCTGGCCGCGGTGTCCCGGATGGGGCATATGCGGCCACCAGCCTGAAGGCTCCACCTTCACTACCGTCAACATCTAGGACCACCAGTCGACCCTCCGGGTCCAGATGTACCGTCTGTGTTACGAGGTCCAGGTGTTTCCGCAGAAAAACGGCAATCCCACCCCCACCTCCAGGCTGACAGAGAGATGCGTAGATCTCAAAGTCGTCGAAGATGGGGGCCAGTTGTCGCTTGCTGTGGATCATGGACTCGCAAATGGCTACTACATCCATGCTGTGCGACCTGAAGCCCTTCGTTGTCGATTGTTTGTTTATCTATGTTTTGCAAGAGGTAATAGTATTTTTTTAATCTTGTGCTTTTGTTACAAAGAATATAAACTTTGGGTTTCAAACAATACCATTATGCAAAATTACCACGATTAATTTCCAAGAAATGTTCTACCAACTGCATCATCTGCTCGGGCAACTAACGATAACAATGACGTTACATTCAGGCCAAGTGGCTGATATAAAGATAATTTCTTCACTTCCTCCAGCTAATATCAAAATCCGTGATAATGGACGCAGGCGTTGCTCTTCGTCTTCTAACAAAACCATTAAAATAAAACATTATTCAATGTTTACTTCCTTGTTTAAGATGTTTTGGATTTAAAACAGATTTTACAGCTCTTTCTAGCACGCAGAGGCTCTAAGAGTGTGTATTTTAGCAACTAGTGTTGTCACTGTCTTGTTATTCGTCTATAAATGTCTTCTTTCTCTTCTTCAACCAGTTTGACAACATTGAGTTCAAGTGACCGGCTGATGTCCTCGACAAAACGAGATTTTATTTGTTGATCCTAAATAGCAACATTGAGTCGGTTTTGCCTTATGTGTGTTTATTTTTAGATCCGCTAACATTCCTGTTATATATATATATATATGTGTGTGTGTGCGTGTGTGTAGTGCGAGGACCGCGAAAACTTCAAATCATGGTAGTACTCGATGCATGTACTGTAGAATGGACCTCCGTCGGTTTCGACAATGGGTGTTCCAGTTATTTGATCAACGGAACAACACTCTGATCCTGAAACCAACGTGCAAGTAGCTGAGTATTCAACACGTGTAACCCTAACGTAATTTTTGAGGAGAGTGACCGTGACACAGTGTGACAAGGCTAGCCTATTGAATTACAGGTACAATCTACCCGATAGTCTTCAGGGCGGTTTCCGTCTGCTCAGATCCCCTCAGAAGTGTTGGTTCGACCGTAAGCTATGTTAAATGATGTTTGCCCAAGATATCACCCTACGCTTGCGGGGTGAACTCCTGAACCACTTGGCCATGGAGTGTTCACAATGGCAGAATATAAAACGTAATAATCTATATATATAAAACTGTAGTTGTCTGTGTGTGTGTCCTCATTTTTGCAAAGTCTATACAAATCCACATTTCTACTCCGATTGACTTCAAACTTGCATTTATATATTCCTTGCGGTCTGAAGATATTAACTGCAGCTTTTATGTTTCAATTTTCTGTTGTTAAAGGTGTGTTAGGCGCCGGTTATCCATCTCCGTCGTGCTCTTATAATATCTGTCTGTATGCCTGGCTGTCTGCATTACGACATTCTGACGAACATTGATGACGTATTATGTTCGCTATTTTCCGTTCAGGGAACGTCTTCACGAACCAAAGTATCGTCTTCATGTTTTCCTTCGGTTGCAGCATTTTTCGAAATATTTACTTCTGCGTTCACAGATTGATTTTTTTTTAGTTTCAGAAGACCCCGTTAATGGTGAAAGCAGCGATTCTTTGCTTAAACTTTAATCTGTTATTTTAATATATAATATAAACGAGGCAAGCCAGCCCAGTTGCACTTCTTGCTAATAAACATTAACCCTTTGTGCGCCATTCATCTAACTGTAGACCAATAAATACCAACTAAACGGAGCATTGACAAGAACGATAGCGAATGAATCTTCGAGGTAAGCAGTTTCCTCCCGAGCTGTTAGTTCACGCGGGATTCTCTGCTACACCTTTTCGTAATAATACCGAACAACGTACTGCTGGTCACTCCTTCCTCCAAAAGCCGTACAAAGCGGACATGTGCATCGGGTAGATGGATCGGGTGCAAATCTACACCAGGCCTACGCGAGAAATTCGCAATGGACTGCACCGACAGGGATAGAGAGAAAGAGTAACTTAGTGGAAAGAGTGCGAATGAACTTTTGAGGTAAGTAGCCTACGCCTTTCTGCTATGACACTGGAACCTTCTGCCATCTTAACCTGTGACTTTCTCTTTCACAATTACTCTAAAAGACCAAAACAGAGAAGTATGAAAAGAAGGGGCTCAACAATATTTCTATGAACAATGCACGTAGACAGCTAAATTGTACTTTAAACTTCTTATTTTTCTCCAAATAAAACAAGTTTCCTGTCGGTATATTTTCGTGAGTTTTAACAGGCACTCACAAATAAAGTTTCTCATTGGAGGTGCTATTACCAATGTTCTTACCCGTGCAACGCCAGGATACACTGCTAGTATTAACTAAATTCCACACGGCATTTTGTCCGTCACTCTACCGATTCTGCCATCTTCTCTAGACATAAGAAACCAATACATAGATAAGTATTTATGAAACTATGTAGAGATATAAAGGAGAAACCTTCCCATGTCCGAGTGTGAAATAACATCGGTGTCGCCATGCGAAACACTTAAGCTAATACTTACTATAAAGAAGAAGAATGTGTACAGACTTGCATGGCTGTACAGGAAAGACTGGGAAATGCTAGATATAACTTTGTATAACTGTACCAACACAACTGTTTACAACGACGTTCATTGAGTTGGTAAGGTTTATTAACCAACGATAAAGATTACATATATAAATAAAATAATTCAATACATTACTAGATCCTCCGTCGGTTTTGACGATGTTTGCTCCAATTCTTCGAACAGCGGAACAGTCTTCTCGCTAAGTTAACGTGCAAGTGGCTGAACATTCCCTGGATACTAACACCATTAACTTAGTTATCGGGGATATTTAGTCTGATAAAATGTGTGGCAAGGTTACCTCTTTGAATTACAGGTACGTTCATCTTGTATTACTGTATTAGTGACTGGCGGTGGATTGGCAGTATCGGTAGAGGGTCGGACGCCATACTTTGATGCATAGAGTTACGGCCCTTGCTATTCTGAGTTCAAATCCCGCCGAGGTTAACTTTGCCTTTCATCCTTACGGGGTCGATAAAATAAAGTACCAGTAATGTACTGGGTAATTTCTGGCCTTGTGCCAATAGTAGAAACAATTACTGTATTAGTGACTGATTTTTTCACATACACTAGTACCCTTAATGGCTTATACGATATGCTGTATATGATGGCATATACGATGGATTTATAAACCTATAACGGAATACTCCTATGTTTTACCAGCGAAGATTCGAAACCGAATCTGAGGTTTCTCGCCTCTGGGACTATCTATCGTTGGAGGTTCTTACCATTGTCTTGTCAAAGACAGCGATGATAAACGTACATTCCACTTGACCTGTGACCCCAGCTTCTTGGGAGACAATAACCACATGGCTGATCATAAATCAACCTCATATATCCATCCTTCTAACTATAAGGTTATTATAAATACAACGACTTAGGAAACCCAAGGACAGTCCCGAAGCAGCAGTCAGCAAGTGATAACGATGTAGGCATCGGTAGACCTTTCACTCTATCTCTGTCCTGGCCTTTACTGGCTTCCACCTTACCGGCCACAGACACAGCCAGGCAGCCAGACAGGAAGCAGCATCCTTGAGAAGAAGAATATATTCTAAGAATAGGCACACACACACACACACATAGTAAGTTCCTATCGTTTACATTCTATGCTTCACCTATTCTTTCGTCTCTGTCATATTGTATCTGTAAGATACAACACATGCATGTACGCTAACTCGTAGAAGTTAGTAAGCAATTTAATGTACGGATAATTCATGTCATAAATATTATTTATGTTCAAAGTGAATATTGTTATTATAAAATAAACCTTGTTAACAACTGGTAACCCCGAGAAACGAACACAGTCTTCTACAACTTTTACTAACTCGTATTCTCCGATAGATTTATCCGCCACACACTTATACAAACCTCGCTATAAATATTTTAAGGTGTCACATCTATTTCAGTAGCCGTGTGAGAACGCCAGACACTAGTATTTCAGGATTCAAAAAAATCCATCACCTGTGACGTTTACTCAGTACTGAAAGAAGAATAAGCTATAACATAATTTTTGCATAAAAAATATCTGCGCGAAAAGTTCATTTGCATGTAGTGCTTGCTTGATTTGGCTGGGAAAAACTATCGCTGGACAGATTTTTACCGACAAAACCAACCAGCAGGAGACACAGGGGTAGACTTCGAGCAAGATGGTTGGATAACATCCATGAGCTCGGCTTGGGGATCCAGCCGGATCTATTGGAGACGATTGCTTTTGACAGGACCCACTGAAACGAGTGTTTGAGGACTCTGCCCCCACAACCCTCTCAGAAATAAGTGGAAGAAGAAGAAGAAGAAGAAGAAGAAGAAAAAGAAGAAGAAAAAGAAGAAGAAAAAGAAGAAAAAGAAGAAAAAGAAGAAAAAGAAGGAAAAGAAGAAAAAGAAGAAAAAGAAGAAAAAGAAGAAAAAGAAGAAGAAATGTATAAGCGCGTGTGAATTAGAATTAGAATACGGTGGCGATTGAAAATTTTGAAAACAGAATTAGCTCTCAACGTATATTGACTACAGTAAATCGTCCAATGTTAGGGCATATGAACTCTCAAACGGGAAAAAGTGGGTATTAACACGGGTGATGTAACAATGCTGGTCTTTTTAATTACAGACACAACTCATTTTCTTATAGCTAAGTAAACTAGAGCAACGTGAAATAAAGTGTCCAGCTCAAGGACAAAATACTCCGCCTTGTTAAGGAATCGAACTCACCACCCCATGATCATTGGTTTGTAATAATTAATCATGTTTTGTGGGGAGGTTGTATTTGTAATAATTATAAATGTTTGGTGAGAATGGACTTGTATGTATGGCCCCGTAACTCCTGATAGAATCGAAGGGGCGTTGTATTGACAAACAGCGTTTCTTGGGCACTTTCAAGCCTGGCGAACCCATCCCATTCCAGACTTGAGTACAGCAGATTTCTTCCAGAGAAAGATAGAAAGTGAGAGAGAGAGAGAAAACTGAGAAAGAGATATAGAGCAAGAATCGACTCCAGTACGAGACTGGTACTTTTTTTATCGACCCCGAAAGGATGAAAAGCAAAGTTGACCTCGGCGGGAGTTGAACTCAGAGCCGGAACGAATACCATGAAGCATTCTATCCGACTTTCTAATGACTCTGCCAATTTGCCGCCTATTGTGGAGTTACCATGGGGTGCTAAATACGCTGACATGGACTTGTAATAAATATAAATTCGATTCAGCTTTCTTCCCACGAAATCTATATGAATCCTGTATACAACCCGGAAATTGTAATAGACATTATTTTAAAATCAAAAACTTTCTAAGTACAGCATTAAAAGCCTGGAACTATTCTTGTGCATTGAATCATAAGGTGTCATCTACTAAAGATCTTATCGCCATCGTTAGATTTAGCTTCTTTTGTAAAAAAACGGGTTCATTTCCGATTGTATGAGAAAATATTATACTCTATATATTATTTGCTTTATATAAAGGCGGTGGGTTGGCAGAATCGTTAGAGCGTCGAAAGAAATGCATTGAAGTATTTATTCCTGCTCTTTACGTTCTGTATTCAAATCTCGCCGAGGTCAACTTTACCTTTGGTCCTTACTGAGCTGATAAAATAAAGCACCAGTCTAATACTCATCCCCTTAAATTGCTAGCCTTATACCTAAATCAGAAACCATGGTGGATTGGCAGTATCGGTAGAGAGTCGGACGCCATGCTTTCCAGCATAGTTACGTCCCTTTACGGTCTGAGTTCACTTTGCCTATCATCCTTACGGGGTCGATAAAATAAAGTACCAGTAATGTACTGGGTAATTGCTGGCCTTGTGCCAAAAAGTAGAAACAATTATTTATTTTACATTTACCTAATTTGATCATTAGAATATATTTTTTTAAAACCTACTCAAGTCCCAGTGATGGTCAGTGTAGGTTAAAAACTGTTCATTAAACTCATAAAAGTTAATAGCGTTTTGTTTCGTGAGAAGTTTTCAAAGAGGGATCCACTTCAGTTCGCGCATTTTCTTACACTTCTCAATTTCACTTACAGCCATCCCGCAATGGACCTCCATCAGTTTCGTTGATAATTGTTCCAGCTGCTTGTTCAACGGAACAGATTGCTTGTGAAATTAACGTGCAAGTAACTGAGCATTTCACAGGAACGTGTACGCTCAACTTAATTCTCAGGGCAATTCAGCGTGACACATCGAACGGCAAGGCTGGCTCCTTAAGTTACAGGTATGACAGAGTAAGTTTCCATTTGCTCAGATTCATTCACAAAGCATCAATCGACCCGAAACTATGGTAAATGACACTTACTCAAGATGCCAAGCAGTGTGATCGAACCCTGGACCATATGATTCCGAAACAAACTTCCTAACAACCAGGCCACGCAGCGTTAATAAGCACCCCCAACCCATTACTCCCTATTTCTTCAACTAATAAAGGCTTTGTTTTAAACATTTATTTACCTCTCTTCACATGACACGAATGTATTCAGTATTCCCTAGAATACGGTGATAGGAACGACATTACTGCCAGACCAAGCAATCCCCTACGGTGCAGGCCTCAAAAATGTCCATTTCTGAACCTTAAAGGATCACAGTTTTATACAAATCTGTATGATTAACCTAAATATATAATAATTTGTGATCAATGAATAAATCGCGAACATCTTTGCCGCGTAGCAGCGTTGTGGAAATATCTAAAGCAGCGGAGAGGGTCGAATGGTGCTATTACTTACAAGTGGAAAATGCAGGCTAAGTAATTTTCTTAGTCTGGTCAAAGAAAGAAGTGCCAAAAACTAAGTTTGTTAGCTTGTCGAACTGTAAGTTGAAATTATTTTATTTGAAAGCACGGAGCGCATAACTGGGAGACTGGGGTAATATTGTAGGGCTAACCTAGGGTATGAAATACTGAGACGCCTGCTCTGTATGTTGATACAAAACACAACAGTTTAAAAGGATCCTTATCGTGAACATTAATCTTTCTATATAGTGATCTTTGGAGAGAGCAATGAGCAAAAGGATTGTTCCTGTCAATCGAGTCCGCAGACCAGTTTCAATTTCCTCTCTGCTCCTTGGAGTCCAATCTGTTCTAAGAATTTAGGCCTTGTCTCCAGTCTGGGATAAATCTCCCTCCTTCTCTCCAGTTTCAGAGACGCTGAAAAGGGCGATGAGCTCTGTCCTTCCTCTTGACTAAGCGTTAAAAAACTTTATTTAATTTACTAAATACCTGATGATTAAACCCCACAAGATCATGAGTTCGATTCCCGGTGGTCAGTTGTGTCCTTGGGTAAGTCACTTTATTTCGTGTTGCTCCAGTCCACTCATCTGGCAAAAATGAATTGTACCTGCAATTCAAAGGACCAGCCTTGTCATACACACATTGTGTCACGCTGCATCTCCCTGAGACTACATGAACGGGGCAGGTGTCTGTGGAGCTCAACCACTTGTACGTTAATTTTACGAACAGGCTATTACGCCGGTTAAACAACTGGGATATTCAGCGTCGTAAACGACGGATGTCCAACGCACATATGTATGCGTCTCAACTATATGCTAAACCCTTTCCTGATCACTGCGAGACGACATAGATATATTTCACAAAATTCCCTCTCCCAACTTCAGACAACATATCTCTCTCTCTCTCTCTCTCTCTCTCTCTCTCTCTCTTTCTCTCTCTCTCTCTCTCTCTCTCTCTCTCTCTCTCTCTCTCTCTCTCTCTGGTTAACAAAATCTGTTGTTAAGCTGTCGCACGAGGTTCCGTTGTCTTGCTGCAGTTAAAACAATACATAATGACTCTTGCTTTCTGTTTCTCAAGTTAACATCCCTTCCGAGTACCGGAGCAGTTGTGGTTAATTAAAATAGTGACGAGAAAGAGAGGGTGTGTGTGTGAGAGAGAGAGAGAGAGAGAGAGAGAGAGAGAGAGAGAGAGAGAGAGAGATGGTGGGAAGACACGCACAAACATACATTTTCAATATATAGACACAAACATCGTGTTCTTAATGCATTTATTTATATATTTATATATGTGTGTGAGTGTGTGGAGGTAAACATCTGTGTAAATAATATATATGTATGTAGGTGTGTCATATATATATATATATATATATATATGTGTGTGTGTGTGTGTGTGTGTGTGTGTGTGTGTGTGTGTGTGTGTGTGTGTGTAAATATGTTCTAGATATGTTAGCAGTACTCCAATATGATTCGTATGTTGAATAAAATCCAACATTGACATAAGGTTCCAGATGTATAGGGGTGAAAATTGGAAGTAACATTTGTGCCTTCACTTCATCCTCCACTTTGATTCACCATTCATTCATACACGCACTCATCATCCACTGAACCCTCCACTCACAGTCACCACTCAATCAACTCTCTACTAACACTCAGTATTTATTTAGCTGTACACTCATATTCGTTACTCAAATATCACTTTATGAGTGGAATTTCGTAGACGTAAACTAAAGCAACCCGTTACACACACACACACACACACACACACACATACACACACACACACACACACACACACACACACACACACACACACACACACACACACACACACACACACACACACACACACACACACACACACACACACACACACACACACACACATATATATACACCTACATGTTAATTAGGTGTGTAACTGCAATTACAGGCTGCGCACCGTTTGAAGCACTCAATGCTGTTACGAGATCTGTGTTGGGTTATGTTCCAGAGTTAAGGCGGCTCTGGACTTTCAGGGTGTAAATAGAGTAAGTAGAATCGAATACAGTGTACAAAAGTTATTGGCATATTACAATTGTTTTGATATCGATATAAACTTGCATATCTGAAGAGATGTCGAATAAGAGTCATTCTGATTATACCTTGTTGATAGATATTGAAACAATTGTAATATGCCAATAAAGTCTGTACATATGCTGCAACAATGATTTCGATCCTATCCTACTCTCTCTCTCTCTCTCTCTCTCTCTCTCTCTCTCTCTCTCTCTCTCTCTCTCTGTATATATATATATATATATATATATATATATATCCGTATGTAGTTGATGGCCTAGAAAAAAGATTACTCAATACTGAAGTAGAGTTTGAATATTAATTTTATTAAGGCTGATTAATTTTTTTGACTGATGACCCTGTGAGAAGCAGGCGAAACTCCAGAGTCACAAAACTCTTCTCATGAATGAAACAGTTCTAGTCCTGTTGAAGCTTTTCTATATTAAATATATATATATATATATATATATATATATATATATATATATATATATATATATATATATATATATATGTAGGAGGTGAATTTTATTGTAGTACAATAAAGCAATGGCATCGAGAAAAAGACCGAACCATTCTTCCCAAGAACTCCGAGGATAAATCTTAAGGATCATAAAAGTAACTTTCGAACGGAACTGCCTGTTAGACTAATCGCCCCCTCTAAATCAGATCTGGGGGTTGTTAGTAAATCCATCTTGGATAGAATTATTCCACAGGTTCGTTCTAATTGCTCTATTTCTAACTTAAATTTATGGATTGGTACATCTGATGTAATTAACTGGTTCAATGACCTGAATAATAAAAACAAACAAAAATTTATCCAGTTTGACATTGCCAGTTACTATTCTTCTATTTCGCCTTCACTCCTCAACAACGCTCTATCTTTCGCATTTAAATATTCTGACATTACCACAGATGAACTTTACATCATTCTCACCGCAAGAAAAACTATCCTGGAGTTCAACAACGAATATTGGACTAGAGCTGATACTTCCAACAATTTTGATATCACAATGGGTTCGTCGGATTCAGCGCAATTGACGGATTTGATTGGATTCTTTATTTTGAATTTTTTAAATCGGAAAATTCCTCAACTTCGCCGTGGAATTTATCGTGACGAAACCCTTTTTACTGTTTTAAACTGTAACCTAGTTAACCTTAATATTATGAAGAATAATATACTTGATCTATTTAAGCACCATAACCTAAAAATTGAATTTGAAAACAACGTCAAACTAGCTAACTTCCTGGATATATCCCCTAATCTTGACACCGGCCTATATTAAAGGCAACGAGAATCTAAATTATATTAATTTTAAATCTAAACACCCCATTAACGTTAAAAATGCTATAGTCAGTAATGTTGAAAAAAGAATCTCAAATCTATCCTCTAATAAAGTTATCTTCGATGCTAATGCCAATTATTATAATAATGCGCTTTCCAAAGCCGGTTATCCTGACAAAATTAAATACAGTAAAGAAACCAATCATCGAAGGACTTATAGTAAAATAGTTAGTTATAAACATTCGAATAACTTAAATAAAAGACCTAGATACAAAAATATGATTTGGTACAGCGCTCCTTTTTCTCTATCTATTACTAGTAATATTCCTAAACTATTTTTTAGGGCCTTAGATAAATGCTTCCCTCCATCGCATATCTATAGTAAGATCTTTAACAAACATACAATCAAATTCTCTTATTCCACCACTTCCAACATCTCTAACATTATCTCTAAACATAATAATAAAATATTAAATAATAAATTATATCCATCCAACACTGAGCGTCATAATAATAGCAATAGTAAACCCGACGTCAATGTTAACTCTAGACTAGATTCAGTAAATTTAAATACGACGTCAAACGTAACTTTGTCGAATGTTCATAACACCAATCTAAATCAGGAAATTTTAGCACCTATCGTAAATAACTTCTCCAATCCAATTCCTTCTATAAGTAATACTAGGTCACTTGTCAATAACTCTGGTAATTTCTCTAATCGTAATTGTAATTGCCCTGTTAGAACTAAATGTCCTCTTAATAACCAATGTCTTGATAAAAATTTAGTGTATGAATGTAAGGTTATAACTGGTACTAATTCTTTTACCTATTTTGGTTCCACTTCCACTTCCTTTAAAGCAAGATTTTATAATCACAATTCGTCTTCTAAATACCAACTTAAAAGAACTAACACGGCACTCTCAGAACTCATATGGTCCTTAAAAGACAAAAATATTAACTACAACATTTCTTGGAGGAAGGTTTGCAACGCATCTCCTTACCGGAATTCTTCCCTATCCAGAACATGTAATCTCTGCCTAGCCGAGAAATTTACCATTATCTCTAATTTTAATTCTATAATAAATAGACGTACAGATTTATTTTCGCTCTGCTTGCATAAATCCCATAGAACTTTCCATAAAGTATACAGCTAATATCTCACTACCTAATTAGTTTAAAATCTTCTTTTCTCAAACTCTTTTATATCTTTTACAAATATACCCATCTTTCTACCTTATTTCAGTATATTATATTATACAATTTACTCATTCTATGTCGTTAGCGGTCCCCTATTTTTCTTCTTTTTTATCCTTTTTTCCCTTTTTCCTTTTTTCCTTTTTTCTTTTTTAATTTCTAATCTTTAATCTGTAACTTTTACTTCTCATTTACTTCTTAATTCATATTATTACTCACTATAGCATTTTCCTTATATTCTTGGCCATACAAACTATATGTTTAATATATACTAATTAGTAAATATATACCATTAGTAAATTTTGTAAACATATTTTTTTGACGTTATATATTTTTTCTTCCTTAAATTTTTTTCTTTATTCTCTCCTTCTGTGCTCGTATTAAACCTATTATTTACTTTTTCATATTACAATACATAGAAACAAACTTAGACCATAACTAATTCCTCTAAGTTCATAATTCATTTAATTCCTTCTTCATTCACCTTATCTCCTTAATATTTTTATTTTAATAATACATATTAATAAATTCCTTTTCGTACATATTATTAAACCCTTCAATATATAAACCTTAAATAAATATTATTCTTAATTCCTTTTTCTTTAATCATAAACATCACCATTCATAAACCTCATTAACTTTTAATTTCAAAATTTTTTAAAATTATGTATTATCTTACAACGGTTTTTTAATTTCCCTCTGTGAGACAGTGTTTCTCAGTATTAAAGGCTATCTCTCTCTCTCACTCATTTCTCCTCCTCTCTCATCCTTCTTTCTTATACTCCACCCCGTCATCCTTTATTTTCTTTCTTCCTCTTCCTTACCTCTCCTTCCCCCTTCTTTCTTTTTTTCCCAATCTCATATATCCATCTTATTTTATTTTTTCATATGTAGATTTAACACTTCACTGCTCGCAAGTGTTTTTTTAAACTTCATATCATGTCTCCCTATTTTATCTGATGAGAACACAAGTATCATCCCATGATGTTATTTGTTTTTGAAATACGCATAATAAAATACATGGAACTCTTTTAACCATCTTTTGATCTTATCTTATATTATATATATATATATATATATATGTGTGTGTGTGTGTGTGTGTGTGTGTGTGTGTGTGTGTGTGTGTGTGTGTGTGTGTGTGTGTGTGTGTGTGTGTGTGTGTGTGTGTGTGTGTGTGTGTGTGTGTGTGTGTGTGTGCGTGTGTGTGTGTGTGTGTAGCGAAATCTGTCCGCGCCTTGAACTTTGGGTGATACCTAAAGATCAAATTTTAGGTCACCACATTTATTGTGTTAACAAGTTCATGCATGGGCTGTCCCCTCAGGTTGGGGGACAGGAAGTGACAGCTATATATAGAGCCTGTATCAAGCTATCAAGCATAGAGACATCGGAGCACCTCACCAACAACAAGCTATGTAAAGATGCACCACTATTCAACAGACCCCATGAGGTCTACAGATACACCCAGAGCGATTGGAACCCTGCTGTGGAAGATTCACCGCTGTATGCAGTTCACGGTATTTCTCAGTTACTACAGACCATTCAGAGATATACATACCATATCTCTCTCTCTCTTACTAACATGGTCTAACAACTACTACCACGGTCTCCAAATTCCAACAACAACAACAATTATCTATCGCTCGCTGTTTTCACACCAACAACAACAGACTACAACAGCCTACACATCAACAACAAAATAATATTGTCAATCTTTGCAACTTATGGTAACTTGTTTATTGTACCTTTTAATTGATTCACGTGAAGTAAACTATATATAACCAAATCATATATTCTTATATTCTTTATATTCTTATTATACTTTGTTATTATCATTTCTAATAATCACATATAAACCATCTAACATTTCATTTTTAACCCTTCGTTAATATATATATATATATATATATATATATATATATATATATATATATATATATAGAAAAGGCTTCTACAGGACTAGAACTGTTTCATTCGGGAGAAATCATCAGGAAGCCCTGTAAATACCTTACTTACTGTGGTTACCCCTGATTGAACCCGGGACAAACTTATATATATATATATATATATATATATATATATATATATATATATATATATATGAGAGAAAAACCACAGACCCTCCATCTCAACTCACCTTTTGAAAAGCAGAAGAACTGCGAAACCGGTAAAGGAACCAAATAAATATATATATATTTTTAAAAAATAAGACTCCAGTTGCATTTTCGATTTCATCTCTTTTTCTTTATACTTTCACTCGTGTAGGACACCTCGGTTATTTTTCATTTTGTAAAAAAAAAAAAAAAACCTCACTTTCTAATATATATATATATATATATATATATATATATATATATATATATATATATATATATTATAAGTTTAAAGAATAGTCAGACAAAATTTATCCAACTTTTTCTTCTTAGTCCGTAGAAATCAACCAGATAAATAATCATTTAAACGGAGCTAATTTTAAAATGTAACTTTGAAGAAATAACAGATAAATGCTATCGATATTCCTTTATGGGGAACAGTCAGATAAAATTTGCCTAATCTTTCCTCTTAGCCCGTAGAAATTAACTAGACAAATAATCAATTAAACGGACCTAAGTCTAAAATGTTTAAAGAAAAAAATAGATAAACGTTACCAAAAATTCTCCCAGTCCCGACTATCGATAGTTTCGCTTGTACTTTGTAGAAATGTCTAATTGTTGCATTAGGTGAATAATGGAGCATTCCACTATTACTATAAGGCGAGAGAAGCTCAATGCACACAAAAATCCTCAGCTCGCA
Organism: Eledone cirrhosa; assembly: GCA_964016885.1. NCBI lineage: Eukaryota > Metazoa > Mollusca > Cephalopoda > Octopoda > Eledonidae > Eledone > Eledone cirrhosa. The sequence goes on along the minus strand of OZ024743.1, from coordinate 246,189,676 downwards.
AGGAATATAACAAATTCGAAATATCCTTTGAAAGTTAAAGTTCTTATTGAGGACAGAACAAGTAGCAGAGCATTAATATTGGCAGTATCGGTCGAGGGTAGGACGCCATGCTTTGACGCATAGAGTTACGGCACTTGCCATTCTGAGTTCAAATCCCGCCGAGGTTAACTTTGCCTTTCATCCTTACGGGGTCAATAAAATAAAGTACCAGTAATGCACTGGGTAATTGCTGGCCTTGTGCCAAAAGTAGAAACAATTAATATTTAAAATGAAGAAAAACGAAGGTTAACAACTTAAATCGATTCTATGATTTCTGAATACGTCTCAATACAGGTGATAATGGTACGTGTAAACAATAAGCCGATAGGAAATAGTTAATGTGGGGCTGCCGTGGAGGGAGATTGCCGAAAGTTGGGGAACGCCTGACTGGAAGCATGAGGAGGAGTGACGTCACACGAGGGTCAATGGGCTACTCTCCTGTGCGCTGGTGCTAGCAATTCGCGTGGCGTGTAGACGTGTTGTCTGAACGCAGACTGAGTCGGACATACCGCACGCGGACGGTGGAACGACTCTGCCCAAAGTGATTCGAAGACACAAGGTAAGTCCGAATGCCTCTGGCTACAGTTAATTTGCAATTATTTACTCAAGACATAATACATATAGTAACCTCATTTCTTCAGGAAATATAAGAAGGAATGAAATTTACCAAATTCAAATAATGGTTTATGATTATGGCACAAAGCCAGCAATTTTTGAGGAGGGGAAAGTCTATTAAATCGATCCCAGTATATTACTGGTGCTTTATCTTATCGACTCTGTAAGAATGAAAGGCAAAGTTAACCTCGGAAGGATTTGAACCCAGAACGTAAAGGACCGTAACTCTATGCCGCAAAGCATGGTGTACGACGCTCTACCGATACTGCCAATCCACCGCCCTACCAAATTCAAATAATGATTTCTACATTAGGCACAAGGCCATTAATTTTGGGGGAGGGGGAAATCGATTAAATCGACCCCTATATGTTACTGGTACTTTATTTTATCGAGCCCATAATGATGAAAGGCAAAGCTAACCTCGGGGGGATTTGAACTCAAACCGTAAAGGGCCATAACTCTATGCTGCAATGCATGGTGTCTGACGCTCTACCGATACTGCCAATCCTCCACCCTACCAAATTCAAATAATAAGAATAGATCCCATAACAAATATTGGGCGTAAGGCAAGCATTTAAGGAAGGCTACTACCATTTCATGTAGTCTTCCTTTGTTTACATATGCACATACAATTGTCACCTGTATTGAAACGTATGCAGAAATTAAAGAATTGTAACCTCCTTTCATTTTCTTCATTTATTTTTATATATGTATAAAGTTCAACAAAATGGGATCGATAAAATACGTCCCAGACGATATAAAAAAATAAGTTCTGGGATTATATAGCCAACTATATTAAGCTGGTGCCTCATGACCGCAGTCTAATAACTGAAACCAGTAAAAGGATAATACAATGGCTTAAAATATAGAAACAAATGGTAAAGCTAAAAAAAAAAAAAGGCGACTGCGAATTGAATCGTTTCAGAATAAATTAATCAATATATATATGTATAAATAGTTAAAAGACATCTGTTACATTCAACTGTGTCATATTTAATGTTTCGGCAGCAGATCTCTCTCCTAATTACAAATCTCATCCCTCCTTACCGGTCTTCTCACCCCCTGTCACTCACTTGCTGTCACTTTCTCTCTCTTCCCCTCTCTCCGATAGATTCCTATTTCACTATAACTTTTCTCCTATATTCTCAACTTTCAGCAGTTGATCTCCCTTTCACCCCCACCTTTATCTCTATCTCCTTCTTCTCCTCTCGCTCATTTTCTAGTCTTCTTTCTCACTCCTCCTCTTTCTCCTACTATGTCTCATCAACTATCCCCCCCCATCCTCCTCCTCCTTTGCTATTCTTTCTTCTCATCCTCTCCCTTCTCCTCCATATGCGCCATATGTGCGATTGTCTTTCAAATTATCACCTATAAAACTTTCTTTTCAAATCCTTTTTTTTTCATTTGTATTTTGTTTATTTTTCATTCTCCTACTACATTTTAAAAATTTGTCTCAGCTCCAACTGAATCGAAAGAAACGTGCTTATTTTTCAAGTCTTCCTTTTACATACAGATTACTTTAACTTTATATATCTCTATCTACCGCTTTTATTTCCGCTCACGCCACCACACACTACGCCCCCCTTACCACCACTATCAATATGTCTGTTTACCCTCCCCCCACCCCCTTCCTCTTCATCTGTTTCTTAGAAATTGTTATCGAGGCTTCTTTTTAAAGTAGACCGAGGGACTCCAACAGATGTACGACTGATTATCTGAATAAAAACACCTACGTAACAGATAACCGTTGAAATACATTAAAAAGAAAATTTTACTAGCAGAAAGGTCAGACAAAATCCTATTGAAGTGAAAGTAAAATTCGATGAAAACGACGGGCGTATCAAAACGTGTGACATATATACATATACATACATACTGACTATACCTTCAGATTTATACCTGTGATTATTGGGTCACTGGGGTATGTTAGTAACTGCCCCCAATACAAATCTTGAGAAGCTGGGCTTCACAGAAATAGAAAGAACTCGACTAGTTACGAAATTACAAGTACAATCCATTAATGGAACAGTAAAATATGTAAAACATTCAAAAAATTCTGCATCTAATAACTGCATATACACTTGTACAGATACAAAACATATGCACATGCACACATACAACTCTAAACATACACAGCCACACATACAATAACATCCATACCGGCACACACATGCAGACATGCATACATATCTTTCTAGTTGATGTGTACATTCCAATGAGAGAGTCTTGTGTCTATGTTAGAAACTGACCCTCTCTCTATTGACAAAAAATTGTGAAATTATAAAACCAGAAGAACATATATAATATATACATATACAATATATATATATATAATACATAATATATAATATATAATATACTAGCAGTGGTACCCCGTTACAAGAGATAAGGTATTTTGGAACGCGGGCCGCCAACAGGCCTAATCGTGGAAAAACTGCATGCCTGGACAATATGTAAAGAAAATAAACCGAATACTCTGATGGCTGGATAATCTTTAAGATTTTCCTCGATGAAGCAGGAAAAATGCAGGTTTTCACCTAGGGGAAAAAGAAAATAATTTTTTTATGTGCATAATATGCCTTGAAATTTCTGGAAAATCGGCTAGACGTAACACCTCCAAAAAGCCCTAAAAAGCTGAAAAAATGAAATTTTTCACCTAATGCGGGCCCTAGGCCATAAAAAAAGTTGGATTTTCTTTGCTCGCGGTATGAAGAAGAGACTGACTAATACATAGTTGCAATTTCAAGGAAATGGGTCTGACGTAACGCCTCAAAAAACCCCTAAAAAGCTTTAAAAAACGCAGTTTTTAACCTAATGCGGGCGCTGGGAGATCAAAAAGTTTTATGTGCATAACACTCCCTGAAACATAAGTAATACACATGTAAAGTTTGAAAAAAATCGGTTGGGTACTTCTCGAGTTTTAGGGATTCAAACACAGACACACACACACACACACACACACACACACACACACACACACACACACACACACACACACACACACACACACACACACAGACATCCTCAGGGAAGTGACATAATGCAAAGAGCTAGACATACAGACATATATTATAAGGGCGCGACGTTATATGTATGTATCTATCTAAAAAGAGAAAGACTAATAATTATAGAGAGAGATCGCTAAATCGCCTAATGCGGTCCCTAGGGCATTGAAAATTTGAAATAAGTAACATAAGTATTACATAAGTATTACATGTAACATAAGTTTTACATGTGCAAAGTTTGAAAACAGTCGGTTGGGTGGTTCTCGAGTTTTAGGGATTCAAACTCACACACACACAGACAGACATCCTCAGTTATATATATATATATATATATATATATATATATGAACACAGACATAGAATATTCGAAAATATTCTGTATGTTTATAATAAACATTTTGAAGACCTAATCGCTATAGAATAGAATACGTCACGTATTACAATTAGATTCTCGATAAAAGCAAGGGAAGTAATCTACGCGTTTCATTCTTGTTAGAATTCATCAGGACTACATATCCAGTGCTTTTATCGAGAATGACACAGCTAGAGACTTATAGAATACTTAGCTGTGTACAGGAACTGGTTTGAAAGAGCGGTTGCCGGTCCGGCAGAAATTAGAAATTGGAATAAATGCTCTGAAATAGCGATATATATGTGAACACAGACATAGAATATTCGAAAATATTCTGTATGTTTATAATAAACATTTTGAAGACCTAATCGCTATAGAATAGAATACGTCACGTATTACAATTAGATTCTCGATAAAAGCAAGGGAAGTAATCTACGCGTTTCATTCTTGTTAGAATTCATCAGGACTACATATCCAGTGCTTTTATCGAGAATGACACAGCTAGAGACTTATAGAATACTTAGCTGTGTACAGGAACTGGTTTGAAAGAGCGGTTGCCGGTCCGGCAGAAATTAGAAATTGGAATAAATGCTCTGAAATAGCGATATATATGTGAACACAGACATAGAATATTCGAAAATATTCTGTATGTTTATAATAAACATTTTGAAGACCTAATCGCTATAGAATAGAATACGTCACGTATTACAATTAGATTCTCGATAAAAGCAAGGGAAGTAATCTACGCGTTTCATTCTTGTTAGAATTCATCAGGACTACATATCCAGTGCTTTTATCGAGAATGACACAGCTAGAGACTTATAGAATACTTAGCTGTGTACAGGAACTGGTTTGAAAGAGCGGTTGCCGGTCCGGCAGAAATTAGAAATTGGAATAAATGCTCTGAAATAGCGATATATATGTGAACACAGACATAGAATATTCGAAAATATTCTGTATGTTTATAATAAACATTTTGAAGACCTAATCGCTATAGAATAGAATACGTCACGTATTACAATTAGATTCTCGATAAAAGCAAGGGAAGTAATCTACGCGTTTCATTCTTGTTAGAATTCATCAGGACTACATATCCAGTGCTTTTATCGAGAATGACACAGCTAGAGACTTATAGAATACTTAGCTGTGTACAGGAACTGGTTTGAAAGAGCGGTTGCCGGTCCGGCAGAAATTAGAAATTGGAATAAATGCTCTGAAATAGCGATATATATGTGAACACAGACATAGAATATTCGAAAATATTCTGTATGTTTATAATAAACATTTTGAAGACCTAATCGCTATAGAATAG
>OZ024743.1:246139353-246179353 GCA_964016885.1 Eledone cirrhosa | reverse complement strand
CGATCCTGGTCGGGAGTAGGGCTCCTTTTACAGTTTTTTTTTTCTTGGTTGTAAAATAAAATCTGAAAAAGGTTACATGTACCTCTTGGCAGGATTGAACCCAAGGCTAGGATCTCCACCGTCTCTAGTACCTACCGCTAGGCCACTGTGACAGCCTCGAAAATCTTATGAAAATTCAATCTTATAAACCAGCTTTCAAAATTTTCAAAACAATATGATGTGGTGTCGTTCATGTCTTTCTTAATGTTATTGCTCCTACTTATGGTCGACTTCTAAATCATTTGAGTGTTCCGTAAACTACATCCTCGTTTTGTTTCTCATCTATCTAGATTACATTTTAACCTGTAATCCATGTTTCATTTCTGTTCCTCCTAATTTCTCTCTCTCTCTCTCTCTCTCTCTCTCTCTCTCTCTCTCTCTCTCTCTCTCTCTCTCTCTCTCTCTCTCTGTGATATTTGAATCTACTATGATTTCGTCTTACCTTATTCCTATATATATGTTTTTGCATGTCACTTAGATTCAAACTTACAATGATTGACATTATATATATATATATATATATATATATATATATAAAATTAATTTAATTAAATTAAATTAAGGGAGTCATGTCCGAGACATGCGCCATATCCATCGTAGAATAAGCTCAAAGATTCCAATGAATAGATCCGAGCATTTTATATCAACTAGAAATTGATTGACACATGAAACAATCACAGGGGATAATTTGTAAAGTGTGTAATCACACATAGCTATGTAGGTAACTAATTAAAGTTTAACTAGAGCTTCAAATAAAGGTAATATTTGAAGCTCTAGTTAAACTTTAAATAGTTACCTACATAGCTATGTGTGATTACACACTTTACAAATTATCCCTTGTGATTGTTTCATGAGTTTATTTTAAATATATATATATATATGTCAATCAATTTCTAGTTGATATATATATATATATATATATATATATACATACATATATATATATATATATATATATATATATATATATATATATATATATATATCACATAAGAAACGGAGAATCAGTGGTGCGATGAATTAGAATTTATTAGACATATTACAATCGTTTCTCTGGTGACCAGCTCGAGGCACGATCGATGCGAGGATAGAGTTCGATCCTAGCATCGATCGTGGCTCGAGCTGGTCGCCAGAGCAATGATTGTAATATGTCTAATAAATTCTAATTCGTCACACCACTGATTCTCCGTTTCTTATGTGATATTGTACTCTGCTCTGTAAGAGCATCGAGTGCTCAAACGGCCTACCGCACACGGACGCTTTTAAGCATCCCACACACACACACACATATATATATATATATATATATATATATATATATATATATATATATAGTGAAATATGGAATGGGAACAAAACAGAGGCAGTACGAACAAAGGTTTATTAGTTTCAACTCTTGAGAGTGGGGGGGGGGCGTTTCGGGCATAAGCCCTTCTTTAGGCGAAAAGTGTGGGAAGAGAGTTCCAAGGGTGTGTAGAGGAGTGGGGGAGAGACATTTAGAAAATGGGGGGGGGCGGAAGGGGTACAAATGAAAATAAATATAAAAAAATAATAAAAATAAAAATAAACATGAAGATAAACAAGAGGTGGAAGGGTGTGGGGCCTGTAGGGGTGGTGGTGGGTGGAGTGGGGAGAGGGAGGCTGGGTGTCCGAGCGGGGAGGGCTGGTGGTGGTGTGTGTGTGTAGGTGTACGTGTGTGTGTGTGTATGTGAATGTGAGAATTGGGGGAAGAACGAGGTTCCATGTTCAGGAAAAAGTGTGTGTGGGGGGTGTGTGTGCGCGTGTGGATGGGGAGGGGTCAGAGAGAGGGGGCGTGAGGATTCCGGAGGCTGAGTGTGTAAATATGTGGGGGTAAGCACGTGTGTGTGGTGTTTATACGTATTGTGGATGTAAGTGGCGTGTGGGAAAACAATTTTTTGTGAGTGTATGTCCGTGGGTAAGTTCCTAAGGTAGTTCCGTAGAGGGTGTGGTGAGGTGCCGGATATTTTCCTTGTGATGGAGTTGATTGGTGGGAGCGATGTCCAATGTGTGTAATCCGTGGTTGGGTTGGTTGGAAGAGGGGAGATGTGGGGTGCGCGCGCAACATGAAGTGGTCAGAGGGTCAAGGCAGGAGGAGGGTAGAGGAGAAGGACAGGTGGAGAAGGCTGTGTGTCTGTGTGTGCGGAGAGGTGGTCAGAGGGTCAAGGCATAGCAGCAGTAGAGGAGAATGGCAGGTGGAGAAAGTCGGTGTGTCAGTGTGTGCGGAGGTGCGGTGGACAGGGGAGAGGATGGGTAGGTGTGAAAGGTGGAATGGGGAGGGGGTCGTGCGGGGGAAGGGTGTGTGTATTAGTAGAGGTGTTAGTGGGATGTGTGCGTGTGTAAAGGGGTGTGGGTGGAGCGAGGAGAGGGAGAGAAAGGTGTGGGGGACGGTGGAGGGAATGTAGTGTACTGGTGTGTGTGTGCGTGTTTGGATGAGTGTGTGTTAGTGGGTGTTAGTATACTGGTGGTGGGGAAAGGGTTGAATGGGGGTGTGTTAGTGGGGGTCAGTGGTGGTAGGGTGTGTAGAGTGGGTGGTGTAAATGGGTGTGGGTGGGTGGGTGTGTTCGTGTGCGTGGGGTCGGGGGGATGTTAGTGGTATTAGTTGTGGGGTGGTGGGAGTAGATGTGTAGGTGGGGGTTAGTGGTGGTAGTAGGGTGTGTGGTTAGTGTGAGTGCGTGTATATATGTACCGGTGGGTGTGTGCGTGATAGGGGAGAGGGAGGGGAAGGGGGAAAGGATGTTAGTATTGTTAGTTGAGGGAGGGTGGTCGGGGGTGGGTGGGGTTGTTAGTATTGTTAGTTGTGGGGTGGGCGATGAAAAGGAGGAGTGTGTTAGTGGTGTTAGTGGGGGATATGTGTTTGTGTGTGTGGGGGGGGGGGGGGACATGGCGGTCGAAGGCTAAAGGAATAGGGGTGAGGAGTTCAGGCCGGGGGGAGTGTGGGTCTGTAGGGTGAAGATGGTGCGTTGTTCAACCCTGAGAAGGGTGGCGGGTGTTCCGTGGCATTGGAGTAGGCAACAAACTGTGAGGTGGTGCGCGGAATGTCCAGGGGAGCCAAAGTGGCGGGCGATGGGGGAACTCCCGCCGAGACGAATATCCCGGAGGTGTTCGGTGAAACGGTCCGCCAGGCGACGTCCAGTCTGTCCGACGTAGGTTGAGCTACACTCCGTGCAGCGAAGTCCATAGAGTAGGTTGGAGGAGGTGCAGCGGAAGGCGTGCCGGACAGAGAGAGAGTGGCCGTTTGGACCCTGGAAGGTGGTGGTATTGGTGATGTGGGGACAGGTGTTGCAACGAGGCCTGGAACAGGGAAGGGAACCGGGGGGGAAGAGAGCGTGGGTTGGGGGGTAGGGAGCTACGGACGAGGAGGGTGCGGAGATTGCGTGCGCGTTTGAAAGAGGGGAGTGGTGGGGCGGGAAGATGTGGGAGGTGGAGGGGTCGGATTGGAGGCGTCGGAAGAGCAGAGGATGGTGCGATGGAGGGCTAGGGTGGAGTGGTGGTAGGTGATGGGGAAGGGGAGACGGTGGGTGAGTGTGCAGTGGCTTGGGTGGGGGTGGTGGAGCGGTGGACAGCACGGGCGCGAGTGAGGGCGGTGTGGACGAGGGAGGGGGGACCTCTGCGGATGAAATAGCTGACTAGGGAAAGGGCCTGGGACTCAAAGTCAGCATCTCGGCTGAGGAGTTGGGAGTAGGGAATAGAGTGTTTAGTGTGTGTAGGGTGGGAGGAGGTGAAGTCGATGTAACGACCGTACAGTTCGGGCGTGAGGCCGGTGTACTGGTAACAGATTTGGGCCTCAACGAAAAGGTTGGCATAGTTTGGGCCCATTCTTGTGCCCATGGCTACCCTCGTGACCTGTTGGCAAAACTCACCTGAGAAGGAGAAACAGTTGAGGGTGAGGACCAGCTCGGCGAGGCGAAGGAGGGTGGGGGGGATGGGGGAGGGGCGAAGGTCGAGGTAGCGCTTGAGGGCACGTAGGCCGTCGGCGTCGGGGATGACAGTATAGAGCGACTTGATATCTAGAGTGAAGAGGAAGGGCTGTAAGACGGGTGGGAAGGTGAAGGAGTCGAATAGGCGAAGGGCGTGGTTGGTGTCGGAGATGTGGGAGGGGAGGGTGGTGACGAGGGGGGCGAGGATGGAGTCAAGAAAGGCGGAGATGAGTTCGGTGGGGCAGTTGCAAGCGGAGACGATGGGGCCGCCGGGGTTGTCGGGTTTGTGGAGTTTGGGGAGGAAGTAGATAGTGGGGGTGCGGGCGGTGCGGACGATGAGGTGGGAACTGGTGGGGGAGGAGGTAGGAGGAGACAAGGTGTTGGATGGTGGTGAGGAAACGTGTTGTTGGTAGAGGGGTGTGGGATCGGAGGGTAGAGGGCCGTAGAAGAGGCGGTTACGGAGCTGCCTGAGGGCTTCAGCCGTGTAGAGGTCAGCGCACCACACCACCACGGCGCATCCCTTGTCCGCCGGTTTGATGACGATGTAATCTCGGCTACGGAGGGAGCGGAGAGCGAGGAGTTCGCCCCGTGAGATGTTATGCCGTTTGGACCGGTGGCGGAAGTCGAAGCGATTTACGGCGCTACGGCAGGCATCGACGAACGCGTCCAGGGTGCTAAATTGCCCTCGGGCCGGCGTCCAAGACGATGGTTGTCGGCCCAGGGCGAGAAACGGGTCTGGGGCGTTCGGAGCCAGTGGCGTTTGATCGAAATGTGCCTGTAGCTTTGTGCGCCGCACGAATCGCTCGACTTCCGTTCGGGTGCGGAACTCGTCGCTGTGCGGAGTGTGGGGTATGAAGCGAAGGCCTATACTGAGGAGTGAAGGCTCAGGTGCGGAGAGGGGGAGGTCAGGGGATATGGTGACAACAAGTGGTGGCGTTGGGGTGTGTGAGGGGTTGAGAGGGGGGAGAGATTGTGTAGGGGTGTGGGTATGGGAGGGGTGTAGAGGGGGTATGGGGGATGGGGGGAGGTCATAGGGATGGGCGGGGGAAGGGGGGTCGAGAGGAGTGAGTGTAGCTTAAGGGCTTTGGTGGAGGTGAGGAAGGAGAAGAGGTCGTGGTTGAGGTTTTGGATGAAGATATATATATATATATATATATATATATATATATATACATGCTTGTGTGTGTGTGTCTATATATGCATGTTGCATGCATGCATGAATACACTAAGCTTTAGATTTAGTAGAATGTACAACCACTGATTCCAGCTATTTACACTATCATATATTTTGGTTTCTAGTAATTCCCTGGGGAATTGGTTGACCAAATGCTTTGCTTAAAAAAAAAAAAATAAAACTATTTTATTTATTTTTTATTTATTCTTTCTCTTAGATTTCAGGTATTTTTTGAAAGCAAAGCATTGGCCCCTAAAATACCACATTCGGCCCTGCAATACTAATGTGGGCTCTTGTTATGCTACCGTGGGCCTCCTGGTGCCAACTTGCCATTGGGCAACCTGGCCAGTCCGCCACGGCACACACATATACATATCTAAACTATAATAAAGTAAGAAGCGCGGGACTGCGTACGGTTTATAATTTTTTATCCCATTAGTAAAATAAGTTGGATTACTTTGAATAAATAATGAATGAATATTACATAATTTATCTACTAAATTTCGTGGCGGTTCATTAAATATATTTTATTTATTTAAAGATTCAATTCTTTAAAAATTTCAAATGTCAAACCTTCCGGTGGCGATCGCTTAAATAAACATATTAATTTTCTGTCGCTAATTTTCTTTTAATGTAGTTTATATATAACTAGCAGTTTAGCCCGGCGATGTTCTGGTTTGTTCATTTGCTATGAAAAGTTACATACAGGTAAACGTGGCTTGAAAGCGAATAAGCTTATCAATTAAGTGCATAAAGCAGTTGAACCGGTTATTAAAAGTTACGAAACAGTTAGCATTTTGGACAATCAATGAGTTAATAATCTTCCAATAGCGAATTCAGCAGGCCAAAGTTGCAAGATGCCGCTGGGTGTCAGATCTGTCCGCCATGGAAATAGTTTTCCAGACGCCATAGCTCCAACACCTCCAACACTTGGACCAACATCTATAGCACCTCTTTGTAGACGATATTGCGTGTCATCCCTTGAGGAGTGTAAGCAAAAAGTCCATTCCTGCTCCCTACGCGGGAACAGGCAACATAAAGTTGGCCATGGGAGAAGCATGGCTCCCCCAAGTGTGTGTGTGTGTGTGTGTGTGTTCATTCTATAAATGAGTTTATGTTCACAGTTAACTACATATTTTTAGCGTTTCTTCTTTTATTCCCGTTCTCTTTTATTACAATCGGTACATCGGATCGGCTGATTATAATTTCACTTCTATGATTTTGCCGAAAAACAAATATATTAACAAAGCTTTCGATAGATTGATTAATTTCGTGATTTTGAGTCAATATTTATATGATGCATGTACGGTTGTTGTTTTTAGTTGAGTAAGAAATCAGCTCTCAACTAGCTGAGCCTGCAACCTCTTTCAGTTTCAGATTGATACAATTTCACTAACAACTTGGCCAGACCAGGCCAGATTGGTGAGGTAGAGGGGCCAGTTGACTTGATCCTACTAGTTTTAACCCGTTCAATACCACATTTCTAATAAATATAAAAAACACTGCCTATGATGTTAAAATTATCTTGAAAATTTCAAGAATTTGGAGAAAGTAAAATTGCTAACTTTAACATTATTAAGCTGGTATTTGGAGTGTAATTAAAGAATGATTCGTGCACAGAATTACGATAGAAGGTTTTTAGATAAATATAAACATTTTAAAATACCATAGAATGGGGCGTTTCATGGGGTTTGGTTAAAGAGGTCTACTCCTTCAAGTTCGAGTTCTTTTATTATGCCCTGTTACTTACTGGGCATATTGGATCACTGCTCTTTGTTGCTCCTTGGTGCACATCGCTAGCGGAGCGGCTATGTTTACACTGTAACAATAGCAAGAAAATTGGTGCGACCAAGCCCAAACTTCGATCACGTGACCACAATAGTATCAACTATAAGCACGCAGGAGCAGAAAGCAGTGTGACAAACCTAAAAATATGTTATGGTGAAAGTGCTGATAATTTTTGACTTACCCTTGTATATAGACACTATATGTACATGCACGCATAGCTGTAATCCATACACAAATCGTATGTATTATTTAGCACCATTGAGGGCGGTGGATTGGCAGTATCGGTAGAAGGTCGGACGCCATGCTTTGCAGCATAGAGTTACGGTACTTTATGATCTGAGTTCAAATCCCGCGGAGGTTAACTTACGGAGTCGATAAAATAAAGTACCAGACGCGCACTGGGGTCGATTCAATCGACTTTCCCCTCCCCCAAATTGCTGGCCTTGTGCCTATATAAGAAACCATTATTTAGCACCATTATAGTTAAATTTTATTTAATATGAAATATTTACATATATTATCAACGCATTTTTTACATATATTATCATATATTATCATATATTTACATATATTATCATCCCAGGGCGGTGGATTGGCAGTATCGGTAGAGGGTCGGACGCCATGCTTTCCAGCATAGTTACGTCCCTTTACGATCTGAGTTCAAATCCCGCCGAGGTTGACTTTGCCTTTCATCCTTACGGGGTCGATAAAATAAAGTACCAGTAATGCACTGGGTAATTGCTGGCCTTGTGCCTAAAGTAGAAACAATTATCAACGCATTTAATAATTTGCAGCAAAAAAATAATCAGAGAAAAGAAAAGAAAATTGGAAAGGAAACAAATAGAAAAAAAGTGGGACAAGATATGCACACTCAATTATACGTCAGAGTTTCCTTCTAATAATGTTTGAGGCAAGGCAAGATATTCATGGCATTGCCGTGTATAGTAGCGAGACTAAAACGCTGAAATAACCAAGCGCTCCTGCGAGCATCGCCTGATTCTTCAGTAAGGCGAACGGCCAATAATGAGAAGAATTTCGTTGTAGCAGCCCAGCTCCCCCAAATGTTTCAAACCCTACAGTCCGAAATTTGTTTGTCTATAACTCCTGGTATTTAAGAATGTATTGAGAATGTATTTATGTTCGACTACGAATACGCTGACCTTCATCTTCGCCGCTGCATCCAAGATATAGGAAGGAGCAAAAGAATCGGTAAATGTGGCGTCCCATTATATATATATGTGTGTTGAGTGTCTGTAGTGAGAAGAGTTTCACGTAAAGACAAAAAACAAAACCACTTTTATGGTAAAATGGAGTCATTAGACTAATATTCTATTTAGAATAACCGAATGATTCACAGCTCTGGAGTTTAAGAATAATGTAAATAAATTCGGGATGTTTGTTTACAAACACACCGAGCATTATAATAAATGTTCGGTGAATCCATACGTACATATATATATGTGTGCATGTATGTATATATATATACATACTACTGTATATCTGTATACATATATGTATGTACGTATACTTAATTATATGTAAATAAATTTGTAGATTGAAAATGACAGAGGTTATTAAAATCGTAGAAGTAATAATAGTTAATGACTCCATTTATACCATAAACGTGGTTTTGTTTTTTTGTCTGCGTGAAATTGTTCTCACGCACCACATAACGACGTATTATCCTCGCTTTTTTCCCGTGCTTTGCCAGGGAACGTCTTCACGAACCAAAGTATCGTCTTCCTGTTTTCTTTCGGTTGCAACGTTTTTCGAAATATTTACTTCTGCGTTCACAGATTTATTTTTTTAGTTTCAGAAGATCCCGTTAGGAGTGAAAGCAGCGATTCTTTGCTTAAACTTTAATCTGTTATTTTAATAAATACTTGGAGAATGGCCCGGCGTTGCTCGGGATTCTATACATAGATTGGCATGTTTATCCCTTCTTTCTGAAACAGTTTCGTTGTATGTTTACCAATTGATGCAGAAGTCCTAATAAAAGTCGAAGTCGTTGGGCGAATAGACAAATAATTTTCCATTAAGATCTTTCAAAAGCACGTAATTGCGTTCTCTCTCTTTTTTGTTGTTGTTTTTGCTGCTGTTGAGCCTCGTGAAATAAATACGTTTGTTTATATTTTGTTATTGTGTATGCAAAAATATCTGTACACGAATATATAATTATATATATATATATATATATTAAAATAACAGATAAAAGTTTAAGCGAAAAATTGATGCTTTCACCCTTAACGGGATCTTCTGAATCTAAAAAAATCAATCTGTGAACGCAGAAGTAAATATTTTGAAAAACGTTATACACTATATATATATATATATATATATATATATATATATATATATATATATATATATATATATATTTATATATATATATATATATATATACACACGCAGACACACACACAGACACACACACACAGACACACACACACACACACACACACACACACACACACACACACACACACACACACACACATACACACACACACAGATAGCGTCATAATGTCGTAATGCAGACACCCAGACATACAGACAGATATTATAAGGGCGCGACGTTGTAGCTATGTATCTATCTAAAAAGACAGACTAAGAATTATAGAGAGATCGCTAAATCGCCTAATGCGGTCCCTAGGGCATTGAAAATTTGAAATATTCTTTGCTCAAAACACTCACACGACCATAAGTATTACATGTGTAAAGTTTGAAAACAATCGGTTGGGTGGTTCTCGAGCTTTAGGGAGTCAGATAGACAGATAGACATATAGACATTCTCTGTTTTAGATATATAGATTTGCTCTACGGTTCTTATATATATTTACATATATATTATCCTTATCGAGCTCTCTTCGGATTTTAGTCTTCACATTTATTATTATTACTATATATATATATATATATATATATATATATACTAGCTGAGGTACCCGGTAATACCCGGAAGCGGGGCTATTCCCAGTTCCCATTAAAATGCTCAATGCCTCTCAAACCAAAAATGAAATCAAAATATAGGACAGATAATCAAAAGCGAAGACAAATTCATTTACGAAACAATAATACAAACAATAATACAAACAAATATTGTTGATTGTTTTGGTCAGGCGAAAAAATGTTTGTCAAAGAAGTTGAGTGTTGCTATAAGGAAAAAAATAGAACCCCATTGGGGTGTCTTAATATTATTGAAATTTGCTGAAATTTTGTGAATAGGCATCATATCTAGTCATATAAATTTCATATAAATCGAAGAGAAAAAATTAAGGGAGGTTTTTCAGCAGGGGTTTGAACCCCCGGGGAACCCTTTGATTAAAATGAAATATACGTAAGAAATCAAATAGGCATGAGCCCCACACACGTGTCAAGTTTCATCAAGATCGGTTTGGTAGTTTTTTAGTTTTAGGTTCACAAACAAACAGACAGAAATTGCCATTTACGTATATATATCTATATTAATAAAGCTGACGGTCGTATGCATGTAACAAACGTTTGGCAAAACAGCTAGACCAAAAAGCACCAAATTTGCACCATAGATGTAACTTTTTCCAAGGAAGAAAGTGAGGGTATTTTTGTCTACTAAATTTCGTTATTATTGATTAAAGATATTTTGTTTATCTAAAGATTCACTTCTTTAAAATGTTTAAATGTCAACACTTCCGGTTAGCGATCGCTTAAATAAACATTCATATATTTTGCAGTTTATATATAATATCGTCTTTTTTTTTAATGTATCATGAATTAAATTTCTGTGTATATTGTCAATCTCTATCTATATTAATAAAGCTGACTACATTACTGGTACTTTATTATATATAATATATATAATACGACATCCCTCTCTCTTTCTTACTCTGTCTTTTTAGATAGATACATAGCTATAACGTCGCACGCTTATAATATCTGTCTGTGTGTCTGCCAGTCTGTATTGGCTTCGTTTCTAACCAACTTTTAATTAATTATATATATATATATATATATATATATATATATATATATATATAAGTGACTATAACGTCAAGATGGAAAATATTTAACGTAAGATATGGGAAAATAATTCAAACTCAATTCAAAAAAAGTCAAGACAGAAATTTTATCCACAGATTTTGTGAAATTCAGAAAACTTGGCTTTTTTTTTTTTTAGTTTGAATTATTTTCCCATATCTTACGTTAAATATTTTCCATCTTGACGTTATAGTCACTTATATATTATGAAATACTGTTGGCTTCTTGCTCACATTAATTTCTCTATTTACATTTATATATATATATATATATATATATATATATAATTATATATTCGTGTACATATTTTCAACAATAATACTGTACTATATATTTTCAACAGTAATACTGTACTGTACTATATATTTTCAACAGTAATACTATACTATATATTTTCAACATTAATACTCTACTATACTATATATTTTCCACAGTAATACTGTACTATATATTTTCAACAGTAATACTATACTATATATTTTCAACAGTGATACTATACTATATATTTTCAACAGTAATACTCTACACTGTATATTTTCAACAGTAATACTATACTACATATTTTCAACAGTAATACTGTACTATGCTATATATTTTCAACAGTAATACTGTACTATACTATATATTTTCAACAGTGATACTATACTATATATTTTCAACAGTAATACTATACAACACAGACGGCTTATCGTCTGTTTATCCAAGCGAAGCAGGTACGTCAGCTATATATATATATATGGGTGCCGTAGAAGACGCCAATGGTAGCCGGGTGCCAGCCGGACGGGCCAGATAGTATATATATATATATATATATATATATATATATATATATATATATATATATATATATATATATATATATATATATATATATTAGTCTGCGTAAAATTAGAATATTATGCTGCAGCATTGAAAGAACACTCATAGCCTACAGCAGACCCAACAGTGCCGCCCCCATATAACTGTCACCCGGGTCGGACTGCCCCGTCACCTCCTTCTAGCTACTCTACCGCACATACCCCTTTGATGTAATTTTGAGTTCGAATTAGCGTGACACAATATGTGACAAGGCTGGTCTTTGAATTGCCGGTACAATCCATCTGACGGACATCATAAACTCTCCGACTACCTAATTACACTCAGAAGGCTCCAGTCGACCCGAAACTATGGTAAAATACACTTGCTTGAGATTCCATGCAGTGGGATCGAACTTGAGACCGTGGGAATCCACAGATGTGCGACTGATTTGTCGCCATGTCTAAGTCAACCGGAGAACAACTAAATGCTCAACGAGCTGTAAATGAACAAACTGTTAGTTTGTTTCCCAATGTCACAGATGGTTAGCATGATACGGTATCAGTCAAGTCAAATGTTACGACTCTGGGGGAAAAAAAACCCTCTTAATTATCAGAGATGAAGTCAACGTCGCGTTAAATCAGTACTACAAGGAACTACACAGATCACTATTTCAAGAAAACGAATTGCACACGCGCGTGGCTTAGTAGTTCGGATGTACGGCTCACAATCTTAATATCGTGAGTTCGATTCCCGGGAGTGAGTTGTGTCCTTTATTTCACGTTGCTCCAATCCACTCAACTAACAAAAGTGAGTTGTATGTGTAATTCAGATGTGGCCACCCTTGTGTCACGGTGAAGCTCCACGAGAACTACGTTAAGGGTACACAGGCAAATGGAATGCTCAGCCGCTTTCATGTTAATTTCACAAGCAAGCTGTTCGTTGATCGAATCAACTGAAATATTTATCGTAGGAACTGACGGATCCCCCCCCCCCCCATACACACACACACCCACATTCCCAAACCCTTTAGACCAGCGGTCACCAACCTTTCGGACATCACGGGCCACTAAATTCATAATTTTAAATCCCGCGGACCATTAAATATGAATTTTTTAAAGATAAATACGTTAACATTGTTCTGCAGACCACCAAAAATTTCTCGCGGACCACTGGTTGGCGACCGCTGCTTTTACTCACAAATCATTAATCAAACGTCAAACCGAGGCTATGCTAAATGATATTTGCCAAAGGTGGCATACAGTGGGATCGAAACCGCGAAAAATAATTGTGAAGTCATGTCCCGCCGAATAAAAATGAATAGCAAATAAAGACTAATCGTATTTAAATCAGAAACCTGTAAAAGCAAGTCAAATTTAATTCTATTATTTTATGCATTTTTATTTCGTATAGGAATATCAAGTTTGGGGTTAAAAATTAAATGGAACTCTAGGTAGTTTCATCGATACCCAGAAGCACACCGGTCACTTTGGGGAACCATGGTCGACTCAAAAACACAAGAACGATAACTTCATGAAAAACGATTTGTAAAGTATACGCTAACTCAAGATATCTTTCTGTTTTATGAGACAACTTCAGCAAAATATAAATACTTACATACATACATATATATGTATGTATGGTATATGTATATGTGTGTGTGCGTGTGTGTATGGTATATAGTGTATATATATATGTGTGTATGTGTGTGTGTATATATATATATGTGTGTGTGTGTGTAAATGTATATATGTGTACTTTAGTGAATAAACAATGTGGGCGTTACCATCCCCACACGGTACTTAAGTACTAATACCTGAAAATATCACAATTT
Source organism: Eledone cirrhosa (assembly GCA_964016885.1). NCBI lineage: Eukaryota > Metazoa > Mollusca > Cephalopoda > Octopoda > Eledonidae > Eledone > Eledone cirrhosa. The sequence goes on along the minus strand of OZ024743.1, from coordinate 246,165,771 downwards.
ACTCTCATTTATATAAAAACGCTATACAATACATAAACATATTAAAGATTTGATACAAATAAATACAGATAAAATACATTGAATACATACATAAATACATACATAAATACATACATACATATATACATACATACATACATACATACATACATACATACATACATACATAGCTATATATATATATATATATATATATATATATATATATATATATATATATATATAAACAAATAACGAAACGAAATTAAATTTCGTTTCGTTTGTAACTCACTTTTGTATGACTGACGCTTAAACAATTAAGTTAAAAATGTACATCTACATATGCATACTGAAATACTAGTGTGTATTTCACTGGTTGCTTTACTGTGAGCAACCCAGCTATTCTGTATGTAAACACACAGACAAACCGGTTTTTAGAGTCATACTGGTTTTCGAGGAAACACCTTCCCTCTATTCTCCAGAAAGCCAGACAAGGAATATTGAACTAGTTTCGTTGTTGTTACAACTCATCAACAATATTTACCTATCTACCGGCCTTTCTGGAGAATTGTAAAAGCACATATCGTTATATGCTTTTTCTATGAAAATTAGTAGTGGGCAGACTAATTTGCATAGAGTGTGAGTACGCACCGGACTCTAAAAACCGGTTTGTCTGTGTGTTTACATACAGAATAGCTGGGTTGCTCACAGTAAAGCAACCAGTGAAAGACTTGTTACATCTGCATATGTATACGTGTGTGTATTCATATACACACTAGTATTTCAGTATGCATATGTAGATGTACATTTTTAACTTAATTGTTTATATATATATATATATATATATATACAAACCGTATTGTTCATAGATAGTATCTTATTATCCCTAGTGACTTTGGTCCCTTATGATATGTATACATCTGTTTATCTCTGTTATATTAAGTTATGTTATACGGCTCGAAAAATTGTGTTTCGCGAGATGTTCCTAAGTGTGCCGCGAAATTTTGAACGGCACACTAAGAAAATGAGATTACGTACAAGGGAAGAAGAAAAGAGGGTGTGTCTGTCTCATATTCGACCAAACATTGAGGAAATTATAAATAAAAGCCAGGCAGAAATTTCTCACTAAAGAAGCCAGCTATTTCACTGATGAAATTCGAAACACTGCAATAAAGTAAGTTCATAGCTGTATTTTTCTTTATTTAGTTTGAGTCATTCTATGTGTTTATCACTAGTCTGTGTCTACGGCTGTATGTCGTCTATGACTTGTCTATGACTTGTCTGTGTCTACGGTTGTATGCCGTCTGTAACTAGTCTGTGTCTACGGTTGTATGTCGTCTATGACTAGTCTGTGTCTACAGTTGTATACCGTCTATGACTACTCTGTGTCTACGGTCGTATACCGTCTATGACTAGTCTGTGTCTACGGTTGTATGCCGTCTATGACTTGTCTGTGTCTACAGTTGTATACCGTCTATGACTAGTCTGTGTCTACGGTTGTATACCGTCTATGACTAGTCTGTGTCTACGGTCGTATACCGTCTATGAATTGTCTGTGTCTACGGTTGTATACCGTCTATGACTAGTCTGTGTCTACAGTCGTATACCGTCTATGAATTGTCTGTGTCTACGGTTGTATACCGTCTATGACTAGTCTGTGTCTACAGTTGTATGCCGTCTATGACTTGTCTGTGTCTACAGTTGTATACCGTCTATGACTACTCTGTGTCTACAGTTGTATACCGTCTATGACTAGTCTGTGTCTACAGTTGTATGCCGTCTATGACTTGTCTGTGGCTACGGTTGTATGCCGTCTATGACTAGTCTGTGTCTACGGTTGTATGCCGTCTATGACTACTCTGTGTCTACAGTTGTATGCCGTCTATGACTAGTCTGTGTCTACAGTTGTATACCGTCTATGACTACTCTGTGTCTACAGTTGTATACCGTCTATGACTTGTCTGTGGCTACGGTTGTATGCCGTCTATGACTAGTCTGTGTCTACGGTTGTATGCCGTCTATTACTAGTCTGTGTCTACAGTTGTATAGCGTCTATGATTGTCTGTGTCTACGGTTGTATGCCGTCTATGACTAGTCTGTGTCTACGGTTGTATACCGTCTATGACTAGTCTGTGTCTACGGTCGTATACCGTCTATGAATTGTCTGTGTCTACGGTTGTATACCGTCTATGACTAGTCTGTGTCTACAGTCGTATACCGTCTATGAATTGTCTGTGTCTACGGTTGTATACCGTCTATGACTAGTCTGTGTCTACAGTTGTATGCCGTCTATGACTTGTCTGTGTCTACAGTTGTATACCGTCTATGACTACTCTGTGTCTACAGTTGTATACCGTCTATGACTAGTCTGTGTCTACGGTCGTATACCGTCTATGAATTGTCTGTGTCTACGGTTGTATGCCGTCTATGACTTGTCTGTGTCTACGGTTGTATGCCGTCTATGACTACTCTGTGTCTACAGTTGTATGCCGTCTATGACTAGTCTGTGTCTACAGTTGTATACCGTCTATGACTACTCTGTGTCTACAGTTGTATACCGTCTATGACTAGTCTGTGTCTACAGTTGTATGCCGTCTATGACTTGTCTGTGGCTACGGTTGTATGCCGTCTATGACTAGTCTGTGTCTACGGTTGTATGCCGTCTATTACTAGTCTGTGTCTACAGTTGTATAGCGTCTATGATTGTCTGTGTCTACGGTTGTATGCCGTCTATGACTAGTCTGTGTCTACAGTTGTATGCCGTCTATGACTTGTCTGTGTCTACGGTTGTATGCCGTCTATGACATGTCTGTGTCTACGGTTGTATGCCGTCTATGACTTGTCTATGACTAGTCTGTGTCTACGGTTGTATACCGTCTATGACTAGTCTGTGTCTACGGTTGTATACCGTCTATGACTAGTCTGTGTCTACAGTTGTATACCGTCTATGAATTGTCTGTGTCTACGGTTGTATACCGTCTATGACTAGTCTGTGTCTACAGTTGTATACCGTCTATGACTAGTCTGTGTCTACAGTTGTATAACGTCTATGACTAGTCTGTGTCTACGGTCGTATACCGTCTATGACTTGTCTGTGTCTACGGTCGTATACCGTCTATGACTAGTCTGCGTCTACAGTTGTATACCGTCTATGACTAGTCTGTGTCTACGGCTGTATGTCGTCTATGACTTGTCTATGACGTGTCTGTGTCTACAGTTGTATAACGTCTATGACTAGTCTGTGTCTACGGTCGTATACCGTCTATGACTTGTCTGTGTCTACGGTCGTATACCGTCTATGACTAGTCTGCGTCTACAGTTGTATACCGTCTATGACTAGTCTGTGTCTACGGCTGTATGTCGTCTATGACTTGTCTATGACGTGTCTGTGTCTACAGTTGTATACCGTCTATGACTTGTCTGTGTCTACGGTCGTATACCGTCTATGACTAGTCTGCGTCTACAGTTGTATACCGTCTATGACTAGTCTGTGTCTACGGCTGTATGTCGTCTATGACTTGTCTATGACGTGTCTGTGTCTACAGTTGTATACCGTCTATGGCTTGTCTGTGTCTACGGTTGTATACCGTCTATGACTAGTCTGTGTCTACAGTTGTATACCGTCTATGGCTTGTCTGTGTCTACGGTTGTATACCGTCTATGACTTGTCTGTGTCTACGGTTGTATGCCGTCTATGACTAGTCTGTGTCTACAGTTGTATGCCGTCTATGACTAGTCTGTGTCTACAGTTGTATGCCGTCTATGACTTGTCTGTGTCTACGGTTGTATGCCGTCTATGACTTGTCTGTGTCTACGGTTGTATGCCGTCTATAACTTGTCTATGACTTGTCTGTGTCTACGGTTGTATGCCGTCTATGACTACTCTGTGTCTACAGTTGTATGCCGTCTATGACTAGTCTGTGTCTACAGTTGTATACCGTCTATGACTACTCTGTGTCTACAGTTGTATGCCGTCTATGACTTGTCTGTGTCTACGGTTGTATGCCGTCTATGACTAGTCTGTGTCTACGGTTGTATGCCGTCTATGACTAGTCTGTGTCTACAGTTGTATAGCGTCTATGACTTGTCTGTGTCTACAGTTGTATACCGTCTATGACTAGTCTGTGTCTACGGTTGTATGCCGTCTATGACTAGTCTGTGTCTACAGTTGTATAGCGTCTATGACTTGTCTGTGTCTACAGTTGTATACCGTCTATGACTTGTCTGTGTAAACGGTTGTATACCGTCTACGACTTGTCTGTGTCTACAGTTGTATACCGTCTATGACTAGTCTGTGTCTACAGTTGTATACCGTCTATGACTTGTCTGTGTAAACGGTTGTATACCGTCTATGACTAGTCTGTGTCTACGGTTGTATGCTGTCTATGACTAGTCTGTGTCTACGGTTGTATGCCGTCTATGACAACTCTGTGTCTACAGTTGTATGCCGTCTATGACTAGTCTGTGTCTACAGTTGTATGCCGTCTATGACTTGTCTGTGTCTACGGTCGTATACCGTCTATGACTAGTCTGTGTCTACAGTTGTATACCGTCTATGACTAGTCTGTGTCTACGGTTGTATACCGTCTATGACTAGTCTGTGTCTACGGTCGTATACCGTCTATGACTAGTCTGTGTCTACAGTTGTATACCGTCTATGACTAGTCTGTGTCTACGGTTGTATACCGTCTATGACTAGTCTGTGTCTACGGTCGTATACCGTCTATGACTAGTCTGTGTCTACGGTCGTATACCGTCTATGACTAGTCTGTGTCTACAGTTGTATACCGTCTATGACTAGTCTGTGTCTACGGTTGTATGCCGTCTATGACTTGTCTGTGTCTACGGTCGTATACCGTCTATGACTAGTCTGTGTCAACGGCTGTATGTCGTCTATGACTTGTCTATGACGTGTCTGTTTCTACAGTTGTATACCGTCTATGGCTTGTCTGTGTCTACGGTTGTATACCGTCTATGACTTGTCTGTGTCTACGGTTGTATGCCGTCTATGACTAGTCTGTGTCTACAGTTGTATGCCGTCTATGACTAGTCTGTGTCTACAGTTGTATACCGTCTATAACTTGTCTGTGTCTACGGTTATATACCGTCTATGACAAGTCTGTGTCTACGGTTGTATACCGTCTATGACTAGTCTGTGTCTACGGTCGTATACCGTCTATGACTTGTCTGTATCTACGGTTGTATGCCGTCTATGACTTGTCTGTGTCTACGGTTGTATGCCGTCTATGACTTGTCTGTGTCTACGGTTGTATGCCGTCTATGATTTGTCTATGACTTGTCTGTGTCTACGGTTGTATGCCGTCTATGACTACTCTGTGTCTACAGTTGTATACCGTCTATGACTTGTCTGTGTCTACAGTTGTATGCCGTCTATGACTAGTCTGTGTCTACAGTTATATACCGTCTATGACTTGTCTGTGTCTACGGTTGTATGCCGTCTATGACTAGTCTGTGTCTATGGTTGTTTACCGTCTATGACTTGTCTGTGTCTACGGTTGTATACCGTCTATGACTAGTCTGTGTCTATGGTCGTATACCGTCTATGACTAGTCTGTGTCTACGGTTGTATGCCGTCTATGACTACTCTGTGTCTACAGTTGTATACTGTCTATGACTTGTCTGTGTCTACGGTTGTATGCCGTCTATGACTTGTCTGTGTCTACGGTTGTATACCGGCTATGACTAGTCTGTGTCTACAGTTGTATGCCGTCTATGACTTGTCTGTGTCTACGGTTGTGTGCCGTCTATGACTACTCTGTGTCTACGGTTGTATGCCGTCTATGACTACTCTGTGTCTACAGTTGTATGCCGTCTATGACTAGTCTGTGTCTACGGTTGTATGCCGTCTATGACTAGTCTGTGTCTACAGTTGTATACCGTCTATGACTACTCTGTGTCTACAGTTGTATACCGTCTATGACTAGTCTGTGTCTACAGTTGTATGCCGTCTAAGACTAGTCTGTGTCTACGGTTGTATGCCGTCTATGACTAGTCTGTGTCTACAGTTGTATACCGTCTATGACTACTCTGTGTCTACAGTTGTATGCCGTCTATGACTAGTCTGTGTCTACGGTTGTATACCGTCTATGACTAGTCTGTGTCTACAGTTGTATGTCGTCTATGACTAGTCTGTGTCTACGGTTGTATGCCGTCTATGACTAGTCTGTGTCTACAGTTGTATGCCGTCTATGACTACTCTGTGTCTACAGTTGTATACCGTCTATGACTACTCTGTGTCTACAGTTGTATGCCGTCTATGACTAGTCTGTGTCTACGGTGGTATGCCGTCTATAATTAGTCTGTGTCTACGGTTGTATACCGTCTATGACTAGTCTGTGTCTACAGTTGTATGCCGTCTATGACTAGTCTGTGTCTACAGTTTTATGCCGTCTATGACTACTCTGTGTCTACAGTTGTATGCCGTCTATGACTAGTCTGTGTCTACAGTTGTATACCGTCTATGACTAGTCTGTGTCTACAGTTGTATGCCGTCTATGACTAGTCTGTGTCTACGGTTGTATGCCGTCTATGACTAGTCTGTGTCTACAGTTGTATACCGTCTATGACTAGTCTGTGTCTACAGTTGTATACCGTCTATGACTAGTCTGTGACTACAGTTGCATACCGTCTATGACTAGTCTGTGTCTACGGTTGTATACCGTCTATGACTACTCTGTGTCTACAGTTGTATACCGTCTATGACTAGTCTGTGTCTACAGTTGTATACCGTCTATGACTACTCTGTGTCTACAGTTGTATGCCGTCTATGACTAGTCTGTGTCTACGGTTGTATGCCGTCTATGACTAGTCTGTGTCTACAGTTGTATGCCGTCTATGACTACTCTGTGTCTACAGTTGTATACCGTCTATGACTACTCTGTGTCTACAGTTGTATGCCGTCTATGACTAGTCTGTGTCTACGGTTGTATACCGTCTATGATTAGTCTGTGTCTACGGTTGTATACCGTCTATGACTAGTCTGTGTCTACAGTTGTATGCCGTCTATGACTAGTCTGTGTCTACAGTTGTATACCGTCTATGACTACTCTGTGTCTACAGTTGTATGCCGTCTATGACTAGTCTGTGTCTACGGTTGTATGCCGTCTATGACTAGTCTGTGTCTACAGTTGTATGCCGTCTATGACTACTCTGTGTCTACAGTTGTATACCGTCTATGACTAGTCTGTGTCTACAGTTGTATGCCGTCTATGACTAGTCTGTGTCTACGGTTGTATGCCGTCTATGATTAGTCTGTGTCTACGGTTGTATACCGTCTATGACTAGTCTGTGTCTACAGTTGTATGCCGTCTATGACTAGTCTGTGTCTACGGTTGTATGCCGTCTATGATTAGTCTGTGTCTACAGTTGTATGCCGTCTATGACTAGTCTGTGTCTACGGTTGTATGCCGTCTATGACTACTCTGTGTCTACAGTTGTATGCCGTCTATGACTACTCTGTGTCTACAGTTGTATGCCGTCTATGACTAGTCTGTGTCTACGGTTGTATGCCGTCTATGACTACTCTGTGTCTACAATTGTATGCCGTCTATGACTACTCTGTGTCTACAGTTGTATGCCGTCTATGACTAGTCTGTGTCTACGGTTGTATGCCGTCTATGACTAGTCTGTGTTTACAGTTGTATGCCGTCTATGACTAGTCTGTGTCTACAGTTGTATGCCGTCTATGACTAGTCTGTGTCTACGGTCGTATGCCGTCTATGACTAGTCTGTGTCTACAGTTGTATACCGTCTATGACTAGTCTGTGTCTACGGTTGTATGCCGTCTATGACTACTCTGTGTCTACAGTTGTATGCCGTATATGACTAGTCTGTGTCTACAGTTGTATGCCGTCTATGACTAGTCTGTGTCTACAGTTGTATGCCGTCTATGACTAGTCTGTGTCTACAGTTGTATGCCGTCTATGACTAGTCTGTGTCTACAGTTGTATGCCGTCTATGACTACTCTGTGTCTACAGTTGTATGCCGTCTATGACTAGTCTGTGTCTACAGTTGTATGCCGTCTATGACTAGTCTGTGTCTACAGTTGTATGCCGTCTATGACTACTCTGTGTCTACAGTTGTATGCCGTCTATGACTAGTCTGTGTCTACAGTTGTATACCGTCTATGACTAGTCTGTGTCTACAGTTGTATGCCGTCTATGACTACTCTGTGTCTACAGTTGTATGCCGTCTATGACTAGTCTGTGTCTACGGTTGTATGCCGTCTATGACTAGTCTGTGTCTACGGTTGTATACCGTCTATGACTTGTCTGTGTCTACAGTTGTATGCCGTCTATGACTAGTCTGTGTCTACAGTTGTATACCGTCTATGACTAGTCTGTGTCTACAGTTGTATACCGTCTATGACCAGTCTGTGTCTACGGTTGTATACCGTCTATGACTTGTCTGTGTCTACAGTTGTATGCCGTCTATGACTAGTCTGTGTCTACAGTTGTATACCGTCTATGACTAGTCTGTGTCTACGGTTGTATACCGTCTATGACTAGTCTGTGTCTACAGTTGTATGCCGTCTATGACTAGTCTGTGTCTACGGTTGTATGCCGTCTATGACTACTCTGTGTCTACAGTTGTATGCCGTCTATGACTAGTCTGTGTCTACGGTTGTATGCCGTCTATGACTAGTCTGTGTCTACGGTTGTATGCCGTCTATGACTACTCTGTGTCTACAGTTGTATGCCGTCTATGACTAGTCGGTGTCTACGGTTGTATGCCGTCTATGACTAGTCTGTGTCTACGGTCGTATGCCGTCTATGACTAGTCTGTGTCTACGGTTGTATGCCGTCTATGACTAGTCGGTGTCTACGGTTGTATGCCGTCTATGACTACTCTGTGTCTACTGTTGTATGCCGTCTATGACTAGTCTGTGTCTACGGTTGTATGCCGTCTATGACTAGTCTGTGTCTACGGTTGTATACCGTCTATGACTACTCTGTGTCTACAGTTGTATGCCGTCTATGACTAGTCTGTGTCTACGGTTGTATGCCGTCTATGACTAGTCTGTGTCTACGGTTGTGTGCCGTCTATGACTAGTCGGTGTCTACGGTTGTATGCCGTCTATGACTAGTCTGTGTCTACGGTCGTATGCCGTCTATGACTAGTCTGTGTCTACGGTTGTATGCCGTCTATGACTAGTCGGTGTCTACGGTTGTATGCCGTCTATGACTACTCTGTGTCTACTGTTGTATGCCGTCTATGACTAGTCTGTGTCTACGGTTGTATGCCGTCTATGACTACTCTGTGTCTACAGTTGTATGCCGTCTATGACTAGTCTGTGTCTACGGTTGTATGCCGTCTATGACTAGTCTGTGTCTACGGTTGTATGCCGTCTATGACTAGTCTGTGTCTACGGTTGTATACCGTCTATGACTACTCTGTGTCTACAGTTGTATGCCGTCTATGACTAGTCGCTGTCTACGGTTGTATGCCGTCTATGACTACTCTGTGTCTACTGTTGTATGCCGTCTATGACTAGTCTGTGTCTACGGTTGTATGCCGTCTATGACTACTCTGTGTCTACAGTTGTATGCTGTCTATGACTAGTCTGTGTCTACGGTTGTATGCCGTCTATGACTAGTCTGTGTCTACGGTTGTATGCCGTCTATGACTAGTCTGTGTCTACGGTTGTATGCCGTCTATGACTACTCTGTGTCTACAGTTGTATGCCGTCTATGACTAGTCGGTGTCTACGGTTGTATGCCGTCTATGACTACTCTGTGTTTACAGTTGTATGCCGTCTATGACTAGTCTGTGTCTACGGTTGTATGCCGTCTATGACTAGTCTGTGTCTACGGTTGTATGCCGTCTATGACTAGTCTGTGTCTACGGTTGTATGCCGTCTATGACTAGTCTGTGTCTACGGTTGTATACCGTCTATGACTACTCTGTGTCTACAGTTGTATGCCGTCTATGACTAGTCGGTGTCTACGGTTGTATGCCGTCTATGACTACTCTGTGTCTACAGTTGTATGCCGTCTATGACTAGTCTGTGTCTACGGTTGTATGCCGTCTATGACTAGTCTGTGTCTACGGTTGTATGCCGTCTATGACTAGTCTGTGTCTACGGTTGTATACCGTCTATGACTACTCTGTGTCTACAGTTGTATGCCGTTTATGACTAGTCTGTGTCTACGGTTGTGTGCCGTCTATGACTAGTCGGTGTCTACGGTTGTATGCCGTCTATGACTAGTCTGTGTCTACGGTTGTGTGCCGTCTATGACTAGTCTGTGTCTACGGTTGTGTGCCGTCTATGACTAGTCGGTGTCTACGGTTGTATGCCGTCTATGACTAGTCTGTGTCTACGGTTGTATGCCGTCTATGACTAGTCTGTGTCTACGATTGTATGCCGTCTATGACTAGTCTGTGTCTACGGTTGTGTGCCGTCTATGACTAGTCTGTGTCTACAGTTGTATGCCGTCTATGACTAGTCTGTGTCTACGGTTGTATGCCGTCTATGACTAGTCTGTGTCTACAGTTGTATGCCGTCTATGACTAGTCTGTGTTTACGGTTGTATGCCGTCTATGACTAGTCTGTGTCTACAGTTGTATGCCGTCTATGACTAGTCTGTGTCTACGGTTGTATGCCGTCTATGACTAGTCTGTGTCTACAGTTGTATGCCGTCTATGACTAGTCTGTGTTTACGGTTGTGTGCCGTCTATGACTTGCCATGTTTTTATTTTGTAAAATTCAAATATTTTTCATATATATTTAGCCAGGTGTGCTGCTATTTTTTCATGTGTTCCAAGGTGTGCCGTTGGCAAAAAAAGTTTGAGAACCACTGGTGTCCATACACATAGTTATAGTTTATGTTGCCATATATATATAAACTTTAAAAAATTAACAAAGAGAGGACAAGGCAACGAACGGAAACAAAACAAAAGAAAACAAAACCTTAAAAGATATTTTTTAAAAATAAATATACAAACGAAGGACACAGAACTCTATGATCATCGGCCGTTGAGATAGACTTGGGCAGTTTCGACCCCTACCTGCTGGTCCATCCGTCGTCACAGCATCTGACATAAGCCAAACGTTGTCCAAAGGAGTGAGAGACGAAAGACAAACAGTAATTGATATTGTTATACTCTGAGAGGGTCATGCTGTCAATAAAAGCACACGCACCAGATGATTTTCACTTCAATTTATTATGAAATTCCAGTTGGTTAATTTAATAACTGGATGGTTGTTTATTTGTTTATTGTAAAAACTCTTTCATCGCACATATTGTTACCTCCTCGGTGACTAATTTGTTATTTTCTGTCTTTCCTTTGTTCCGCCCTACATCATCTTGTTTTTGTGAGCTGTGTGCTGCGTATTTGGGTTGCACATACGTTATATCCGGCCGTGTGTGTGTTTCATTTATTTATTTATACGTTTATTTATTTGTCACTAGTTGGTTCCTTGTTCCATCTGTGTATCTCAGGTTTGTTTCATTAATTTGGTTCTTGTGTGACTCTGTATGTCTTTATCTTATCCTTAATTAGTTGTTCTTATGTATCTCTGTATGTCTTTATATTGTCCTTAATTACTAGTTGTGATGTTGTTGCTATTCCACATTTTCTGTTTAATTTTGGTTGGAGTTCGTTTATGTTTGTCACTTCTGTAATCTGTCTGAGCATTGTGTCTTTTCTGTGTGTGGATATGATTTTTATTTCTATGTACTCTAGTGTGCCCCCATGTTCCATTTTGGCATGTTGGTGGAATACTGATGAGTTCTTCCCATCTTGGAGTTCTGCCAGTGTATATTTATCCTTTCTCCTACGCTACGGACTGTATCACCTATGTATGTTGTGATCTTATTCCTACACTGTCCCTCTATACATCTTATGTTATATACTACGTTCCTAGTTTTGCAGTTAATTTGTGGGCTTAATTTGCATAACCACAGTTTGAAAAGGTACTCAATACATTGGTGGATTGTATGCATCTTTATTATATATAGAAATGACTTCTACAGGACTAGAACTGTTTTATTCCTGATGATTTAATACGAATGAAACATGTTTTGTCATGTAGAAGTCATTTCTATATATAATACACACACACACACACACACACACACACACACACACACACACACACACACACACACACACACACACACACCACATATATATATATTATTTATTTATATTATATGAATATATAAATCAAGGAAACAAAAAACGAATAAACAATAGGCTGCAATAACATGAAGTTGTATTAGTTTCATGCTTGGAGGAAGAAGAGTGAATTACATAGTCAACGTATCGGGTATTTTCCCTTCCTCAGGAAAAAACACAAACCAGAACATAGAATATAAATAAGTTTGTTGAAATAAAATTAGAAATAAAATTAAAAATAAAAAGGAGAGGGGGAGGAAGGGCAGCAATAGTGGGCGGGGGAGTCGTCCGGCGTGCGGGTGTGGGGCCGTGATGGAGATACAGACGTGCAGTTGGTTGAGTGTAGATGAGGCGCATATTACAATGCGTGTATGCTTGCGTTGGGTGTTAAGTGTGTTGTTGGTGGAAGTGTGTGTGGATAAATCTGTGTACACGTGTGTGTGTACACATGTGTGTGTACACATGTGTGTGTATATACATATGTGTGTGCACGCACGCACGACCACACGCACAATCACACACTCACGCCTGTGTTCAAGTGTGCGCACTCGTGCATGTGTGTAAGCATGTGTATGTTAGTATGTGTGTTTGGCAGGGATGTGTGGTTGTTGGTGTGTTTTTGGTGGTTGCATCTGTTAGCGTATGTGCGTGTGTGTATACGGAAGAGGTAGGTGGGTGTCGTATCTAGTATGGTTCGAGTTATGTTTTCGATTCCAGGTTAGTAAATCCATCGTCAGGAATGGCCGTTTGTAAAATGGAAGAGAAATGACTTGTGGGTAGTCACAGGGAGTGTGTGGGTGCGTGTGTGTGTGTGTGTGTGTTTGTGTGTGCGTGTGTGTGTGTTTGTATGTGCGCGCGTGTGTGTGTGTGCGTGTGTGCGTGCGTGCGTGCGTGTGTGTGTGCGTGTGTGTGTGTGTGCGCGCGTGTGTGTGTGTGTGTGTGTGTGTGTGTGTGTGTGTGTGTGTGTGTGTGTGTGTGTGTGTGTGTGTGTGTGTGTGCGTGCGTGCGTGCGGACATATGCCGTTGCGGAGGTGTGTCAGTATATCTGTGTGCAGGTGTATGTGAGTGGGCGCGTTGGCGTAGGTGTTGGTGTGCTGTCCGGGGAGGCACGTGCATGGATGCACAAGCACGAACATGCAGTGTCAGCTGGCCGTGTGTGAGCGGGGCCAATCCACGGGCGTGCGGCGGTCAGTGCGTGCGCGTGTATGCATGTGCGTATGTGTGTGTGTGTGTGTGTGTGCTCCCACGTGCCGCCGCGGGGATGTGCCAGTGTATCATACATGTATATATGTATGCATGCATATATATATATATAGTTATATTCGTGTTAGTTCTTGTGAAGGAGGGGTAGAGCTGTCATCTGATCACCATCAAGTTATCTGCAACTTGAGACTACCTAAAGTCAAGGAAGCCCACAAAACTGCCAGGTCCAAGGGTGATCTACAGGATGAAGTGGATAAGGAAGTTAGGACCAGATATGCGGATACTATTACATCCAAATTCGGACAACTCTCTGAACAAACTAATGACTGTTCAGTACGGCAATTTTTGCTTCAGCTGTTAAATGATGTAGGTGAAAGTGGCTTGGTGTTTCACCGGGTAGCAGGAGGAAACCTTGGTTCAGTCGAGAGGTCAAAGATGTCATCCGAGCAAAGAAGGAGGCCTGCAAAGTTTGGCTTGGAAATAAATCCTCCTTCATGTACTTGCGGTAGAAGTTAGCGCGAAAAGTCACAGCAAAGATAGTAAAGGTGTTCAAAGTTAAGACATGAGAGGACTTTGGGCTTAAGCTGGAATCCGATTTCAGATCAGCAAATAAAGTGTTCTGACTTCTTAATAAAAAGTCCTCCTCAGCACCTACTATCAGGAATGCGTCTGGGGTTCTCCTCTCTTCAGAGAGGTGCATCCTCGCAAGGTAGAGAGAATACTTTGCTGATCTCTTAAACACGCTCACAACCGCAACTTCTGATGGACACGAGGTGCATTGGAAACTGTGACTAATCTCTCGGAGACTGGGGTCAAAAGAGCAATTAAAGAACTCAAATATGGAAAGACCGCTGGGGGAAGAAGAAATTCGGTCCGAGATGTTAAAAGCCTTAAATACAGAAGGTGTTTTCTGGCTGACTCATGTGTGCCGGATGGCCTGGATCTCTGGAAGGGCACATAAACAATGGCAATCGGGGGTGATAATCCCAATTTTCAAAAAAGGAGACTGGAGCTTGCTCCAATTATAGAGGGATCTCCTTGTTAAGCCTCCCCGGTAAAATCTATGGTAAGTGTCTGTCAAAGAGATGTAGGGCGATTGTTTAGTCCAAGCTAGCTGATGTACAATGATGGTGATGATAACTATGATGATCATGACGATGATGTTGTTGGTAACGATTTCTTTTATTCTTTAATAGTAAAAATGTCTGTTAATGGTAAACCAAAACAGTTTGTATATGTTTGTGTGTGTATTTGGGTGTGTATTTGGGTGTGTATTTGGGTGTGTATTTGGGTGTGTATTTGGGTGTGTATTTGGGTATGTATTTGGGTGTGTATTTGGGCGTGTATTTGGGTGTGTATTTGGGTGTGTATTTGGGCGTGTATTTGGGTGTGTATTTGGGTGTGTATTTGGGTGTGTATTTGGGTGTGTATTTGGGCGTGTATTTGGGTGTGTATTTGGGTGTGTATTTGGGTGTGTATTTGGGTATGTATTTGGGTGTGTATTTGGGTGTGTACGAGTGTGTATTTGGGTATGTATTTGGGTGTGTATTTGGGTATGAAATTTGGGTGTGTATTTGGGTGTGTATTTGGGTATGTATTTGGGTGTGTATTTGGGTGTGTACGAGTGTGTATTTGGGTATGTATTTGGGTGTGTATTTGGGTGTGTATTTGGGTGTGTATTTGGGTGTGTATTTGGGTGTGTATTTGGGCGTGTATTTGGGTATGAAATTTGGGTGTGTATTTGGGTGTGTATTTGGGTATGTATTTGGGTCTGTATTTGGGCGTGTATTTGGGTGTGTATTTTGTTGTGTATTTGGGTGTGTATTTGGGTATGTATTTGGGTGTGTATTTGGGTGTGTATTTGGGTGTGTATTTGGGCGTGTATTTGGGCGTGTATTTGGGTGTGTACGGGTGTGTGTATTTGGGTATGTATTTGGGTGTGTAGTTGGGTGTGTACGGGTGTGTGTATTTGGGTGTGTAGTTGGGTGTGTACGGGTGTGTATTTGGGTATGTATTTGGGTGTGTATTTTGGTGTATTTGGGTGTGTATTTGGGTATGTATTTGGGTGTGTATTTGGGTGTATACGGGTGTGTATTTGGGTGTGTACGGGTGTGTGTATTTGGGTGTGTATTTGGGTATGTACGGGTGTGTATTTGGGTATGTATTTGGGTGTGTATTTGGGCGTGTATTTGGGTATGAGATTTGGGTGTGTATTTGGGTGTGTACGGGTGTGTGTATTTGGATGTGTACGGGTGTAGTACGGGTGTAGTCCGGGGTAGGTAATAGCATTGTGTAACACCTTGCATTGTAGGCTTGTGGTAATAGAAATATATTTGAGAGGTTTTGTATGTTTACGCTCAGTCAATAGCGAGTCTATCAATACATGTGGGACTGGCAAGAGAGAGAGTGATATATATATATATATATCACTCTCTCTCGCTCTCTTTCTTTCTCTCTCTCTCTCTCTCTCTCTCTCTCTCTCTCTCTCTCTCTCTCTCTCTCTCTCTCTCTCAATTCCTTTGTTATATATATATATATATATATATATATATATATATATATATATATATATATATATATACAAGGTTTAGCAAATAATGAAAAAGTTTCAAAATAAATTTTAAAAAATTGACTTTACCTACTATAGTTACCTTTACCGATCGGTTTCGAATCCCAAAAATAAAACGGAGACCATACGGCCTTCGTTGCAAAGAAAGATTCTCGTCAGAAGGTTCTTTTCATTCAAAGAATATAAAATTCCTGAATTTAAATCACAGACTAGCGCTATCAAAACTGTTCCTGGGATGAGAGTGGATGATGTAGAAACAGGTTTATCAAAGGCCGACGCAAAGATAGAGGCAGAAGGAGGTAGGTCAAACTAGCCACAGCTATTGCTAGCAGCAGTCAGAACGACCAAATTTGTTCTCAACATTAGTGGAGGTAGTAGTAATAGGATATACGTTCCTTCACGCACAAGGCGCCAAGGTACGCATGTATTGTCCAACCAAATGCCAGTGTGGTTCAATGGCGGGTTAATAAATTAACGAGCCAGAACAAATATAAACAAGGTTTAGCAAATAATGAAAAAGTTTCAAAATAAATTTTAAAAAATTTATATATATGTAAACTTTTATATGTAATAATCTCCCACTAGGTTGAGATACAAATTTGGCTGTATTGTGCTGTGCTTTCTAGCAAAAATGCCACCAGTCGTAAGCAACTACCACACCCCTTCCAACTTGACCGCAACTACGTCACGATTTTTAGCCATTTTGAAATGAATTCTTGGCGCGATCGCTTTGGAAAATTTAATGTCTAGATATGAGCGAGCTTCCTGAAGAATCCGGCGCTCGAGTTTATATAATTATTACATAATTATTGGAAAACTCAAAACACAGACGAAACCATGGTAGAGGTATTTAAATGTATTCTATTTTCTCCTAGTTTATTTTAAACCTAATTCTGTTTAGTTGACTATATCTAGGCGATTACGCTGTCGAAATATTCGATAAATATTCCGCTACGGCCGACGCGAAGGGCTAGTTTCGGTATTTATCGGAGATTCCTTCATAGAAGCCTCATTCGTATAGCCTGGTCTATTCGATTTTTTATATAGTTAATTATGCTAATTGGGAGAGGAAATATTATATATTTTATCTAGTGATTCTATAGACATGTTTTATGATATATAGCTCTGATTGTTTAATTTATTAATTTTTCATTGGGCCACAAAGTGACCAGTTGCAAAACACGTATATGTATGTGTATGTATATATATATATGTAAACTTTTATATGTAATAATCTCCCACTAGGTTGAGATACAAATTTGGCTGTATTGTGCGGTGCTTACTAGCAAAAATGCCACCAGTCGTAAGCAACTACCACACCCCTTCCAACTTGACCGCGACTACCTTCACGATTTTTAGCCATTTTGAAATGAATTCTTGGCGCGATCGCTTTGGAAAATTTAATGTCTAGATATGAGCGAGCTTCCTGAAGAATCCGGCGCTCGAGTTTATATAATTATTACATAATTATTGGAAAACTCAAAACACGGACGAAACCATGGTAGAGGTATTTAAATGTATTCTATTTTCTCCTAGTTTATTTTAAACCTAATTCTGTTTAGTTGACTATATCTAGACGATTACGCTGTCGAAATATTCGATAAATATTCCGCTACGGCCGACGCGAAGGGCTAGTTTCGGTATTTGTCGGAGATTCCTTCATAGAAGCCTCATTCGTATAGCCTGGTCTATTCGATTTTTTATATAGTTAATTATGCTAATTGGGAGAGGAAATAGTATATATTTTATCTAGTGATTCTATAGACATGTTTTATTATATATATATATATATATATTTATATGTATATACTCTTTTACTCTTTTACCTGTTTCAGCCATCCGGCTGAGGCCATGCTGGGGCACCGCCCTTGATATATATATATATATATTATGTATAATATATATATATATACATATATACATATATATATATATATATATATATATATATATATATATATATATATATATATATATATATATGTGTGTGTGTGTGTGTGTGTGTGTGTGTATATATATATATTATACATTATATATATATATGTATATATATTCAATGTATAAAATATATATATGTATTATATATATATAAATATATGTGTGTGCGTATGTGTGTGTATGTGTGTGCGAGTGTGTGTGTGCGTGTGTCTGAGATGGAGTATAGGTGTTTATTTTATAGCTGGCTTTAGTTCAAGGTTGGCTCTCGTGTGTTTTGTTTACAGATTAGGGCAAGAACGGTCTTATTTACACCCCATTCACACACATAAGTGTTGTGTGTGTATATGTGTGGATGTACATATATATATATATATATATGTATAAAAAATTATCGCTCTACATGGCTGAATACAATAAATGGGCAATACAACGCTATTAGCTGTCAGTCGAAGCAGCCGGTGAAAGCAGGCGAAGGTGACGTCATTCGTCAAACATCGTTTATTTCCGTATTACTACCACGCGTAAGTGGAGTTACTTAAATGACATTTTTTTTTTCACGCGTTTTTTATTTTTTTATTTTTTATTAAAACATATAGATGTAAGTGGAGTTACTTAAATGAAATTATTATTTTTTTTTTATTAAAGCATATAGATGTAAGTGGTGTTACTTAAATGAAAATATAGGTGGCCCTTAAAAGGGCCAAATTAGAAAACAATTTTAAGTTAATTAGAAAACAAGTCATGGTTATCAAATAAATTGGATTTAATCATTTATATTTTCATAGTCATGGTTATCAATGTAGAAAACAAGGCATTTTCACCAACAGTGGAGTTAACTTAAATGAAAATATAGGTGGCCCTTAAAAGGGCCAAATTGTTAATGGAATTAACCATCGCGATCTTTCCATCGCTACCGCTACTACAGATACCATAAATCTCCATGGGGACTGTCTCTTGTCTCCATGTGGACTGTATCCATGCTTTTGAATAAGGTTGGTGAAAAAAATTTGTTTTCTAAACATTTCTTCATAAAGGGTTGGTGAAAAAAATTTGATAACCATAAATTTGTTTTCTAATTTGGCCCTTTAAGGGCCACCTATATTTTCATTTAAGTTAACTCCACTGTTGGTGAAAATGACTTGTTTTCTACATTAATAACCATGACTATGAAAATATAGTTCATGGTATTAGCTGTCAGAAGTAATTCCACTGTTGGTGAAAATGACTTGTTTTCTACATTGATAACCATGACTATGAAAATATAAATGATTAAATCCAATTTATTTGATAACCATGACTTGTTTTCTAATTAACTTAAATTTGTTTTCTAATTTGGCCCTTTTAAGGGCCACCTATATTTTCATTTAAGTAACTCCACTTACATCGATATGCTTTAATAAAAATAAAATAAAATAATTTCATTTAAGTAACTCCACTTACATCTATATGCTTTAATAAAAAAATTTTTTTTTTTTAAAACGCGTGAAAAAAAAAAATTTTCATTTAAGTAACTCCACTTACGCGTGGTAGTAATACGAAAATAAACGATGTTTTGCTTTCATCGGCTGCTTCGACTGACAGCTAATAGCGTTGTAGTGTAATCTGAGCTTTTCGAATATTAATAATATTCGATTCGTTTGCAATTATGCAATCAGCCTTTTTTTTAAAGCCATGTCTGTAAAATGAGCCCCTCATTCTTGCTCTTGTGTTGCCATGTAAACAGAACTGCAGACACTAGTGTTTCTGGGTATTACCCTTCATCAGTGCAGTTCACTGTTCGTCTGCCAGTCACTGTATATTTTAGAAAATATATATTTTCACTAGTTCTGACAGTTGGCAGATGAACAGTGAACTGCACTGATGAAGGATAATACCCAGAAACACTAGTGTCTGCAGTTCTGTTTATATGCCAACACAAGAGCAAGAATGAGGGGCTCATTCTACTGACATGGCTTTAAAAAAGAGGCTTGTTTGCATAATTGTAAACGAATCGAATATTATTATTAATATTCGAAAAACTGCGACGTCGACACAGATGAACTGGGCCTCCTACTTAGACTAACCTATGACACCGAGTACCTAGACAGCCATGACCTTAGCCATTTCTGCCCCAATAGACCCAAAAGAGGTAGACACCCCACCATAACCTCAATGACAAAAAAAACTCCCATGGGAAGGTGAATTGGGGGGGGGGACCAAAGCCATACGGACCCCCCAAAACAATGATCAGGTAAGAAAAATGGTCACGCATGCAATAGGGGCTAGTATTAAAACTACCCTAAAGGGCCATATATTCAAATTCAACGAAAAGATCTACACCCAAAATGAGGGAGCAGCCTTTGGCGTCAGCATAGCTGGTGACGTTGCCAACCTTTTTATGGTATGGTATGGTGGGAAAGGAGACTCAAAGATCTCCTTGATGAGAGCTCCATAGACCTCATCATGTACTCTCGTTACGTAGACATCCCCACAAGAGAGTACTAACAAATATGATTTAGAAAATAACACAATGGAAAGCATCCAGCAGATAGCTAACTCCATACACCAGAGTATAACTGTAACTATCGACTACCCTTCCAAACACCCTAACAATAGACTACCTGTATTAGACACGGAACACTGGATTAACGCTATAGACGAGAGGGTCCAAATTCTCCACTCACACTACGCTAAACCCATGGCCTCCAAATACCTGATACTAAAAAATTCAGCAATGTCCAGTAGTTTAATATTCTGATCGCAGACTTGGTACGAGTGATGAAGAACGTGTCCCGCATGTGCGACCCAACAGAAATGGAAAGACACATCCAACACTTCATCAACCGCATGCAGTTCTCTGGCTACAACCAAAGAGATAGAATCAGAGTATACAAAGGAGCCACGGAGAAGTGTAAGACGCTCGTAGAACTGGACATGAAAGGAATTTGCCCATTATACAGGAGCAAATCATGGAATAGCTTAGATAGGACTAAACATAAGATAAGGAAAGCCACCTCGTGGTACGACAACCAGAGATACCAGAGTGTCATGTTCGTGGATGCTACTCCTGGAGGGAAATTAGCTAACCAGTGTAGAAAGGCCCTGAGAAAGACCCACTTAAAGATTAAAGAGGTAGAAAAGCCAGGAACTACCATAAACCCCTGATCAGCAAAACATACCCTTTTAAGAAAACCCACTATACTAATAGGAAATGTGTTATATGTAAAGTAAACCCCCAGATAAACTGTAACACTAGAAATGTAGTCTATAGCATAAGATGTACAGAGGGTACTTGCAGAAACATGACAACAACATACATAGGCGAGACAGCTCGTAGCATAGGTGAAAGGATAGACCAACACTGGGAGGGGGGGGGGGGGTAAAGGACAAAAAAAAAAAACGGTTCAATACTATACGAACACGCCAGACAACAACATGGCGGTAACATAGACAACATAGAAATTAAAATAATATCTAAACATAGAAATGACCCAGCAGATAGGCAAATCAGAGAGGCAAGTGAAATATAGCTTAGAAGGCCAAAGCTAAACAGAAAGAATGAATGGAATAACAACAACACCCAAACAAACAATACTGACTTAAGAGAAATATAAATAAATAAATAAATAAATATATACGCAAGCACAATAACAACAAACACATATAAACACATACTAGTAAACTAAGATAGAATACAATAACCAAAACACAGTCACCAAAACACAAACACAAACACACACACCAAACACTATACACACACGCAAACGCATGCGCAGAGAAGAAGACAAAAATAAATAAATAAACAGATAAAATAAAAATGGCGTAGACATACAATACAACAGGAGGAACATAATAGAACCACTGATGATGTTGCAGATGTGCAACGAAAGACCTTTATTAGACTGTATATATGCGTTTATATCTATATTATATCTGTATTTTTGACCGTTGGTCAGTCAATGATAAACATTGAGGACCGGATGAATTAACTGTGGAGATATAAAAGATACAGAAGCGAAAACCAACCAAACAGTGAGTGTGTTCGGTTATTATTTCTTGCAATATTATACAACAATATGACCCTCCCCAAGTATAACAATATATATATATATATATATATATATATACATATATATATATATATATATATATATATATATATATATATATATATATATATATATATATATATATATATAGTGAAAAAGTGAAGAATAACATGGTCAACAGTACAAAAAGGGTTTTATTTAGAGTATTAACAATTGTTTCATTGATTAAGTCTAAAAACTGCTAATCACTTGAAATTGTGTCACTCAATTTTAAATACAATGTATGCTTAACCAAATCATCAGAAAAACTGATTAAAATTATACACGGTGTTTGTAATATACTAGGAAAATTCAAATCACAACATCAGTAATAAAGAAAGAAAAAGAAAAAAGAAAAAGAGAGAAAAAGAAAGAAGAAAAAAGAAAAGAGAAAAAAAGAAAAAAGATAAAGAAAAAGAAAAAAATAATAAATAAATAATAATAAATAAGCTAGAATGAAGATGATAAAAAATAAATTAAAAAATGTATGTGTGCGAAGAAAAGTGAACATAATATGATTGTTGAAAATAGTTGTGGTGTTGGTGGTTAAAATATAAAGATGTGATGGTATAAACATGAAAATACTAAATATATACATATATATATATATATATGTATTGGTTAAATTAATAAATTAATAAATTGGAAATTATGTTAGAAGTGAACAGAATACGATAGAATATAATGTAAGAGATGAAATAGATTTAGGGAAAGAGAGTGAAAGAGAGAAAAGATAGGAGGTTATGATGTTGATTCAGTGATTAGTTGATTTATTGACAGTTAATAATAATAATTGTTTCTAATAATAATAATAATGGGTTATTATAATAGACTCAGGTGGTTAAGCATACATTGTATTTAAAATTGAGTGACACAACTTCAAGTGATCAGCAATTTTTAGACAACTTAATCAATGAAACAATTGTTAATACTGTAAATAAAACCCTTTTTGTACTGTTGACCATGTTATTCTTCCTTTTTTCACTATTATTACTCCAAGATTAACCTGCATAGGAATTCCCGAAAACTCACAAACTCGTTACCTAAGGAAACCTCTTGTTGAGTCAAACAACGTCGTACGCTAAAACTATCCACAATACGGAGTATTCCCAAACTCTAACTGGATTACCTATAACGATTATTTGTTATCCCATATATATATATATATATATATATATATATATATATATATATATATATATATATATATATATATATATATATATATATGAGAAAAATGGAGAGCTGCGTGGTTGCACATGGGTTACATATGAATAAAATTAGTCCTTCATCAGTGATCTTCCAACTTTCATTGGTATTTCATCGCTTTAAAATCATATACCTCTAGTTGGCGCGAGCAATAACTAAATAAAGTTATTGGGACAAGTAAAATAGGGTGAAACGAGCGAGACATGTAAACAAACAAAGATGGTATTGCAACGGAAAGATAGGAAGAAACAAGTACATGATATCTGTAAGCTTAAGCTTGGTGAATTCATGGACGAGAGATACAGACCATCCGACATGGGTGAGATGTGAGCGAGAAAAGGATTTCACACAGGTCAAACGGGAGGAAGTGAGAGAGGGGGAGAAGCAGAGAGTGAGTGAAGCAGAGAGTGAGTGAGTGGAAGTGTGAGGAAGAGACCAGCCGAGAGAGACTGTGACTGGCAGAGGGGTAAAAAGAAGATGAGAGATACAGAGAGAGGGGAAGCAGTAAGAAAGAAACAGACAATCGCAGCTGAGGAAAAAATATAAATATGCGAAAAATGGAGAGCTGCGTGGTTGCACATGGGTTACATATGAATAAAATTAGTCCTTCATCAGTGATCTTCCAACTTTCATTGCTATTTCATCGCTTTAAAAATCATATACCTCTAGTTGGCGCGAGCAATAGAGTTATTGGGACAAGTAAAATAGCGTGAAACGAGCGAGACATGTAAACAAACAACGATGGTATTGCAATGGAAAGATATTTCCCCACATCCAACGTTACTATTTTTCCATTTTGATGCTATAATCACTTATATATTATGGAATACTGTTGGCTTCTTGCTCACAATAATTTTCTATACTCTTCATATATATATATATATATATATATATATATATATATATATATATACAGTGGCGGACTGGCCAAGTTGCCAGGTTGCCCAATGGCAAGTGGGCCCCAGGGGGCACACGGTAGCATTGCAAGAGCTCACAGTAGCATTGCAGGGTCCACTATAGTATTTTAGGGGCCAATGCTTTGCTTTCAAAAAATACCTGAAATCTAAGAGAAAAAATAGCATTTTTAAAAAAATAAATAAAACAATTAAGCAAAGCATTTGGTCAACCAATTCCCCAGGGAATTACTAGAAACCAAAATATACGATAGTGCAATGGTTGTATATTCTACTAAATCTAAAGCATAGTGTATTCATTCATGCATGCAAACATACATATTTAGACACAGACACACAAGCATATATATATATATATACATTAATATACTTATACAAGCATATATATATATATATATATATATATATATATATATATATATATATATATATATATATATATATATATATATATATATATACATTTATATACTTACACACGCACTATTAACCAAATAATTGTTTCTACTTTAGGCACAAGGCCAGCAATTATCCAGTACATTACTGGTACTTTATTTTATCGATCCCGTAAGGATGAAAGGCAAAGTGAACCTTAACTATTGACCAAATAATATTTGGTTAAAGACATCTGTCAAATCAATTAGTGGTGAAGGTGGTGTGTGTATATATATATATATATATATATATATATATATATATATATATATATATATATATATATATATATATAAGTATGTATACGTACATACATATATGTATACAAACGTACAGTAGTATGTATATATATACATACATGCACACATATATATATGCACGTATCGGTTTACCGAACATTTATTATAATGCTCGGTTTGTTTGTTTGTAATAAAACAAACAGCCCAAATTACGCTGTACAGTGTTTAGGCAACCACGTCACCTTTTTGTTCAGCACTGACACAGGAACGATGTATTAGTTTCAAGCTTATTAGCTATCGTCAGCATCGTATACCTTCCTGCCAGATGGTTGAACGTCTGAAAGTATATACTTTTCTTATGCATATTAACGGCTGAGCAGCCTAATTTGCATACCGAGTGAGTTCAGTCGGCCGGGCACACCGAAAACGATAAATGCCGTACTAAGAGTGAGAAATGAAATTTCGTTTCATTCTATTCCATTTATCGTTTTCGGTGTGCCCGGCCGACTGAACTCACTCGATATGCAAATTAGGCTGCTCAGCCGTTAATATGCATAAGGAAAGTATATACTTTCAGACGTTCAACCATCTGGCAGGAAGGTATACGATGCTGACGATAGCTAATAAGCTTGAAACTAGTACATCGTTCCTGTGTCAGTGTTGAACAAAAAGGTGACGTGGTTGCCTAAACACTGTACGGCGTAATTCAGGCTGTTTGTTTGTTTACAAACAAACAAACCGAGCATTATAATAAATGTTCGGTAAACCAATACGTGCATATATATATGTGTGCATGTATGTATATATATACATACTACTGTACGTCTGTATACATATATGTATGTACGTATACATACATACTTACATTTAAGTAAGTGCCGTACTAAGAGTGAGAAATGAAATTTCGTTTCATTCTATTCCATTTATATATATATATATATATATATATATATATATATAGGAAAAAGTATGATCCCGACGGCAGAGCTCAAGCCGTTTCGACGGCTAATACTGGTCCAGAAATAGCCGTCGAAACGGCTTGAGCTCTGCCGTCGTGGTCATACTTTCTCCTATTACCCATTCTACCACCCTAAGTATTGAGTACTCTGGTACGTTATGGTCCATCTGTTTCCTTACCACAACTCCTCCGTTATATATATATATATATATATATATATATACACACACACACACGCACACACACACACACATACACACATATATATATTAAGGGAATGTGAAAGACCAAAGGTCATTATTGAAAGTCTCTGGATTTCGCAAAATACATAATCATTTTTATTGAAGAAGGTAAGATATTTTTCCACACAAATGTAATTGCAGTTTTGTTTCCACTTATGGATTTTTTGGAAATGTTATTTATTCATTATAAAAATTAAATAATAGCATTCTATATGTAGGTGGGCCCCCTTTATCTCCTGACAACCAATATTTTTAGACATAGTCCGCCACTGTATATGTATGTATATATATATATATATATATATATATATATATATATATATATATATATATATATATATATATATATATAATGCCATTCATTGTAAGTTTGACTCTAACTGACATGCAAAAACATATATATAGGAATAAGGTAAGCCCAAATCATATAGATTCAAATATTACAGAGAGAAAGAGAGAGGGGGGTGATAAGATGGAACAGAAATGAAACATGGATTATGTAGTCTATATAGATGTGAAACAA